>CM038003.1:2260790-2353358 GCA_021234005.1 Nephelium lappaceum
TCGTCCACCCAACAACCTGAAAGGCATCGGGAGGATGTAGACATGAATCCAATCAAATTCCATTCCGTTGGTAAGGCACATAGGATACTGGTCTAACTCGCAAGACAATGACTGTGCTTGGGGAAATCATGAAAAGAATAGATAGCTTGTAGTTCTTTGCACAAGCAAAGAGCCTGCGAGCCCATGCCATGCAAACACAACTCATATGTCTGTTGCGTACACTTAGCGATGACCCAACCAAACAAACCACAACCCAACGATGTCTAGCATCATTAAGCATGTAGAAACATCAAGAAAGGCCACAACAGCATGGCTAGACACGAAAGGTAGCAAAATCCGAAGGAGCGCTGATGGACACCACGAGGGCTTCACACCACGCCCAGACCACCGTAGCCCACCCACCTACTGCCGTTAGACTTACACGACTGAGGCCATAGCTAACGTTTTCGATAAGTAGACCGTTGGCAAATCCAAGCGTAATGCTTTTCGTCCGCAATGGGCATTAAAGGGTCACCGAATAAAAGCAGGAATGCACACCTAAAAGGCTTCACACCATGCCCAGACCACCGCAGCCCGCCCACCTATTGACATTAGACTCACACGATCGAGGCCATAGCTAACGTTTTCAGAAAGTCAAATATTGGCAAATCCAAGCGCAATGCTTTTATATCGCAATAGGCATCCAAGGGTTACCGAGAAGGGGCAGTGATGCACACAGAGAAGGCTTCACACCATGCCCTCACTACTACAGCCCACCCACTTATTAGCGTTAGACTCACACGACCGAGGCCATAGCTAACGTTTTCAGTAAGTCGAACGTTGGCAAATCCAAGCATAATGCTTTTCCCTCGCAATGGGAATCCAAGGGTCACCGAGAAGGGGCAGTGATGCACATCGAGAAGGCTTCACACCATGCCTAGACCACTGCAGCCCACCCACCTATTGATGTTAGACTCATATGACCGAGGCCATGGTTAATGTTTTCAGCAAGTCGAACGTTGGCAAATCCAAGCGCAATGTTTTCCCCTCCCAATGGGCATCAAAAGGTACAGAGAAGGGGCAGTGATGCACATTGATGAGGCGTCACACCACGCCTAGACAACCGTAGCTCGCCCATCTATTAGCATTAGACTCACACGACCGAGGCCATAGCTAACGTTTTCAGTAAGTCGAACATTGGCAAATCCAAGCGCAATGCTTTTCCCCTCGCAAATGGGCATCCAAAGGTCACTGAGAAGGAACAACGATGCACACCGAAAGGGCTTCACACCATGCCCAGACCACCGTTGATAGGACCCAATTCGAACCATACCATACATATGTCCGGAGGGCCCTGCCTCGTACCCTAATGGAATCCTCCTAACCTCATTGATTGAGTCAAAGGAATCTCGCGGAGCGAACCCTTAAAGCATTATCGTATTCCATTACTTTTAAAGACTAAAATGGTTAGGTCTTTTTTTTTTTTTTTAAATGAAAATTTGGCGGCATAACGGCTAAAATTTAGACATTTCCCAAAATACCTATAAAATCAAAATACACTTCAACTATTTCCAATGTCCAACCCAATTTCTTTTACAAGCATAATCCAAAATTTCCAATCAATTTCATGCAAAGTCATTAAGAAAACTATAAACTATAATCATAAAGTAAAAACCTAATTTCATATAAATAATTAACTTAGAAAATTAAACATGTTTCATAACTTAAATAATTTACAAAATCTTATGCACTTTATATACGTAAAAAACATAGTTACAAACACTTAACTTTAATATCACAAACTAAGTTACAAAATTTTAACAAAAGCAATGGTTTTTCAACTTTAACATCACATGCAAAATGGTCATCCAAGGGAAGCATTCGTCGAATCCATGCCCACCTATGTCAACGGAGGGAATCTCATGCTTCCGTCACCCGCGCTCGCACCTAAGGAGGATTTTTGAATAAAACAAGGAAAAAGTGAGCTTATTGAAGCTCAGTGAGTGCACGTAAATTAAAAATCCATAACACATGTAGTATTAAAATACCTCCTTCAATTAATAAAAAAAAAAAAAGAAGTTTATTTACTTAATTGCTCAAAGTAAAACTTCATAAAATTTTCATATCTCACTTGATAAATTCATATACTTGTCAACATAGAAATCAACATGGGAAATACATAAAACTTCCAATAAGATTTAGAAGCATAAAAACTTATACAAAACTACAAATGATTATAAAGATTCCTTCCAATATGAAATTGAAATTGCATAAACATAATAAATTTTTCATTCTTATTTTTGTAGTCAGAAATGCACCAATGTTACCCCATAAACTTATAACCACGAAAACGTGGAGTCACAAGGCGATTTAGCCACAAACACCATCCGTGACACTTACAAAGACATCCAAACACCACATGTGGAATATTACATCGCAATACGTAGTGCAAGACAACATCCCACACACGTAAAAGCAACACAACGGATACTATTCCCTCCAAAGTTAGTGGCGCAATCCCTCCCATATTTTGTGATACACGTGTGGGACGTACTGGCCAGGTCTATAAAACTTACAAAAGTGGGTAAATAATTGGCCTTTGAAAATTTATTTAAACATGAATTATTTTTAGTATCAAACACTTGAAAATGAAGCTTGAAACTTCCAATTTCATTTCAAATTAGCTTTCACTCTTATGTAAACACAAAAGACTAAACTTTTATACAAAACATAGTATTCATATTATTACTCATTTAAAATCCTAAACTAGCAACCATACTAGAAAATACATAAACATGTCAAAACAACATACAATTTTTCCAAAACCATTTTGCACTCACCCTTGCTTACAACTTCCCTAGTGGCTTCAACGGTCCTCTCTGGCTCCGCTAGCCTCGCCTTCACCTACGCATCATAATTTCACTTAGAATACACTAAATAAAGCTTCACAAAGCTTGTTACACAACTCTTAACTCACTCTACCCATAAAATGACATAATCCCTAAAAAGTGTCTCAACACGGTTTCCTCTCAACCAAAGCTTTCTAATTCCAATTTCTTTCCATGGATCCTATTTATTTTTACCTAGGAACACGTCCATATGCTCGAAATTGTCATTCGAAGTTCGAAACTAAAAGTGGTCATTTTTGACCCCTCTTGGGCGAATAGTATGCACAGCCCTACCTAGGGCTGTGCTTCACTTCTTTCTTGCTCCACACACCTTCTTGACTCACATTTTGATCACCCGTAAAGTGGCTCTGAAAAATTCCATCGTTTAGATATCGAAACCTAAGAAAAACCTCACATTTTCATCCATTTTTGGGGGACATTTTCACATGATTCATCCTAAAACTTAATTCTTTCTTTCCTAGTGTTATATATACTCTAACCTACTCATACAATTCAATCAAACCCATAAAAGAAGTGGTATTCGATGACAATTCATAATGCCTTTCCTAGGTGTCTTACAATGTATTACAATGGAATAACTTTCAATGCAATTCTAACATTTTTTTAAGTTTGTTTGTCACTTAACCAACCTAAAATCATGCTTAAAACACTTCCATTCCATTGGTTTCTCATACCTCTCCATATATCCTTACAAGCACTAACATACCCTAGGTTCATTTCTTTCAAGTTTTACATATTGGTTCTTTTAGGCATTTTGTCAAACACCTAGTTTACATCTCATTCCATTGATTTCCGATCCAAAATCAACTTAAATCTATCTCATGCCAACACTAACCCATCAATTTTAGTAGGTTTCCATGCCATCTTTCACATGCTTTCAAGTCTCCAAAGAATCATTTTTCAACTTAGATAAAAACCTCCTATCAAAACCCACTCAAACATCATCAAAATAACCAACACAAACATCAATCTTTACTAGCTAAAAACAACTTCAAAAGATGAGAAACTAACCTTATTAGCTTTGATTCTTGCTTCAAGTTTGATTTCCTAGCTTAAGGAAGCTTGCTTGATTGATTAGGAGCCTAAGAATCACTTGAATTAACTTGGATCACTCCTCCCTTGACTTGGCCGAATAAACTTCATTCTCTTCTTCACGTTTCTCTCTTATTTTTGGTCTCTCAATTTTGTGTCTGAGGTTGTGGCGTGAACTCTCTCAATTTTCCACTAAGTATTGCTTATATAATTATAACAATTCCATAAATGACCATTGTATCCTTTAATTAATTGATTTGTGACACTTAACTATTGATTATTCTATCTTGACCCATAACTTGTAAACTTGTTTCACATTAGTCCATACATCACATTAATTTATAACCTTCCAATGGCAATGACCGAATTACCCTTATACTAACTTAGTCTCTAAATGGAGCTTAATCAATCTCTACACTTTTATAACACTTTCATTAGTCTCTTAGGGTCTTGAAATATCACTTAGGGTTGGTTACTATGGAAATCATAAATAGACATCGAAGGCTTACAATTTCACCCCTCATAAAAATTTCATCCTCGAAATTTAAATTATATACCTGATTCGAAAAGGTGAGGATATTGAGCTCTCATATGCTCTTTATGTTCCCACGTAACTTCCTCAGATCCGTGGTTCTTCCATAACACTTTTACTAATGGGATTACTTTATGGCGCAATACTTGATCCCTACGGTCTAATATCTTTGTTGGTTCCTCCTCATAGGTTAAATTCTCCTTTAGTTGCACCAGTTGTACTCTTAATATGTGTGAAGGATCCGCCACGTACTTGCGAAGCATGGAAACATGGAAAACATTATAAATCCTAGCCAACTCTGGTGGCAACTGCAACCGATAGGCCACCTCTCCAACTCTTCCCACTATCTCGTACGACCCAATATACCTAGGAGATAGCTTCCCACACTTCCCAAATCTCAATACACTTGTCCACGGTGAGACGCGTAGGAATACTCTATCACCTACTTAAAACTCCAAGTCTCATCTACGATTATCTGCATAGCTTTTCTGTCGATCACTTGCTATCTTCAATCTTTCTCTTATGACTTGGATCTTTTCTGTGGTAGCTTGGACAATCTTAGGCCCTATTAGCTTCCTCTCACCCACCTCATCCCAACAAACTAGGGTTCTGCATTTCCTACCATATAAAGCCTCATATGGTGCCATATCAATGCTAGAATGGTAGCTATTGTTGTATGTAAATTCGATTAGAGGCAGGTGAGTATCCCAACTCCCTTTGAATTCCATAACATTTGCCCTTAGCATATCTTCTAAGGTTTGGATGGTTCTTTCAGATTATCCATCTGTTTGTGGGTGAAAAGTTGTATTGAAATTCAACTTAGTGCCCAATGCCTTCTATAAGCTCGGCTAGAATCTGGAGGTGAACCTCGGATCTCTATCTGACACGATAGACACTGGAATGCCATGCAATCTTACAATTTCATCTATGTACAACTGGGCTAACTTATCCAAGGAGTAATTATTTCTGATTGCCAGGAAATGAGCGGACTTTGTCAACCTATCAACTATCACCCATATGGCATCAAAGCTGCTCCGACTCTGTGGAAGTCCTACCACGAAGTCCAAAGTAATCCTTTCCCACTTCTACTCCGGAATGGTAGAGGTTGCAATAAACCTATTGGCTTCTAATGTTCAACCTTAATTTGATGGCAGGTTAGGCATCTGGAGACGAACTCTGCTATCTCTTTCTTCATTCATTTCCACCAGTAATACTTCTTCAAAGTCTGGTACATTTTAGTGCTCCCTAGGTGCATGACATAAGCCGAAGAGTGAGCTTCTTCCATAACGTCTTTCTTCAACTCTTCTACACTTGGTACACATAACCGTTGCCCTGTCATCAATGTCCCATCATCCCTTAATAAGAAACTATTCTGCTTCCCAACTTCCACTTCACTTTTCATCTTTACAAAGTAGGGATCTCTATCCTGGAGCTCTCTAACCCGATCCACCAAAACAGGACGAACATGAAATGCAGCTAACAATGGTCTAGAATCTATCATCTCTAACTTCACTCCTATAGATCTTAACTCTACCAATAATGGCATGTGTTCTGCTTTCAGCTGAGATACTGAACTTGAGGGCTTTTGACTTAGTGCATCTACCACCACATTAGCCTTACTTGGATGATACTCAATCGTACAATCATAATCCTTGATGAGTTCAATCCATCTTTTTTTGCCTCATATTCAACTCTTTTTGCGTAAACAAGTATTGTAGGCTCTTATGATAAAAAAATATCCTACAAGGGACTCCATACAAGTAATGCCTCCATATCCTCAAAGCAAATACTACTGCTGCGAGTTTCAGGTCATGCATCGGATGTTTTTATTCATGTTTCTTCAACTATCTAGATGCATAGGCTATCACCTTATCATGCTGCATCAATACACAACCTAGACCCTGCTAGGAGGCGTCACAATATACTGTAAACCCATCTGTCCCTGATGGTAGCGTAAGCACTGGTGCCGAGGTCAATCTCTTCTTTAATTCTTCAAAACTATGTTGGCACTCTTCCTTTCGCATCAACTTAGTTAAGGGAACTGCTATCTTAGGAAACCCCTCCACGAACTTCCTATAATATCCTGCTAACCCCAAAAAGCTGCTAACTTCAATCACGTTCGTGGGCGCTGCTGCCAGTTTACTATGGCTTTTATCTTTTGAGAGTCTACAGAGATTCCTTCCATTGAAACTACATGACCCAGAAATGCCACTCTATCCAACCAAAACTAGCACTTACTGAACTTAGCATAAAACTGATGTTCCCTCAAAGTCTACAATACAATCCTCAAGTGCTCAACGTGCTCCTCTCGGCTACCCAAGTATATCAGAATGTCATCAATGCACACTATCACAAATCTATCCAAATAGGGCTTGGAAACCCTGTTCATAAGATCCATAAAGGCTGTTGGGGCATTCGCTCTAAGATTGATCTAAGGTCAACACACTGACCTTCTTAGAATATCTCTCAATAAAACGCCTATAATAGTTGGCTAAACCCAAGAACGACCGTAATTCGGTAACTCTAGAAGGAATAGGCCAGTCTAGAATGGCTTGAACCTTTCTCTCATCCATCCTAATTTCCCCTTTACTGACCCAATGTCTCAAGAACATCACTTCTTGGCGACCAAACTCACATTTTTCCTTCTTAACATACAGCTTATATTCCCTAAGCTTTGCAAACACTTGTCTTAAATGAACTACATGATCATGCAATGTTTCACTATAGACAACTATGTCAACAAAAATGACGTTGATGCTGGTCCCTCTCGAGTCAATCCATTACAACTGCTCAATGCAATTTCGGGTGAAAAACAGGCTGATTTTAAGAACCTAATGTATGTTGCTGTGCAGGTGAATGGAAAGGATGTAAGAGCCATGTTAGACACAGGAGCAACTAACAACTTTGTGGCTCAAAGAGAGGCAAACAGGTTGGGGTTGAAACTGTTAGAAAGTACTAGCACAATCAAGGCAGTAAACTCAGGTGCCACACCAGTTTGTGGGGCAGCGGAGACAACCTTAACAGTGGGCAATTGGCAAGGGAAATGTCACATGATGGTGGTTCCTCTTGATGACTTTGATCTCATTCTTGGTATGGATTTCTTTTTGAAGGCCAAGGTAATGGTGATGCCACACCTTAAAGGCATTGTGATTGGGGATGAGGAGAACCCATGTTTCATGAAGGTAGACTGTGGAATTCACTGGAATGGCAGAGGCAAATGAGCTGTTATCTTAGCAAAACAGCTTAATAAGGGCTTAAAGAAAGGGGAGACAACTTATCTAGCAGCATTGGTGCAAATCAAGCTAGATGTGGTGGTTGATGTGCTGGATGAGGTACCTACAGTGTTGGATGAATTTGCAGATGTCATACCTGCAGAATTACCTAGAGCTCTTCCTCCGAAAAAAGCCATTGATCACAAGATTGAGTTGGAACCAGGAGCAAAACCCCCTGCCCGAGCACCTTATCGAATGGCGCCATGTGAACTGGCAGAATTGAGGAAACAACTTGATGAGTTGCTGAATGCAGGGTTGATTCAGCCATCAAAAGCTTCTTATGGTGCTCCTGTCTTATTTCAGAAAAAGTAGGATGGATCCTTGCGAATGTGTGTAGACTACAGGGCATTGAACAAAGTGACATGAAGAACAAGTATCCTGTTCCGAATGCTGCTGACTTGTTTGATAGGCTGTCAAAGGCTTTCTATTTCACCAAGCTTGACTTGCGGTCCAGTTACTGGCAGGTTAGGGTGGCAGAAAATGATGAAGCCAAGACCACTTGTGTGACAAGGTATGGCTCATTTGAGTTTTTGGTCATGCCATTTGGTCTTACAAATGCTCCTGCTATATTTTGCAATTTGATGAATGATGTGTTGTATGAATTCCTTGATAAGTTTGTGGTTGTCTATCTTGATGACATAGTTGTCTATAGTGAAACATTGCATGATCATGTAGTTCATTTAAGACAAGTGTTTGCAAAGCTTAGGGAATATAAGCTGTATGTTAAGAAGGAAAAATGTGAGTTTGGTCGCCAAGAAGTGATGTTCTTGGGACATTGGGTCAGTAAAGGGGAAATTAGGATGGATGAGAGAAAGGTTCAAGCCATTCTAGACTGGCCTATTCCTTCTAGAGTTATCGAATTGCGGTCGTTCTTGGGTTTAGCCAACTATTATAGGCGTTTTATTGAGGGATATTCTAAGAAGGTCAGTGTGTTGACTGATTTGCTGAAGAAGGATCAGAAATGGGACTGGTCTGAGGCATGTGATATAGCTTTCAATAAGTTGAAGTTGGCTGTTTCGTCTGAACCGGTGTTGAAATTTCCTAATTTTAGTAAACCATTTGAAGTGCATACGGATGCATCCGATAGGGCTCTTGGTGGAGTTCTTGTGCAGGTTGGACATCCAGTTGCTTATGAAAGCAGAAAGTGGAAAGATGCTGAGCAACGATATTCTGCTCATGAAAAGGAGATGGCAGCGGTGGTGCATTGTCTTGATACTTGGAGACATTATTTGTTGGGTACAAAATTTACTGTGGTGACAGATAATGTGGCTAACACCTACTTCAAGACACAAAAGAAGTTGACTCCTAAGCAGGCTCGTTGGCAAGAATTCTTGGCAGAATTTGACTTTGTATGGTTGCACAGACCTGGAAGGCAGAATCAGGTAGCAGATGCTTTAAGTAGAAAAGAAGTGGAGGGCTATGTGGCTTCATTGACAGCAATACACACTACTTTTCTGGAGCGAGTAAAGCAGCATGCAGATTCTGACTTGGTTTACACTAAGCTGAGACAACAAGTGTTGGATGGGCTGGTTAGACGGTATTGGGTTGATGACAATCTGCTGTATGCAAAGGGAGGCAGGTTGTATGTCCCTAATGGTGGGGGATTTAAGCAAGAACTGTTGAAAGAGACTCATGATCCACAGTGGGCTGGTCATCCTGGGGTTAAGAGGATGATGGCTTTGTTAGGCAGAAGCTATTACTGGCCAAAGATGGAAGATGATGTAGAGACCTATGTCAAAACCTGTGTTGTTTGTCAGCTTCACAAAACAGAAAAGATGAAGCAAGCTGGGCTGTTACAACCATTACCAATTCCAGAGAAGCCTTGGGTGTCTATTTCCTTGGACTTCATTGGTGGGTTCCCTGAAGTTGATGGGATGAAGTCGGTTTTGGTGGTGGTAGATAGGTTTACAAAGTATGCAGTGTTCATTGCTGCACCAAATGCTTGTCCAGCAGAGAAGGCAGCTGAGCTTTTCTTCAAAAATGTGGAACTGTAACACGCTAAAATTCTGCCTAGAACTTTTCGCGTGCTGGTGCTAGGAACGCCTTACCTAGCCAGCCAATTTCGCCCACACACACACTGCCCACAAGTGTGCTACACACTGCTGCCACAAATTTCACACAGCTACGCACCAACACAGCCCAACGTCCTTGTATACCTACACAATTACTTACTGCTTGTCTATTCACTTAGCCATACATGCACATATCACTCCATATACATTTGCATCAAGTAAATATAGAAAGACAACAAGGATTACGGGGAATCGCCCTCAACCCAACTTGGTTTTATTACTCAAATCAAGAAACAATACACAAGTACTCAATGATTTACAGCAACAGTCTAACCAGCCCATCCAACACTTGTTGTCTCAGCTTAGTGTAAACCAAGTCAGAATCTGCATGCTGCTTTACTCACTCTAGAAAAGTAGTGTGTATTGCTGTCAATGAAGCCACATAGCCCTCCACTTCTTTTCTACTTAAAGCATCTGCTACCTGATTCTGCCTTCCAGGTCTATGCACCCATACAAAGTCAAATTCTGCCAAGAATTCTTGCCAACTAGCCTGCTTAGGAGTCAACTTCTTTTGTGTCTTGAAGTAGGTGTTAGCCACATTATCTGTCACCACAGTAAATTTTGTACCCAACAAATAATGTCTCCAAGTATCAAGACAATGCACCACCACTGCCATCTCTTTTTCATGAGCAGAATATCGTTGCTCAGCATCTTTCCACTTTCTGCTTTCATAAGCAACTGGATGTCCAACCTGCACAAGAACTCCACCAAGAGCCCTATCGGATGCATCCATATGCACTTCAAATGGTTCACTAAAATTAGGCAATTTCAACACCGGTTCAAACGAAACAACCAACTTCAACTTATTGAAAGCTCTATCACATGCCTCAGACCAGTCCCATTTCTGATCCTTCTTCAGCAAATCAGTCAACACACTGACCTTCTTAGAATATCCCTCAATAAAACGCCTATAATAGTTGGCTAAACCCAAGAACGACCGCAATTCGATAACTCTAGAAGGAATAGGCCAGTCTAGAATGGCTTGAACCTTTCTCTCATCCATCCTAATTTCCCCTTTACTGACCCAATGTCCCAAGAACATCACTTCTTGGCGACCAAACTCACATTTTTCCTTCTTAACATACAGCTTATATTCCCTAAGCTTTGCAAACACTTGTCTTAAATGAACTACATGATCATGCAATGTTTCACTATAGACAACTATGTCATCAAGATAGACAACCACAAACTTATCAAGGAATTCATACAACACATCATTCATCAAATTGCAAAATGTAGCAGGAGCATTTGTAAGACCAAATGGCATGACCAAAAACTCAAATGAGCCATACCTTGTCACACAAGTGGTCTTGGCTTCATCACCTTCTGCCACCCTAACCTGCCAGTAACCGGACCGCAAGTCAAGCTTGGTGAAATAGGAAGCCTTTGACAGCCTCTCAAACAAGTCAGCAGCATTCGGAACATGATATTTGTTCTTCACTGTCACTTTGTTCAATGCCCTGTAGTCTACACACATTCGCAAGGATCCATCCTACTTTTTCTAAAATAAGACAGGAGCACCATAAGGAGCTTTTAATGGCTGAATCAACCCTGCATTCAGCAACTCATCAAGCTGTTTCCTCAATTCTGCCAGTTCACATGGCACCATTCGATAAGGTGCTTGGGCAGGGGGTTTTGCTCCTGGTTCCAACTCAATCTTGTGATCAATGGCTCTTTTCGGAGGAAGAGCTCTAGGTAATTCTGCAGGCATGACATCTGCAAATTCATCCAACACTACAGCTACCTCATCCAGCACATCAACCACCACATCTGGCTTGATTTGCACCAATGCTGCCAGATAAGTTGTCTCCTTTCTTTAAGCCCTTATCAAGCTGTTTTGCTGAGATAACAGCTCCTTTGCCTCTGCCATTCCAGTGAATTCCACAGTCTACCTTCATGAAACATGGGTTCTCCTCATCCCCAATCACAATGCCTTTAAGGTGTGGCATCACCATTACCTTGGCCTTCAAAAAGAAATCCATACCAAGAATGAGATCAAAGTCATCAAGAGGAACCACCATCATGTGACATTTCCCTTGCCAATTGCCCACTGTTAAGGTTGTCTCTACTGCCCCACAAACTGGTGTGGCACCTGAGTTTACTGCCTTGATTGTGCTAGTACTTTCTAACAGTTTCAACCCCAACCTGTTTGCCTCTCTTTGAGCCACAAAGTTGTTAGTTGCTCCTGTGTCTAACATGGCTCTTACATCCTTTCCATTCACCTGCACAACAACATACATTAGGTTCTTAAAATCAGCCTGTTTTTCACCCGAAATTGCATTGAGCAGTTGTAATGGATTGACTCAAGAGGGACTAGCATCAACGTCCTCAACTTCTTGACTGATTATAGCAGCAACCTTTTCTTTCTTTGGACAATCCCTTGCACGATGAGGACCACCACAAATGAACACAGCCCTGCTGTGATTTTGTTTTGTTTTGAATATAGTCCTTCCCTTGATCCTCTTTCTTCTTCTTTCCCTCATACTTCTTTTTCTCTTTGTTGTTCCCCTTTTTCCCATCAGCAGACTTCTTCTTGTCTGTATTAGAGGTAGAACTAGCCATACGGTAATCAACAAGGCCTTCAGCAGCCACCATAGCAATAGGTATGTCCTTCACACCTTGTCTTCTCAACTCTGCTTGTGCCCAAGATTGTAAACCTGACATGAAGTTGAACAATTTGTCTTCCTCAGACATGTTCTTGATATCCAGCATCAAAGAACTGAATTCCTTCACATACTCCCGAATTGAACTAGTTTGCTTCAACTTCTTAAGAGAATCTCTTGCCATCCAAGAAGTGTTACATGGTAGAAACTAATCCTTCAGTTCCTTCTTCAAGGATTCCCATGTTGCAATACCTGGTCTGCCAGCACTAAGATCGTTTGCCATCCTAGTACGCCACCATAGCTTTGCCATCACCACTCAGGTACATGCTGGTGATAGACACCTGTTCTGTCTCAGGTATCCTTGCAGCCCGAAAATATTGCTCCATATCCCATAGGAAGTTCTCTAATTCTTTGGTATTTCGACTGCCATTGAATTGCTTAGGTTCTGGTACCTTGAATCTTCGAGACAGTCCCTTCTTCTTGAGGATGAAGCATTGCCCTTTTCAACAATCTAATCTCACCCTCTAGAATACTCAATCTCTCCCTTTGGCCATCAATTACTTCAGCATTTTCTACTCTCATGTTTCCAAACCTAGTTTCAAGATCTCTTAGCAAATCTCTCAATGTGGTTTGGATGTACATGATTCTTTCTGCATTCTCAACAGCCATCACACCAAGATCCGTATACCCTTCTGGTGGATCACCAACCAGTTGTTCAAGTATACTAATTCGTACCTTAGCATCTTCAAGAGTCATCTTTGGCATAAAACTGCAACAAAAGCCTTCGAACCAGGCTCTGATACCAACTGTAACAAGCCAAAATTCTGCCTAGAACTTTTCACATGCTGGCTGCTAGGAACGCCCTACCTAGCCAGCCAATTTCGCCCACACACACACTGCCCACAAGTGTGCTACACATTGCTGCCACAAATTTCGCACAGCTGCGCACCAACACAGCCCAACTGATCAAACAAGTCATCTATCCGTGGAAGCGAGTATTGATTCCTTATGGTCACCTTATTGAGCTGTCTGTAGTCTATACATAATCGGAGGCTTCCGTCCTTCTTCTTTACAAACAGGATTGGAGCTCCCCAAGGTGACATGCTTGGCTTAATAAAACCCTTATCTGTCAATTCCTCCATCGGAGCCTTTAATTCATTCAATTCTGCTGGGGCCATACGGACATGAGGCTATAGAGATAGGCGTTGTACCTAAGGCCAACTCTATTTCAAACTTAATCTCCCTATCCGGTGGTAACCCAAGGAGGTCATCTGGAAACTCCTTAAATACGGGAACCACTTTCAACTTCACCCCATCATTCTCTGGTCCCACTGCATAAGCTAAGTATCTCTAGCACTCCTTCCACAGTATCTTACTGGCTTTCATTGCACTTGTCGTACTAGCAGAGAGTATTTTTCGCACACCATAAAAGACCACATCAGATTCCCTCGATTTGCTGAGCTTAAACTATTTCATCCATTTTTATCACCCGTAAAGCGGCTTTGAAAAATTTCATCGTTTGGATATCGAAACCTAAGAAAAAACCTCACTTTTTCATTCGTTTTTAAGGAGACATTTTCACATGATTCATCCTAAAACTTAATTCTTTCTTTCCTAGTGTTATACACACTCTAACCTACTCATACAATTCAATCAAACCCATAAAAGAAGTGGTATTCGATGACAACTCATAATGCCTTATCTAGGTGTCTTATAATGCATTACAATGGAATAACTTTCAATGCAATTCTAACATTTCTTTAAGTTTGTTTGCCACTTAACCAACCTCAAATCATGCTTAAAACACTTCCATTCCATTGGTTTCTCATACCTCTCCATATATCCTTACAAGCACTAACATACCTTAGGTTCATTTCTTTCAAGTTTTACATATTGGTTCTTTTAGGCATTTTGTCAAACACCTAGTCTACATCTCATTCCATTGATTTCCAATTCAAAATCAACTTAAAATCTATCTCATGTCAACACTAACCTATCAATTTTAGTAGGTTTCCATGCCATCTTTCACATGCCTTCAAGTCTCCAAAGAATCATTTTTCAACTTAGATAAAAACCTCCCATCAAAACCCACTCAAACATCATCAAAATAACCAACACAAACATCAATCTTTACTAGCTAAAAACAACTTCAAAAGATGAGAAACTAACCTTATTAGCTTTGATTCTTGCTTCAAGTTTGATTTCCTAGCTTAAGGAAGCTTGCTTGATTGATTAGAAGCCTAAGAATCAGTTGAATTAACTTGGATCACTCCTCCCTTGACTTGGCCGAATATACTTCCTTCTCTTCTTCACGTTTCTCACTTATTTTTGGTCTCTCAATTTTGTGTTTGAGTTTGTGGTGTGAACTCTCTCAATTTTCAACTAAGTATTGCTTATATAATTATAACAATACCTTAAATGACCATTGTATCCTTTAATTAATTGATTTTTGACACTTAACTATTGATTATTCTATCTTGACCCATAACTTGTAAACTTGTTTCACTTTAGTCCATACATCACATTAACTTATAACTTTCTAATGAAAATGACTGAATTACCCTTATACTAACTTATTCTACAAATGGAGCATAATCAATCTCTACACTTTTATAACACTTTCATTAGTCTCTTAGGGTTTTAAAATATCACTTAGGGTTGGTTACTATGGAAATCATAAATAAACATCGAGGGCTTACGACCGCAACCCGCTCACCTATTGGCAGTTAGACTCACACGACCGAGGCCATAGCTAAGGTTTTCAGTAAGTCGAACATTGGCAAATCCAAGCGCAATGCTTTTCCCCCGCAAATAGGCATTCAAGGGTCACCGAGAATGAGCAACGATGCACAATGAGAGGGCTTCACACCACGCCTAGACCACCGCAGCCCGCCTACCTATTAGCATTAGACTCTCACAACTGAGGCTATAGCTAACGTTTTTAGTAAATCGAACGTTGGCAAATCTAAACGTAATGCTTTTCCCTCTCAGTGGCATCGGTAGGTCATTGAAAATAAGCTACATTGAAGGCACATTTCCATTCGGATTTTTCCCCACTTTTTAATTTTTTCGCACAGAGACAGTCGAGCAGTTGTTTGCCGGACTACCCACCATCGGACCGGCCAGTGACCGTCGTCGGACCAATGTGGACGCTCATTGCCAACACACCCCCCACACCAAGCTAGTGGTGTAGGGGGGAACAAAAGGGAGCCTTGGCCAAGGCCTTGGCTGTTGGTGGCCAACCAAGCACCTCCTCCCTAAAGAGGTTTTAAAGACATTGTAGGAGTGCCACGAGAAGACATACCTCATGCTTGAGTTGTCACAGCCCCCCCTAAAAAATTCAATTCTTTGCATTTTGATGAGATTTTTTGCAGAGATGCTAGGAAAAATGTAATCTACATGCAAAAAAAGGTTCAAAAAGTTTTGAGGATGGGAAGTATTTTTTTTTATTTTTTGAAGTGATAAAATGGAAAAAATCATAACAAATAGAAAAAAGGTCAAAAACATATTTTGATTGCATGAAAAAATCCCTAAAATTCCAAATGAAATCATGATATATAATTTTGTGGGCAAAAATGAAGTTTGCTTAGGGAAATTTTAAGATTTTCATTTTTCGGTGCGTTTTTTAACACTGATGTGCAATAGTTGGGCACCTAAGTGGCTGGAAAATGAAGTTTTTAATTTTGATGAGGTCTTTTGCAGAGATGTTAAGAATAATGTAAGCAACATGCAAAATAAGTTTCAAAACGTTTTGAGCACGAGAAGTATTTTTTTTTTTTTTTTTTACAAGCGACAAAACGGTAAAATTCATGAAAAATAGAAAAAAGATCAAAAATGCATTTTGATTGCTTTGAAAAATCTCTAAAATCTGAAATTAAATTAGGATTTGTGCGGGAAAAAATGAGGTTTGAACGGACAAATTTTAAGTTTTCTGCTTTTCGACACATTTTTGTGCACTGACCTCTAGTTGTTGGCCCCATTGGCTGCCGACACAGCGTGCTGGCCTTTGGCTGCCAGACAGCACGCGCATTGCCTGCCAGAAGCACAACGCGGGTGGCCGATGGTTACTTGGGCAGCACTCGTGCTCGATCGATGCCTGTTGCCTAGACACTACATGCGTAGGGCCGATAGCTGCCTGGGCAGCACGCGCACTGGCCCTTAGCTGTCAGGCAACGCACGTGGCCGATTGCTGCCAGGTGCAGCATGTGAGCGACCGATGGCTGCCAGAGGCAGGGGGTGCTAGGTCGATGCTTGCTGCCTAGGCAGCGCACGTGGGGGCCTATTGGCTGCCTTGGCAGCGCTGCCCGCTGGCCGTTGGTTGAAAGGCAGCAAACAGGCTCGATTGTTGCCAGATACAGCATACGAGCGGTTGATAGCTACCAAGCAGCGCACTCGTTAACTGCTAGAGGTAGAGCACGCTCGGCCGATGCCTGCTGCCTGGGCAGCGTAAGCACTGGCCTTTAACTGCTAGGCAGCACGAGGCGGTCGATTGCTGCCAGGTGCAGCATGCACGCGCCCGATGGCTACTTGGCACAACATGCGCCGCAATCACTGACTAGCCTCTTTTCGTATTTTTCACTTGTTTTCAAAACCGCCATATTTTCGAGTGTTATTTAATATTTTAGAAAATTAATGCCTTTGAATTTGCAAGGAGTTCTTTTGGGGAGATGCTAAGGATGGCGGGGTGGACACGTAATGGGGGTGCGGCTTTGTGGAGCGAGACAAGTGCAAAGGATTGAATCTCGTGAGCCAGTCAGATGTTTACCTGAACTCGTGCATCGACGATGCATTCGTGTTGTAAATCTCATCAACTCACAAGGTTGTGAACATAACACAAAATTTTATTTAAACAAGGGGGGAAGGGAGATGCTAAGGATTGGCACTCGAATGAGATCGAGTGTGGAATTAGAGACTTCGCTCGATGGTGGAGGGGATGAGGGAGAGGCGTGGACTTAGAGAATCTTGCAATGACTTAGCGGATAACCTCGACCTCCGAGGGCGGAAATGCCTAAATTGTGTGATGTGGAGGGGGAGGGACGAATTTGAGCGACATAGGGCTGAATCTTAGTGGATCGTGGCAACAAGGCCACTCTGCCACTAACAATACTCTGTCGCATATTTAAGTCGTCTGCAAAGGATTTTACCCACTGCTCGATGGTAATTACATTTCAAGGCGGCCCATGCGGCTCTTCCACCCCACAAGCCTGGCTAACGACACGTGCCTCTACTTCACAATCCAACACTTGGTGAATTCTACTTCACAATGATAGGAATAGTTGACATCGAAAGATCAAAAAGCAACGTCGCTACGAACGCTTGGCTGCCACAAGTCAGTTATCCCTGTGGTAACGTTTCTGACACCTCTAGCTTCAAATTTCGAAGGTCTAAAGGATCGATAGGCCACGCTTTCACGGTTCATATTCGTACTGAAAATAAGAATCAAACGAGCTTTTACCCTTTTGTTCTACATAAGATTTCTGTTCTCGTTGAGTTCATCTTAGGACACCTGTGTTACCTTTTAACAAATGTGCAGCCCCAGCCAAACTTCCCCACCTGACAATGTCTTCCACCCAGATCGGCCCACCGAAGTGAGCCTTGGGTCCAAAAAGAGAGGCAATGCCCCGCTTCCGATTCACGGAATAAGTAAAATAACGTTAAAAGTAGTGGTATTTCACTTTCGCCATTTTCAGCTCCCATTTAGACTACACCTCTTGAGTCATTTCACAAAGTCGGATAAGAGTCAAGCTTAACAGGGTCTTCTTTCCCTGTTGATTCTGCCAAGCTCGTTCCCTTGGCTGTGT
Organism: Nephelium lappaceum; assembly: GCA_021234005.1. Classification (NCBI taxonomy): domain Eukaryota; kingdom Viridiplantae; phylum Streptophyta; class Magnoliopsida; order Sapindales; family Sapindaceae; genus Nephelium; species Nephelium lappaceum. The sequence continues at coordinate 2,278,991 of CM038003.1, forward strand.
TTTCACTGGATAGTAGACAGGGACAGTAGGAATCTCGTTAAATCATTCATGTGCGTAACTAATTAGATGACGAGGCATTTGACTGTCTTAAGAGAGTCATAGTTACTCCCGCCATTTACCCACACTTGGTTGAATTTCTTCACTTTGACATTCAGAGCACTGGGCAGAAATCACATTGTGTGAGCATTCGCAGGGACCATCATAACGCTTTGTTTTAATTAAACAGTCGGATTCCCATTGTCCGTACCAGTTCTGAGTCGACTGTTCGACGCCCGGGGAAAGCCCTCGAAGGAGCCGTTCCCAGTCTGTCCCTCGATCAGCACATGGTGACCTGTTCTCACAGCGGGAGTAGCTCGAGTAGTCCACCAACAATTGACGGGTTCGGGACTAGGACCTCCGTGCCCAGCCCTCAAAGCCAATCCTTTTCCAAAAGTTATGAACCTATTTTGTCGACTTCCCTTGCCTAGATTGTTCCATTGACTAGAGGCTGTTCACCTTAGAGGCCTGATGCGGTTATAAGGACGATCGAACGTGGATGGCACTCAGTCCTTTGGATTTTCAAGGGCCATCAGGGGCACACCAGACACCATGCGACCTGTTGTGCTCTTCCAGCAGCTGGACCCTACCTCCGGCTGAGCCGTTTCCAGGGTGGGCAGGCTGTTAAATAGAAAAGATAACTCTTCCCGAGGGCCTCGCTGACGTCTCCGGACTACTTAACATTTTCGTCAACCACCACGTCTTGGCTCAAGAATTTTAACCCGATTCCCTTTCGAAGCTCATGCGGTTCGCTCTATCGGACGAGCTTCCCCCATCTCTTAGGATCAACTAACCCATGTGCAAGTTTCGTTCACATGGAACCTTTCCCTTCTTCGACCTTCAAAGTTCTCATTTGAATACTTGTTACTGCCACCAAGATCTACACTGATGGCCGCTTCGCCTAGGCTCGCGCCCTAGGATTTACGGTGACCACCGCCCCCTCCTACTCATTGGGGCTTGGCACTTGCGTAGACGATCGGGTGTAGGTCGCGCGCTTAAGTGCCATCCATTTTCGGGGCTAGTTGATCCGGGAAGTGAGTTGTTACACACTCCTTAGGGGATTTCGACTTCCATGACCACCGTCCTGCTGTCTTAATCGACCAACACCCTTTGTGAGTTCTAGGTTAGCGCGTAGTTGGGCACCGTAACCCGGCCTCTGGTTCATCCCGTATCGCCAGTTCTGCTTACCAAAAAGAGCCCACTTGGAGCCCTCGATTCTATGGCGTGGCTCAACGAAGCAGTCATGTCATCCTACCTATTTAAAGTTTGAGAATAGGTCGAGGGTGTTGCGCCCCCGATGCCTCTAATCATTGGCTTTACCTGATAGAACTCGCCAGCGGGCTCCAACTATCCTGTAGGAAACTTCGGAGCGAACCATCTACTAGACAGTTTGATTAGTCTTTCGCCCCTATACCCAAGTCAGACGAACGATTTGCACGTCAGTATTGCTGCAGGCCTCCACCAAAGTTTCCTCTGGCTTTGCCCTGCTTAGGCATAATTCACCATCTTTCGGGTCCCTACAAGCATGCTCTTACTTGAATCTTTCTCAGAAGATCAAGGTCGGTCGGCGGTTAAGCCATGTAAGAACATAATGAGGTAAGTATGAAACCAAAGCCATTTGATGATATTAAGTAAGATGTCATGTTGGAATTTTGATGAGAAAACCTAGGATAAGCTTATGGCAATGTTAGAAATTCATTTAGATAACTTGTCTTTTATAACCATTAAATGAAGGGCATTGATGGAAATCATGGAATACCACCCCATGTATGTGGTTTCATGCATTAAAATGAATATGTTTAAGTATGTATGTTCTTAAGGAAAGAAGAAATAAGATTTAGAATGAAAACGGTGAAAATTGCATTGAAAAAGTGATGAAAAAATAAGGTTTTTCCTAGGTTTCATCACTCATTCATTGGGATTTTTAGAACCGTTTTACGGGTGACCTAAGTGTGAGTTAGGGAGTTGAGTGGAGCAAAAATTGAGCAAAGAAAACCAATGGATAGGGGACTATGTTATATTTGGCCAAAAGGGGTATGGAACACCAATTTTCGTTTCAAGTTTCGAATGATAGTTTCGAGTGTATGGGGGTGTTCCTAGGTGAGAATAAGTAGGATTCATGCAAAGAAAACAAAATTTTAAAGCTTTGATTAAGTTGAAATCGAGTAGGGAAGTAAGTTGGTAAAATAGTGTTTCAAAGAATTAAGTGAGTTAAAAGTTATGTAATAAGTTTTGTAATGTTAAATTTGACCTATTCTAAGCGGAAACATGATGTGTAGGTGAAAAGGAAGTAAGCGGAACCGAAGAAAACCATGGGAGCCCATTTAAGGAAACTTGTGGTTAAGGTGAGTGCTACTCTTGTTTTTAAAGTATTTGAAATTAGATTTTAAAAGTTATGTGAAAAGCTAAGTTGTGAGTGTTATATATTGTTTAGAATTTCTTTTGATTGAATTATGAAGCTTTTTAAGTAAGTGAAAGGTTTTAAGAAAATATGGTGAGCCTTTTAGTTAAGATGATGTTTTGTATGATAATTTTTGTACTACAATTTCATAAGAATATATTTCCTTTGGCAATGAAATTTAAGATTTTGGTTTTAAGTCTTGGCCAAATGAGATCTTATCATATGATTATACAAATTAAAGATATTTTGAATAAAAAGTTGTATTTGTTTTAAGGTATTAAACCTTTTATGATATGTTTGTTATTTTAGAATATAAAATGAGCAATTATTGTCATTATATCTTGTATGAAGAAATATTGTATTTATTGATTCATAAGTATGATTTTTTTTTTTTTTTTTTTTTAAGTAGGAGTGATTCAAAGTTTTGGATTTTTAAGTTTTGTTATTCGTTAAGGCTATAATTTATAAGTATTAAGTAAAGTTTGTAAATTTAAAAGTTGATTACCAAAAACGACTTATATGTAGTTTATGTGAAAAAACTAGGAAAAAGAGTTTTATTACATTAGTAGTACACTTTAAATTATGTATTTATTAGTTTGAATACTTTTGCATGATTTAAGATAAGATATTTTGTGCCTTTGCACTCAATAAACTTATTTTATGTTTATTATACTCCAATAAGTGATTTTGTGCTTTTACACTAAATAAGGAAAATAAAATAAGTTTTCAAAGACCATAAGTATACCCACTTTTATAAGTAAGTTTTAGACCCGACCGGTATATTTCATATTAGTGTGGCAAAGTTCTGAGGAGGGGTGATACGTCACTAACTCAGGGGGAAATCAAGTCTGTCGTGTAAACCCTCATTCACATACGAGACTAGTTTAGTATTAATAGATGAGCTAAGTTAAGGGACATTGAGTTTAAGAGTGTGTTTTTTTTAAGAGTTAAATAAAGAGATGATAGAGTTTAAGAATGAAATGACAAATGCCAAATTTAAACTTTTAAATTGTGTGGAGAACTTGATAAAAGTCATGGAATATGATTTTATAACAAGTTCCAAGAAGGGGCATTATAGTCATTTCCATTGGATTTAAGTAGGATAATGCAATGTGAAAAAAAAAAAAATGTTAAGGACCAAATTGTAAGAAATCTAGACTTTCAATGGTCAAGAGCAATTTTAAAAGGTTTAGGGTCATAGTATAATATCGAAAGGTGGTCAAATGAGTCAAAGGAGCCTTATATATAATCAAACACTTAGTCATTTTGGGCAAAAGAGGCATACTTACAGGAACAAAAAGAAAGCAAAGAAAGAAAGCAAAGAAAGTTATGACAACCAAGGGAAAAGGAAGAGAAGTATAGGTGCTCATCCAATCCAAGACTCCCACTCATCAAGTTAAGCTCTCCCAAGTTTGATTAACATCCCAAGAACTTAATTCAAGTTAAAAGAGGTAAGAATTCTTGAATTGAGATTAGTTTGGTGGAACTTTAAGTATGATTCCATGTTGGTTTCAAGTTAAGTTTTGAGTTGATTTTTGATAGGGCTTTAGTGCTAGATTATGAGATGAGTTTATGGATGAGTTGTTGACAATGAAAGGAACAAAACCTAGTAAAGGAATGGATCATAGGGTTGTATATGGTAGAACCCTATGTGAGTTGATTAAGCTTGGTTTAGTTTAATTGCTTGCCTACCAAGTATTTGATTAAATTCCTAAGTGAATTAAGCTATTAAAATGCAAAGAAAGTGAAAAGCCATAGTTGGTGTATACACTAAGGTAGGTTCGGCCAAGCTAAGGGTGTAAGGACATCCAATAAATTCCATCCATTCAAGGCTCAAAATAAGTTTAAAATAAGCTAGACAAGGCATTGAAGAGATTAGAATGCACTAAGACATACATAGAGTTATTGGACATTGTAATGCACTAGTGAAGGGCACCAACCAATGCCACTTCTCTTCCACATTTCTTTGCCATGTATGATTATGAATGAGTGTATAAGAGTTAGGGAACACTCAAGGATAGATAATTGAAGTTAAATTACAAAGGTGTGAGAAAAGCCCCTTAAAAAATGGTCCTGAAAGTGGGTTTTAGGCTAGAAACTATATCAAGCGATCTTAGAATCAGACAAAACTTTACAGGTGACCCCATTGAGAGATAAGAAGTGTCTTGGAACAGGAATTGAAGCAAAAGCACGCCCGAGCTGGGCTATGCATCACATTCGGGTTAAAAATCATGATTTTTTGTTCCAAGCTTCAATTGATGAAACAAACCATTTGGGGATGTTCCTGGGGATAAATTAGTAGGATTCATGCAAAGAAATTGAAAGTTTGAAGCGTTGGTTGAAGAGAAATGTAGATTGGAAGTTACTAGTGCATAGACAATGCCATTGTGTAATAGAGTTTAGGTGCATTCTAATGCATTATCTTTTATAGCCTATTCTAAGCTTGCCTATCTTTGTGTAGGTGATGAGCACTTGACCGAGCCCAGAGAGGGTCTTTGAGGTTTGTTTAGTTGAGCTACAAGTCAAGGTGAGTGCACTTTTTATAAATGAGTTTTCAAAAGTTTTATGCTTCTACATATGAAATCATATTTCTGTTTTTGTATGCTTAAATACTTGAATACTTATGCATGTTATATAGATTTGAGTAAGACTGAGCCCAAGGGCACGAGTTAATAATTTTTAAAGCTTCAAAGATTTAAAAAAAGTTTCAAGAATGGAGCTCGAAAGCTCTTGTCTCAATTAAACTAAGAAAAGAGTCTAAGGACTCTAAGTTTAAAGCTTACAAGATTTTAAGTTAGTGCCTTATGCACCAAGAAAGAAATTTTAAGGCATAGTATTAGAGAAAACCAGATTTTCAAAGGCCATTAATACCCTCTAGTTATCGAGTTCCGACCCGTACGGTATATCCTATTTAGTAGGGCAAGTTTGTGGGATAAGTCATTGCCCGTGTGTGTATGGGGTTAGAGTGTCTAGCGAATGAGTGCCCTACTTTATGGGATATGGTCTCACACTGCATTTATACGATATAGAGATTCCGCATGTAGTGTTCAGAGGTCCCAGATTTGGGTCAAGATTGGTGTTAGTATACAACACCACGTGATCTTCACATTGCGGCATTAGCGAGCGAAGTCGCATGTGACCAGAGATTAGGGTTACGAAATGGTACTTTTCTAAAGTTTGTAACATTATATTGCTCTTCCAAATGAATGTTTTATATATGTTTGCAAAATGCTTTTATAATGCTATGCAAAGAATGAATGAGACTTATGATTTATGCTTTAAGAAATAGAAATTTATTGTAAAAGCTTTTGAGTAAAGTTTAGTTTTCTAAAGATTAAATGCACTCACTGAGCTATCTAGCTCACCCCTTATTTTTCCCTAACCACCTCAGGTACTTTTGTGGGTGATCGACGATCTCCTCCGTCGCGATAGGTGGGCATCAAGTTGGCTATGCTTCTTGCTTTTTGAAGATTTTGCATATAACATGTGCATACTTGTACATTTGTAAATAAATTGTAGTTTGAGTTGGAATAAAAAGTAGCTTATTTTGAATGGTCATGAGTTTACTATGGAACTTGTGTTTTGTGAAAAATAATTACATTGTTATTGAACTTGTTATGGGAAGTCTGGGTTGGTGATTGAAAGGGATTTAGTCTAAGTGTTTTATTTTGAAACTGTAGGTATCGGTATTGTCCGTTTTACAGCTGTTATGATGCTGAAATTTAGTTTTCTAAATGACCAAAATTTTAAGTTAAAACCAACCCAAAACCATATTTAAAGTTTAAGGTTTATAAAAGTTAGTCGCGCGCGAAATTTCTAATGACTTTTCAAAGAAAGTTTAAAAATAAATTTCGAGGGTTCGCTGCTCGATTGTCTTTTAGTTCATCGAGATGGGCTAAAGGAGATCGATAGAGTGCCTAAGCGTACCTCTCAGATAGGAACCTAGTGGCGGTCTGGCAAGGGGCGTTGCTTGTCGTGTCGCCTCTACTTTTGTGGGAGATATTATCTTGTGTTATGGTTAGCGATGTAATATTCCGCACATAACTATGGGATTTTTTTGTAAGTAAGTAAGCGTCACGGTTGCTGTCTGTTAAAAAAGCCACGTTACTTCACGTCGGTTAGCGTTACCATAGCTATCGCGTGGTTGTAAGTATTATGGGGTACGAATGGTGCTTTTCAAAAATTAAGTAAGTATTTAAAGTGTTAAAAACAAAGAAAGATGCTTTATATGTTTTAAGCATATTTTATGATTAAATGAAATTAAATTTTGAGAAAATTTAAGGAATGGAAATTCATCTTATGTATTTTATAATCCATAAGTTTTCTACGGAGTTTTATGAATATATATAAGTTTTATAGAATTTCCATTTTAAGCTATGTACGGAAAGGGAATCGAATTTTTATATGTTTTATGAGTTTCAATATTTATATAGAGTTTTAGGTATGTATAATTTCATATCGATACTTAATATGTAAGGTTTATGTATGAATCAATTTAAAGGTTATTCAAAGTTATAAGTTTTCTATAAATTTTACACCAATATGAGTTTTAGTTTCCATATGTACGCTTGGCAATTTAAATAAGATTTGTATTTTTAAATCTCAAGTTAAATGAAGTTTATATATATATATATATATATATATGAACTTTTAGGCATGTATGGGTTTCAGTTGATATGCAATTCATAAGTTCCATATAAATTTTTGTGTACTTATGCTATTATAATTTTCATATGTATGCTTTGGGGATTTAAATAAAAAAAAAAATTATGCTTAAGAGAATTTTAAGTTATAAGGGATTTTTATATATGTATAAGTTTTATATACGTTTTGATGCCCTTATGGATTTTATAGTTTTATAAGCTATGTGTGAGATTTTATGCACCTATGTATTTTATGGATTTACCACTCACACGTTACAACGAAATAAGTTTTGAAATTTATTTGAAATTTTAAGAAAAGGCAATGTATTTTGAAAAGTGTTTTAAGGAGGTATTTTAAGAAACAAAACCTTTTTAAGTTAAAAAGAAATTAAGCACTCACTGAACTCTCATAGCTCATCATTTTTTGTTTTTATGTTAAAAACCTCCTCAGACATGATGTGGGTGACTGAGACGAAAAAACTCCTTCAGAAGAATAGGTGGGCAGGGATGCTGCATTGTTTTTGTATAAATACATTGCATATTTTGAATTCGAAAGAAATTATGTGTATATATATATTTTAAGTGCATAGAAGTGGTCCAGATTTATTCATGACATGAAATTCTTAGTTTTTAAATCATTGCATAAGTTTGCAATTGAATTAATTTTGATTTTATGCTTTTACTTTTGATGAAACAGAAATTATGATTTGTGACATTGAATTATATATTTGTGGCCTAAAGAAGTTAGGTTGGAAAAGCAAAAATATATGGAAGTGTATTTTTCCTTTGCAGGTTATTTTGGCTAAGTTAAAAACACAGCAGTCGTGATGTCGAATTTTCCAATTGAAAAAAAAAAAATCCAACTCATTCTACTTTTACAAAGTAGGAAAGGATCTTAAGAGTTCGCTCCACGAATTTCTTTTAACCTATCCAGTAGAGTTCAGGAGGGATCCATTGGGGTGCCAAGCAGGACCTCCGGATATAAGTATGATATGATTCGGATTGGGTCCTGTCAGAGTGGTATCAGAGCGATGGTTATGTAAACTTTTGAAAAAGATTTTAGAAAAGTTTTGAAGTTGTTTTTATGCATTTTCAAGACCACTCATTTATATTTTAATTTTATAGAAGCATGCGTTGTCGTAGTCGCTCGAGAATGAGGAGGATAGTTACAGAAGCACCCACACCTGAAGAGGAGTATGTTGGCGAGAAGGTTAAGAATTTTTAAAGAATTAATTTTATTAGATATGTATGATTTTGAGATAATATGAGAAATAAGTTGATTATTAAGGCCTTGTATTATGATGTATGGTTGCAGACGGAATGAAATAGGAAGATATTTCTTATGTATTAAATTGATATGAATGGATACTAGTAATAAGTGTAAATTGTGGTACGATGTTATATATTTATAAGTGTTAAAATTGAATGCAATTATAATTATCAAGTAGGTTATGGATTTACTCAAGATAATGTCTCAGATGCCTATTTGATGGAATTTTATAAGCATTGGTGATGAAATTGATATAAGACTTTCAATTATGTTGATGTTGGCGCATCGATTTTAAGTAGGAATTATTTATTATTTTAGACCCTTTGTAAGTTAAATTGAATTGTGAATTGAGAAATAATTGGTAAGGCGAAGGGGGTCGATGAAGAAAGGTAAGAAGGAGAAGAGAAGTGATACGGTCATGGTTATTTACGATAAGTTAAGTAGCTCAAAGTAAGATATCATTATGGATTATCAAAGTTGCGCAACGAAAGTGTGATGCGTAACCTTTAAGTTGAAATTTGAGATATGAATTATAGAGCTTAACATTGAGTTAAATAAAGGAAATTTATAAGAATATGATATTGCAATGTTGTCAATGTATAGGGTTTTTGAAGGATTTTCTAGTATTAAAGAGTATGGATGGGAAAGGATAATAAGAAAGTATGAACTGTCTATTGATGGATGGAGATTTAGTATTTGACTGTTACATGAAATATAAGAATATACAAATTGATTTATTAAGTTATGATTATTATGAGAAGTGATAATAGGAAAATGATTTCTGCCCGAACTATTCTTAAGTATAATTGTTTAAAATGATTTAAGGATGATTGTTGTAGAGAATATAACCCCCCAATTGCAGCCTTTTAGTGTCGTTTCCTATGGATGATTCGCTTATAGCGAATAAAGTTTATATGGGTAACAAAGTGAACCTTGCTAGAGTTTAAGGCAGACTTGATGCTACTGGATGTATGTCTGATTTTGATGTTTCATTAGGTATGAATTGGCTGTCTAAATATAGAATTACGGTGAATTGTTAAAGGAAGGAAGTTATGAAAAGGAAGTGAAGTTTAACAGACCTGGGGAACTAGATGTAATTTTAGGTGATATAAGAAAGATGCTTCCTACGACTGTGATAAGTATGATGAAGGCTAATAAGATATTAAGAAAGGTGGGTACTATTAATTTAGGATATGTAAGGAAGATGTTTTTAAGATGGCCTTCAAAACTCGCTTAGGGCAGTATGCATTCCTAAGTGATATCGTTTGGATTGATGAATGCCCTATCTGTTTTTATGGAATTGATAAGCGAAGATTTCAGGCCTTACTTAGGTAAGTCGATCATTGTCTTTATGGATGATATACTGATATTTAGGTAGTCGACAGGATTAAGCTAAACACCTTAGGATTGTATTACGAACACTACTGTAGCAGCCAATTTTATGTAAAGTTAAGTAAGTGCCAATTTTGGCTAGGTAAGGTAGCATTTCTAGGTCATATGGAGTCAACAGATGGAATACCGATAAGTTCCTAGAAAGTAGAGGTTGATAAGGAAAGAGAAGAGAAGTTTGTATGGTTAAACAGTGCCAGCACAACTTCGATAAGTTGAAGAAGAAATCGACCTCGACGCCTGTGATGACATTTCCATCATAGAATGATGAGTTTATGGTTTATGGTGATGCCACCAGATAAGGTTCAGGGTGTATGATTATGCAGCAAAATAGAGAGCTCATATAAGATTATGACTGCACAATCAAGTATCACTTTAGATAAACGAATAAGGTAACAGATACATTAAGTTGTAAGTCCAATGATTTATTAGCCTAATGGAAGGCAGAGTATTGCCTAATTAGTAAGATTGAGATCTGCAGGACCTAAATTAGGGATGGCGAATTTAAGAGCTTTACTAGCAGCATTTCATATCCGTCCAACGAGAAGTAAGATTAGGTAAGAGAATTTCAGACCCAAGACCCATAATCGATAAAGCTAAGAAATGAAATAGAATCTGGTAACAGAGTAATTTCTAAATAAAAGACGATAGGACAAAGATTATGTGTGTCCAATATCGGAATCTTATGAGTCATGTATGTGATGTAAATTTCGAGGATGAAATTTTAATAAGAGGAGGATGAATTGTAGGACCCCAAACTTTCATTTTATGATTAACAGTGAATTTATAGACGAATAGTAATATTTTCGGGTGAATAGTATCCGATGAATAGTGAAATTTTGGGATGGACCTTGAAAAATCGAAAATATTTAGAATGATTAGTAGAGCCCAATAAAATTGAAACAGAGTAAAAATGAGTCCATTTGGATAGTTTCTAAAGGTTCCGAAAGTTACCAGACGAAAATGCCCTATTGGACAGGATTGTGAATATTGTTGACCTAAACTCCATTTGAATTTCTTTTGAAGCTATGGATTGAGTCCTAAGAGATCTAATTAGAGTATTGTAAAGTCAATTTGATGAATGGGTGATCATAGAATTAATTTGGAATTTATTTCGGAATGAATTGTATTAATTTTTAACGTTAAGGGTATAAATGAGATTTTATGCTATTAAACCCATTCTAAAAGCACAATCCATGTGATTATTGATGGACCAATGGTGGATTAACACCTAATAGTCATCTTTTGACTAAATTGTGGTTAAGATTAATTAAAATTGATTAAAGACAATTGAATGGATAATTATGGAAGTTTATGGATCAATTTGAAATAAGTTTACATGACATGGGGCCAAGATAGAATAAGCAAGAGTTAAGGGACAAAATGGTCATTTATGAGAAAGATTAGTATAAATATCACCACTTGGTCAATTTTGCTTTATTTTCTCGCCACTTTCACACCAACACAATAACAAAACCGAGAATAGAGAGGGAGAAAGGGAGAAGTCTCGGCCAAGCATAGCAAAGGGGTGATCAAGCTAGTCCAATCCATTTTTAAGCCTCCAATCAAGATCTCAAGCCAAACCAAGTTAGAAGAACAAGTGTGTAACAAGATCAAAGCCAAAAATAGGTGAGTTCTATCATTTTTAAAGTGTTTCCACGATGTTGGTGATGATGTTTTTGTGATGTTTTGGTTGGGTTTTTGTATGAGTTTTTATGTATAATGGAAGTGGAGTTTTATGACACCAAAAGTAAGTACAAACCTTGTGGAAATGATTAAGTGTGATGTGTTAGGGTTTTGTTGGAAGAAATACTAAGTTTGATTGAAATTGTTTTAAGTGAATTTTGGTGCATATTAAGTGTTTGACAAAATGCCCAAGTGAAATAAAATGAAGAACTTTAATGAAATGAATGTTTGTGTGTTAAGCCATATAAGAACATAATGAGGGAAGTATGAAACCAAAGTCATTTGATGATATTACGTAAGATGTCATGTTGGAATTTTGATGAGAAAACCTAAGAAAAACTTATGGCAATGTTAGAAATTCATTTAGATAACTTGTCTTTTATAACCATTAAATGAAGGGCATTGATGGAAATCATGGAATACCACTCCATGTATGTGGTTTCATGCATTAAAATGAATATGTTTAAGTATGTATGTTCTTAAGGAAAGAAGAATTAAGATTTAGAATGAAAATGGTGAAAATTGCATTGAAAAAGTGATGAAAAAATAAGGTTTTTACCAGGTTTCGTCACTCGTTTGTTGGAATTTTTCAGAACCGTTTTACGAGTGACCTAAGTTCAAGTTAGGGAGGTGAGTGGAGCAAAAATTGAGCAAAGAAAACCAATGGATAGGGGGTTGTGTTATATTCGGCCAAAGGGGTGGAAACACCAATTTTCGTTTCAAGCTTCGAATGATGATTTCGAGTGTATGGGGTGTTCCTAGGTGAGAATAAGTAGGATTCATGCAAAGAAAACAGAATTTTAAAGCTTTGATTAAGTTGAAATCGAGTAGGGAAGTAGGTTGGTAAAATAGTGTTTCAAAGAATTAAGTGAGTTAAAAGTTATGTAATAAGTTTTGTAATGTTAAATTTGACCTATTCTAAGCGGAAACATGATGTGTAGGTGAAAAGGAAGTAAGCAGAACCGAAGAAAACCATGGGAGCCCATTTAAGGAAACTTGTGGTTAAGGTGAGTGCTACTCTTGTTTTTAAAGTATTTGAAATTAGATTTTAAAAGTTATGTGAAAAGCTAAGTTGTGAGTGTTATATATTGTTTAGAATTTCTTTTGATTGAATTATGAAGCTTTTTAAGTAAGTGAAAGGTTTTAAGAAAATATGGTGAGCCTTTTAGTTAAGATGATGTTTTGTATGATAATTTTTGTACTACAATTTCATAAGAATATATTTCCTTTGGCAATGAAATTTAAGATCTTGGTTTTAAGTTTTGGGCAAATAAGGTCTTATCATATGATCATACAAATTAAAGATATTTTGAATTAAAAGTTGTATTTGTTTTAAGGTATTAAAGCTTTTATGGTACGTTTGTTATTTTAGAATGTGAAATGAGCAATTATTGTTATTATATCTTGTATGAAAAAATATTGTATTTATTGATTCATAAGTATGATTTTTTTTTTTTTTTAAGTAGGAGTGAAATTCAAAGTTTTGGATTTTTAAGTTTTGTTAGCCGATAAGGCTATAATTTATAAGTATTAAGTAAAGTTTATAAATTTAAAAGTTGATTGCCAAAAACAACTTATATGTAGTTCATGTGAAAAATCTAGGAAAAAGAGTTTTATTACATTAGTAGTACACTTTAAATTATGTATTTATTAGTTTGAATACTTTTGCATGATTTAAGATAAGATATTTTGAGCCTTTGCACTCAATAAACTTATTTTATGTTTATTATACTCTAATAAGTGATTTTGTGCTTTTGCACTAAATAAGGAAAATAAAATAAGTTTTCAAAAATCATAAGTATACTCACTTTTATAAATAAGTTTTAGATCCGGCCGGTATATCCCACATTAGTGTGGCAATGTTTTGGGGAGGGGTGATACGTCACTAACTCAGAGGGGAGTTAAGTCTGTCGTATCGCCTCTACTTTTGTAGGATATTATCTCGTGTTATGGTTAACGATGTAATATTCCGCAGATAAATACGGGATGTCTTTGTAAGTAAGTAAGCGCCACAGTTGGTGTCTGTTAAAAGCACCACGTGACTCCATGTCGGTTAGCGTTACCATAACTATCACGTGGTTGTAAGTATTATGGGGTACAAATGATGCTTTTCGAAAATTAAGTAAGTATTTAAAGTGTTAAAAACAAAGAAAAATACTTTATATGTTTTAAGCATATTTTATGATTAAATGAAATTAAATTTTGAGAAAATTTAAGGAATGGAAATTCATCTTATGTAATTTATAATCCATAAGTTTTCTACGGAGTTTGATGAATATATCTAAGTTTTATGGAATTTCCATTTTAAACTATGTACGGAAAGAGAATCGAATTTTAATATGTTTTATGAGTTTCAATATTTATATAGAGTTTTATGTTTGTATAATTTCATATCGATACTTAATATGTAAGGTTTATGTATGAATCAATTTAAAGGTTATTCAAAGTTATAAGTTTTCTATAAATTTTACACCAATATGAGTTGTAGTTTCCATATGTACACTTGGCAATTTAAATAAGATTTGTAATTTTAAATCTCAAGTTAAATGAAGTTTCTATATATATATATATATATGAAATTTTAGGCATGTATGGGTTTAAGTTTATATGCAATTTAAAAGTTCCATATAAATTTTTGTGTACTTATGCTATTATACTTTTCATATGTATGCTTTGGGGATTTAAATAAAAAAATTTATGCTTTAGAGAATTTTAAGTTATAAGGGATTTTTATATATGTATAAGTTTTATATACATTTTGATGCCCTTATGGATTTCATAGTTTTATAAGCTATGTGTAAGATTTTATGCACCTATGTATTTTATGGATTTACCACTCACACTGTTACAACAAAATAAGTTTTGAAATTTATGTGAAATTTTAAGAAACGAAAATGTATTTTGAAAAGTGTTTTAAGGAGGTATTTTAAGAAATAAAACATTTTTAAGTTAAAAAGAAATTAAGCACTCACTAAGCTCCCATAGCTCATCATTTTCTGTTTTTATATTAAAAACCTCCTCAGGTATGACGTGGGTCACTGAGACGAAAAGGCTCCTCCAGAAGAATAGGTAGGCAGGGACACTGCATTGTTTTTGTATAAATACATTGCATATTTTCAATTCGAAAGAAATTATGTGTATATATATGTTTTAAGTGCATAGGAGTGGTCCAGATTTATTCATGACATGAAATTCTTAGTTTTTAAATCATTGCATAAGTTTGCAATTGAATTAATTTTGATTTAATGCTTTTACTTTTGATGAAACAGAAATTATGATTTGTGAATTGAATTATATGTTTGTGGCCAAAAGAAGTTGGGTTGGAAAAAGAAAAATATAAAGAAGTGTATTTTTCCTTTGCAGGTTATTCTAGGCTAAGTTAAAAACATAGCAGTCATGTTGTCGAATTTTCCAATTGATAAAACAAAAATCCAACCCGTTTTAGTTTTTACAAAGAAAAGATCTTAAGGGTTCGCTTCACGAATTTCTCTTAACCTATCCAGTAGGGTTCAGGAGGGATTTATTGGGTTGCCAGGTAGGACCTCCGGGTATAAGTACGATATGATTCGGATTGGGTCCTGTCAGTTTACCACCTAGGTGACAGCTTGGTAGGCTCCGTAGTCAGGCCAAAGTGTATACAGTCACTTAACAAGAAGTAGATACTACTCCTGAGGTCATCACAGGTATTATTTCTTTGTTTGATACTGATGCTCATGTGTTGATTGATTCAGGGGCTACACATTCCTTTATGTCTGCAAATTTTGCTGCAAAAGTAAGAGTAGAACATGAGCCATCAGATTGTAATATGGTAGTATCTCTTCCTACTGGAGATACACTCCTTTCAGACAAAGTTTATATGGGTAGTAAAGTGGTGATAACTGGTCAAGAGTTTCAGGCGGATCTAATCCTGCTAGATATACAAGATTTTAATGTCATATTAGGGATGGAATGACTGTTGAAACACCATGCTATGATAGATTGTTTCATGAAGGAAGTTAGGTTCATCAGACCTGGGGAATCCGATGTAGTCTTTTATGGTGTAAGGAAGACGCTCCCTACTGGTATGATAAGTGCAGTAAAAGCCAGTAAGATGCTTAGAAAGGCGTGTTAAGGATACTTGGCTTATGTAGTGTGACTAGAGAATAATGAGATTAAGTTAGAAGAGGTTCCAGTGGTTAGTGAATTCCCAAACGTGTTTCTAGAGAACCTTCTAGGGCTACCTCCAATAGGGAGATAGAGTTTGAAATAGAGTTGGCTCCGAGTACAGAGCCTATTTTCATAGCCCCATACAGGATGGCCCCAGTAGAATTGAAGGTGTTGAAGGTCCAGATGGAGGAATTGACGGATATGGGTTTTATTAAGCCAAGTATATTGCCTTGGGGAGCTCCAATGTTGTTTGTGAAGAAGAAGGATGGAAGCCTCAGGTTCTGTATAGACTACAGACAGCTTAATAGAGTGACCATAAGAAACCAATACTCGCTTCCAAAGATAGATAACTAGTTTAATCAGCTCTAAGGAGCTAGGGTGTTCTCTAAGATTGAGTTAAGATCAGGGTACTACCAATTAAAGATTCATCGGGAAGATGTTCCTAAGATGGCCTTTAGGACTCGCTATAGACATTATGTATTTTCGGTAATGCCATTTGGATTAATGAATGCCCCAACAACCTTTATGGATTTAATGAACAGGGTCTTCAAACCCTATTTAGATAAGTTTGTGATAGTGTTCATAGATGACATCTTGATATATTCGGGTAGCCGAGAGGAGCACACTGAGTACCTGAGAATTGTGTTGCAGACTTTGAGGGAACATAAGCTTTATGCTAAGTTTAGTAAATATCAGTTTTGGCTAGACAAAATGGCATTTTTGGGTCATGTGGTTTCAATGGAAGGAATATCTATAGATCCCTAGAAAATAGAAGCCATAGTGAACTGGCAGCCACCCACGAACGTGACAGAAGTTAGGAGCTTCTTGGGATTAGTTGGATATTATAGAAAGTTTCTAGAGGGGTTTTCTAAGATAGTAGTTCGTTTGACCAAGCTAACATGGAAAGAAGAGAAGTTTGAATGGACAGATGAGTGTCAGCGTAGTTTTGAAGAGTTAAAGAAGAGATTGATTTCGGCACATGTGCTTACGCTTCCTTTCAGGGACAGATGGATTTATAGTGTATTGTGACACCTCCAAACAGGGTTTATGTTATGTATTGATGTAGCATGATAAATTAATAGCTTGTGCCTCTAGACAGTTGAAGGAATATGAGCAGAATTATCCAACACATGACTTGGAACTTGCAGCTATAATGTTTGCTTTAAGAATATGAAGGCATTACCTGTATGAAGTCCCTTGTAGGATCTTTACTGATCATAAGAGTCTACAGTACTTGTTTACGCAGAAAGAATTGAATATGAGGCAAATGAGATGGATAGAACTCATTAAGGACTATGATTGTATGATTGAGTATCATCTTGGTAAGGCTAATGTGGTGGCGGATGCACTAAGTTGAAAACCCTCAAGTTCAGTAGCCCAACTGAAAGCAGAACACCAGCCATTGTTAGTGGAGTTGAGATCCATGAGGGTTAGGTTAGAGATGACGGATTCTGAAGCATTGTTAGTTGCATTTCATGTCCGTCCTATTTTGGTGCATCGAGTTAGAGAGCTCCAGAATAGAGCTCCTTACTTAATGAAGATAAAGAATGGAATAGAGGCTGGGAAACAGAGTAGCTTTTCATTAAGAGGTGATGGAACTTTGATGATGGGGTAAAGATTATGTGTGCTAGATATAGAAGACTTGAAGAAAGAAATTATGGAAGAAGCTCACTCTTCAACTTACACCATGCTCCTAAGGAGTACTAAGATATATCGGACTCTGAAGGATCATTATTGGTGGAAAGAAATGAAGAAAGAGATAGCAGAGTTCGTTTTTAGATGCTTACCTGCCAACAGATTAAAGTTGAGCATAAAAAACCAGTAGGTTGGTTGCAAACCCTATCCATCCTTGAATGGAAATGGGAAAGGATCACTATGGACTTTGTGGTAGGGCTTCCACGAAGTCAGAGCAGACATGATTCCATTTGGGTGATAGTTTATAGATTGACAAAGTCCTCTCACTTCCTAACAATCAGGAATAACTACTCCCTGGTTAAGTTAACTCATTTGTACATAGATGAAATTGTATGATTGCATGGCATACCTATGCCCATCATGTCAGATAGAGATCTAAGGTTTACCTCTAGATTCTGGCCAAGCTTATAGAAGGCATTGGGCACTAAGTTGAATTTTAGTACGACTTTTCACCCACAAATAGATAGGCAATCTGAAAGAACCATCCAGACCCTAGAAGATATGTTAAGAGCATGTGTAATGGAGTTTAAAGGGAGTTGGGATACTCACCAGCCTCTGATAGAATTTGCATACAACAACAGCTACCAATCTAGTATTGATATGGCGCCTTATGAAGCTTTATATCGTAGGAAATGTAAAACCCCAGTTTGTTGGGATGAGGTGGGTGAAAGAAAGCTAATTGGCCCTAAGATTGTCCAAGCCACGACTAAAAAGATCCAAGTCATAAGAGAAAGACTGAAGATAGCAAGTGACAGACAGAAAAGCTATGCGGACAATCATAGAAGGGACTTAGAGTTTCAAGTGGGTAATAGAGTCTTCTCACGCGTTTCACCATGGAAGAGTGTATTAAGATTTGGGAAGCATGGAAAGTTAAGTCCAAGATACATTGGGCCATACGAGATAGTGGGAAGAGTTGGAGATGTAGCATATCGTTTGTAGCTGCCACCAGAGTTAGCTAAGATTCATGATGTCTTCCATGTTTCCATGCTTTGTAAGTATATGGCCGATCCTTCACACATATTAAGAGAGCAACTGGTGCAACTAAAGGAGAACCTAACCTGCGAGGAAGAACCAGTGGAGATATTAGATCGTAGAGAACAAGTGTTGTGTCACAAAGTAATTCCATTAGTAAAGGTGTTGTGGAGGAACAAGTTTTGGACCCCCTTTGGTCGAACCTATGCTAGGGACGAATCCCTAGCTTTTCTCTGCTCCATTTTTGCTCCACTCATCTCCCTAACTCTTATTTAGGTCAGTCCAAGTGTCAATTCGAAAAGAAACTGTAAGCCTTCGACTTTATTTACGGATGAATAGTAATATTTTTTGGTGAATAGTATTTTCGAGTGAATAGTATCTTATGAATAGTGAAATTTTGAGACGGACCCTAAAAAGTCAAAAATGTTTAGAATGATTAGTAGAACCCTATAAAACTGAAACAGAGTAAAAATGAGTCTGTTTGGGTAATTTCTGAAAGTTCCGAAAGTTACCAGACGAAAACGCCCTTATGGACAGGATTGTGAATACGGTTGACTTAAGCTTTGTTTAAATATTTTTCAAAGCCATGGATTAAATCCTAAGAGATCTAATTAGAGTACTGTAAAGTCAATTTGATGAATGGGTGATCATAGAATTAATTTGAAATTTATTTTGAAATGAATTGTAAATAGTATTAAGTGAATAGTAAGTATGACAAAGGACTAAATGAAATAAATTTTCCTACTTGTGGTCAAAGTGGGATTAAGAGAAAGTAAAGTAAGGATCAAATGGAGATAAGTTTACATGAAATGGGCCAAAATGGAATAAGCAAAAGCTAAGGGCCAAAGTGTAATTAATTAAGGGACATGATGGTCATTTTAGAATTTTTAAAAAGTATAAATATGTGACTTCACCATTTTAACTTCATTTTCTCACCAAACACACCAAATGAAGGAGAAAAACCGAGAATGGAGAGGGAGAAAGAGAGATCTCGGCCAAAGCATGGAAATGAAGGAAATCAAGTGATTTTCATGCATTTTCAACATCCAAATCATGGAATCAAGCAACCCTAAGGTATAAGAACAAGTTTGGAGCAAAATCCAAGCAAAACAAGGTTAGTTTTATGGTTTTTTGAAGTTATTGCCATGATGTTGTTCATGATGTTTGTGTGGTGTTTGGTTAGGTTTTTGGTATGGGTTTTTATGTATGATTGAAGTAGAATTTTATGAGACAAAAACTAAGTATGAATCATATAGAAATAATTGGATTTGGTGTGTTAGGGTTTTGTTGGAATAACCATTAAGTTGATTGAATTGGTTTAAGTGAATTTTGGTGCACACCAAGTGTTTGATAAAATGCCTAAGTGAAAAAAAAAAATGCAAAAATTGAATGAAATGAGTTGTTTTAAGTGTTAAACCATGTAAGACCATGATAAGGGAAGTATGAAACTAAAGCCATTAGGTGATATTAAGTAAGATGTCATGTTGAAAATTTAATGGAGAAACCTAGGATAAGTTGATAAAATTGTTAGAAAGGCATTTAGATAGTTGTTTTCTAATTGCCTCAAGTGAAGGGCATTGGCAAGAATCATGAAATATCACCCCATGTATGTGTTTTCATGCATTAAATAAGTATGTTTGAGCATGTATGGCATTAAGGAAAGTAGAAGTAAGATTTTAGAATGAAAATGGTGAAAATGACATTGAAAAAGTGATGAAAAAATGTGGTTTTTCCTAGTTTTCGCCACTCGTTTGTATGGAATTTTTCAAAACCATTTTATGGGTGATCTAAATGCGAGTCAAGAAGATGTATGGAGCAAGAAAGAAATGAAAATCAGCCCTAGGTAAGGAGCTGCACCATATTCGGCCAAAGTGGATTGAAAATGGTCACTTTTTGTTCTAGGTTTCAAATGATGGTTTTGGATGTATAAGGGTGTTCCTAGGTAAGAATAAGTAGGATTTATGCAAAGAAAACTGAATTTTAAAGTTTCGGTTAAGTTGAAACCGAATAGGGAAGTAAGTTGGTAGAATAATGTTCAAGTGAATTAATAATTGGGTTCTAAGCTATGTAATGAGTTTGGTGTGGTTAAGTTTAGCCTATTTTAACTGAATATGTGATGTGTAGGTGAAGGACAAGTAGGCGGAACCAAAGGAGGCCGTGGGAGCTCACTTAAGGAAACTTGAATAAGGTGACTGCTTCACTTGCTTTTGAAGTACTTTCGATGGGTTTTGGAAATTTTAAGAATATGTTTTATCATAAGTGTTATATGTTATTTTATTTTGAAAGTGTTGTGATGGGATTATAAAGCTTTTTAAGGAAATAAATTATAGGAAAATTTTCTAAGTAATGGTTTAAGTAAGCCATATATGTGTTTACGTTGTTTTATGTGTTAAGTGCTTTGTAAGTGTATTGTTATTTTCGTATCATTTTCGTATTCGAAATGAATACTTTGATTTTATGACCTTCGGTGTGGAAAGATTATCATTTTAAGTATGAGTTGGTATGAAAGAAAAATTAAGTTTTAAGTTTTAAATTCCAAGCTCTTTCTTTTTATAAATAAGGTTACGTTTTATGTTAGGTAAAGAAAAGTCTTTTGAGTTCCCTTTAAGTGAATTTAAGTGGTTATTATTTTATAAGTTTTGCAAATTATATGATTTATATAAGGCTCATGCCAATATGAATTTTTATGAAATCTTTATGTATATTTTATATTAATACATATTATTTATGTGAGGTTTATTAAGCCATTTTATGTGTTTATAAAAATCTAAATTTCATATGAAGTTTTATATGTATATATATGAGATTTTAAGTATGATTAAGTATAGAATAATATTTTGTGCTTTCGCACTAAGTAAGAAAATAAAAATGAATTTTCAAAGGCCATAAGTATACACACCCTTATAAGTAAGTTTTAGAACCGGCTGGTATATCTCACATTAGGATGACAGGTTCAGGAGGGATGTGTCACTAACTTGGGGGGAAAATTAAGTCTGTAGTGTCGCCTCTACTTTTGTGGGATATTATCTCGTGTTATGGTTAGCGATGTAATATTCCGTACATAATTACAGGATGTCTTTGTAAGTAAGTAAGTATCACGATTGGTATATGTTAAAAGCGTCACGTGACTCCACGTCGGTTAGCGTTATTTCAGCTTCCGCGTGGTTGTAAGTATTATGGGGTACAAATGGTGCTTTTCGAAAATTAAGTAAGTATTTTAAGTATTGAAAACAAAGGAAAATATTTAACATGTTTTAAGTATGTTTTACGATCGAATGAAATTAAATATTGAGAAAATTTAAAGAAATTGAAATTTATCTTATGCATTTTATAATCCCCTAAGTTTCTATGAAATTTTATGAATGTATATGAATTTTATGGAAATTCCATTTTAAGCTACGTATGGAAATGGAATTGAAATTTTATATGTTTTATAGTTTATAAGTTTTTCATGAAGTGTATGAATACATATAAGTCTATGAATTTCCTATAAGCTATGCACTGAAAGGAAATCTAAATTTTATATGATTTGTAAACTACAAATTTTATATGAATCTTATGGATGTATAAGTTCAAATATTATTTCATTTTTATAAGCTTTATTTGAATTTTAAGTATATATATAAGTTGTAGTTTATATATGTACGTTTAGTGATTTAAATAAGATTTGTATTTATTTTTAAGTTCTAAATTAAATGAAGTTTATATATATATATATATATGAAGTTTTAAGCATATATAAGTTCGCGTTATATTCAATTTTTAAGTTTCATACGAATTTTATGTACGTATGCATTTTTAATTTTCATAAGCATGCCTTGTGAGTCAAAAAAAATTATGCTTGAAATTTTTTTAAGTTATATGGAGTTTTTATGTATATATAAGTTATATATATATATATTTTGATGCCTATATGGGCTTTATAGTTTTATAAATTAGGTGTGAGATTTTACGCAATTATGTACTTTGTGGATTCAGTACTCACACTATTCAATGAAATAAGTTTTGGAATTTACAAGAATTTTAAGAAACGGAAACGTATTTTGAAAAATGTTTTAAAGAGGTATTTTAATAAAACCAAATCTTTTAAAAGAAACATCAGCACTCACTGAGCTCTCATAGCTTATTATTTTTTGTTTTTATGTTACAAACCTCCTCAGGTGCGGATGTGAGTAACCGAGATGGAAGGGCTCCTCCAGAAGAGTAAGTGGGCAATGACGCGACAATGCTTCTATATAAATATGTTGCATACTTTGTCTTTGAAAGGAATCATGTATATAAATATATTTTAAGTTGTATATGAGTGGTCCAGATTTATTTATGACGTGAAATTTCTAATTTAAAATCATTGCATAAGTTACAAAGTATTTAAATTTCAATCTCATGCGTTTAAATTTTATGAAATGGATTTATGATTGAAATGTATGTTTGTGGCCAAAAAGAAGTTGGGTTGAAAAAAAATGAAAGCATATTGAAGTGTATTTTCCTTTGCAAGTTATTTTGGTTAAGTTAAAATGCAGCTGTTATGCTGTCGAATTTTCTATAAAAAAAAAAAAAAAAATCCAACCCATTCTAGTTTTCCTAAGTAACAAAATATTTTAAGGGTTCACTCCGCGAGTTTCCCTTAACCCATTAAGTAGCGTTAGGAAGGATTCGTTGGGGTGTCAGACAGGGCCCTCCGGATGTAAGTACGGTAAGATTCAGATTGGGTCTTGTCAGAAACGGCCATCAGGTGAAGATTCCTAGTTAAAACGCCATATTTTCGCTACTAAACTAAGGGCAACATTTCCATTGTAACGGACAGGCCCGCCACACCCTCTACAGGTGCCGACCGCCCGGCCCACCCCATCTGGGCCTCGGCCCACGATGGATCCCCCACAAGGCTGGTGAGCAGGTACTGTCCCCGGGACCAGAGGGATTTGCTGGGTAAACCCACGCCTCCGCAGCCGCTCGAACCCACAACCTAGCCCCCTGTAGTTAAATGGATTCTTAGAGCAAAGCTGCTACCATTATGGCAAGTTGCCATAATGGTAGCAGCTTTGCTCTAAGAATCCATTTAACTACAGGGGGCTAGGTTGTGGGTTCGAGCGGCTGCGGAGGCGTGGGTTTACCCAGCAAATCCCTCTGGTCCCGGGGACAGTACCTGCTCACCAGCCTTGTGGGGGATCCATCGTGGGCCGAGGCCCAGATGGGGTGGGCCGGGCGGTCGGCACCTGTAGAGGGTGTGGCGGGCCTGTCCGTTACATAAAAAGGCATCGCCGCTGCAACCACGCCGACGAGATGCTCTAGCAGCACTTGCACTGACCCGAACCAGAATCGAGCTGAAACGAAGTGGAAGACAGCCCTCCACCCGCGCGATTAGACAGTAGATCGGCGACAGGGACAGCGCCGATCAACGGCGAAGACAGCTGCACTTTGCGGCAGAGCCAAGAGGGAAAGAGAGAGAGGAAAATAGGGGAAGAAAAGAGGAAGAAAACCAGCCCAATCTCAGCTCAGATCCATTTTCAAATCAGTTCAAAACCATCCCAAAAGCAATCTCAAAGTGAAGTAAACGCGATAGGAAAAGGGGTGAGTTATTTAAGTTTGAAAATGATGATTTTTGTTGGTGTATAAGTTGATTTGAGATGGATTTATTCCGATGTGTTGGTTGGTTAGTTTTGATTGAATATAAGTTGAATAATATGTGATTGAGGTTGATAGGGAGTTTAGAAAGCCAAGAAAATTACCAAAGATTCAAAGAGAAACCAAAGCGTGTGCTAAATTAGTTTAGTGGGCAATTTCATAAATTGACCCATATGGCGTCCGTTGGGATTTCGGATGACCCTAATGAGTTTAATTAGGCGTATTGAGGTTAATAAAAGTCGGAGATTTAATTAAGGAATCAAAAATGGAGAGTTACGCCTAAAAAGGGTCGTTTAGGAGTGATTATGTAATCTTTAATATTTTGAGTTTCCGGAGGTTGACGGGAATGTAAATTTACGTATATATATGTTGTGTAGGTGACGAGCGATCCGGTGGAGCTAGGGGAGAGCGCTAGAGCACAGTTTTTGAGGCTTCCGAAGATCTATTCGGAATTACTAGCTTAAGGTGAGTGTCAAACTGATTTTTATACGTTTTTGTTGATTTGATAAATGAATGGATGTTTCATGCATGTTTTGATATTTTTGATGAAGATGAAATATGATTTAAATGATAAATGGCATGGTAACTGATGATATGATTTTGTGATTTCATGAAATGATGGTTTCATGTTTGAATTGCTTATATGTGAAATGGATTGAAAATATGAAAATAAAACCTATGGCTTTCCATATAGTATCATATGAGTACGGTCTGGGTTGAGTACCCGAAGCGTGCATTGGTAGAATGAGTACTGTCAGTATGTCACTAACTAAACTAATCGCGGGAGATACCCGCAAGATGTCGTGTCAGTCAGATGTCTGAGAGATTAGGCCAATGCACGTGAAAGGTATATTATTTGCTAGCTTACCCGAGCGAGACAGGGTCCGCTCTGTAGCGATGTAGGATTCTGCTGCATGACCTGGAAAGAGCGATGTAGGATTCCGCTCCATACTAGGGGGCCATGAGGTACGGGTCACTATAGGTTGGCGGGAGCCGGATTGGTTGGCTGGACACCTTCGAGCGGAGTCGGACCATATTCGGTTTATGAAAAGAAAAATGATTTTTGAATAAAAACCCCGCAACCATAGGAGATCCCAATATGAAATTGAAAACCGTGCAATATATGTTTTATATTATGAATGCATGAAACTTGATTTTAAATAAATCAATTTGAAAATGTTTTAGGGAGGTTTTTATTAAGTATGGTTTTAAATGATGTAATATGGCACTCACTGGGCTTCTAAAGCTCACCAAACATTTTCTGTGTTTTTAAACAAACCTCCCAGGCACAGGTACCATAGCTGCTGATTTTTCCGGACGACATTAGGCAGCCGCGACGACAGTGCTAATGTGATTCCCAAATCTATCTTTTTGTTTAAAACTAAATGATGTATATATTTGTTATATCCACATGTTTTGTAAATATTCTTTTGTGGATTTAAATTATGTTTTTGAAGTAAATTGATGCATGACGTAAGAATTGTTGATAATAAGTTTATAATTTGATATTTGAAACTGTGGTTGTGGCTGTGTTGGAAATTGAGAGCCTGAGGCTCCGTAGTTTGGGGGAAATTGTTTTTATGATTTTAGAAGTGTTAAGCTTTATTATTTATAGGGTGGCAAAGTCCGAAAAATAGACGGGATGCTGCCCAAATTTTTATAAAATATTTTGTAAAGGTTTTAAAATAAAAATGAAAAATTTCCCCGCGTTTCCGCTGTTCTCGAAAAAGATTGAGAATGAATATGGCTTAGCTCTGCGGGGGATCCTTTAGTTGAGCGTAAGGGCTAACTGGAGGGTCACCGTAGGGTGCCAGCAGATCGCCTAGGGAAAGGGGTCTGTCATCCATTTTCCACTTCTAATCTCAATTCTCTTCTCTTTAGGGTTATGCATACTCAATTATACTCATACAACTCATTTAAGCACATAGAAGAAGTGGTATTACATGATGACCACCAATGCCCTTCATTTAGACTACAAAATGTATGTTGTCAAATTTACTTTCTAACACTCTCATAAGTTTATCTAACATATAACAAGTATGAAATCAAGCTTAAAGGTATTAAATTTCATTGGAATCATACACCCTTCACTATAGCCTTGAATGCCCTAACACACACTAAATTCCTTTTATTCAAATTTTTCATGCTTAAACCTTTTAGGCATTTCATCAAATGCCTAATCAACAACATAATTCATTTAAATCAAGCTCATATCAAATTTAGGGTTTCTCCCACATAACCCTAACTTATCAATCTTGAATGATTCCACTAAATTTACTCTTGCTTTAGGTCCCTTAAAGTTCAAATCATGATATAAATGAAAACCCTCATCAAATTCTAACTCAATCATCAACACTAACTACCATAAATGAGTTCAAAGGTGATGAAACTAACCTCTTTTTGCTTTGATCTTGCTATAAACGTGGTCCTCTAGCTTGGCTTAACTTGAAATCTTGGATTGGAGCTTAAAAATTGATTGAAACCAATTTGTTTTGCCTTCTCTATAGCTTGGTCGAATACCCCTAGTTTCTGTCCATGTTTTTGCTTCAAAAATTGGTTAAGTGTTGGACATTTGTCATATATATACTTTCAACTTTTTCTAAATGACTGTTATGTCCTTAAGAATCTGGTTTTTATCCTTGAACTTTTGCTTAATCCTATCTTGACCCTTAATAAGATGTGCTTGCTTCTAATTAGTCCACATGTCACACTTAACAATCACTTAATTACCAACCTATCACTTTATGCCATTTACCATCTCTAATCACCATATTTAGTTTACATTTGGTTAATTCTCATTGGTGGGATTTTCTTTTACATTGACAATTATTAGTGGACCCTTATCTCACTAACTCATAAAGGCTCTAATGGAAATGACCATTTTACCATTCTATTTATTTATTCTACATTTAGGTTCAATCAATTTCTAAAAATTCTCTACATTCTTGGACACTTTCATTGATCATTTAGGATCTCAAAACATCACTTAGTGACTAGTACTAGGGAAACCGTAAATAGAATTAAGGGCTTACATTTCTGGCCTTACCTTGATAATTTCGTGATTGTATTCATAAATGATATATTGGTGTACTTGGGCGGTCGGAGGAACATGCAGAGCACCTTAGAACTATGCTGCAGACTTTAAGGGAGCATCGAATGTATGCTAAGTTAAGCAAGTGCCAATTCTGGCTAGATCAAGTGGCATTCCTAGGGCATGTAATTTCCGCAGAAGAAATTTCGGTAGATCCCTAGAAAATTGAAGCAATAGTGAACTGGAGACAACCCAGTAATGTGACAGAAGTCAGAAACTTCTTGGATTTGGTTGGCTACTATAGGAAATTTGTAAAGGGATTTTCCAAGATAGCTACTGTTAGGGTTTCTGCCCTAAGAGCTTGTAATATTGTAAACGGTTTTATAAATTTTTAATAAAATATTCATTTCATTCAATTTATATATTTTGCAAAAATCGTATATATATAATGAGAAACATCCTTGATTACTGATGTAATTTCAAACTAAGTGTATAAGTGTTATATATAGGTGGATTTAGTTTGACATAAGTAATTTAAAGAATCTGTAGAAAACAAACGAAGCTGGGTACTTCATTTGTGGTAAATCTACAGCTGCAGTCCCTTTCGTATTTGATACGATAGTCTTATCCAAGACTATTCATGTGGTGACATGGAAATGGAGGCACCTTATATAATAAAGATTATATAGGACTGGACCACAATAAATATAAGTCTCTAAATAATATCTGTTAACCTTAGAGATTTATATTTATCAACCAGATGATCATATATGAATTGATCTTAATTCTGAGTGTATTATAAACTCCTGCTTGTTAAGTTATTTCCTTTGATTTACATGGGTGAGATCGGTGTAGATACCCGATCAATAACTTCGTACTTTGGGAATATGATTTAGTAAGTAGCTGGGAACATTCTATACAATAGTGGAATCCACTCCTTCTTGCGAGAAGTAAAAAAGTAGTTCCCTTAAGGGTTGATTCAGGTCTTGAACAATAAGAGCGCTCAACTTTCTGTTTATATGTAAACAGAAAAATAAATTCATAAGTTGTTATGAATATATTGTTCATTAGAGAATCAATGGTACCTAGGGATCAAGAAATAATTAGAGAAGTAAAACGGACATTTGACCTTACTCTAATTATGAACTATTTATTGAATGTCAAATTATATGTAGTGATTAAAGTCAATGGACACTGAAAAATTTCAGATTGTATAAAAAAACATCTATAATTTTGAGAGTGCAATCTTAAGTTTTTAGTGGAGTAACTTTAAGATTAATAATAGTGAATTATTTAATTAAAGAGTTTAATTAATAATTCCAATATTATTGGAGCTCAAAACTGTAGGTCCATCGGGTCCCCTTGATAGCTCATTTTACTATAAGAAACATGTATATAGAATATTGTAATTGGACCGTCCAATTACAGACGTTACATAAGTAACAAAAATTTGTGTTCACTTGGTATTTGAATAATATTGATTATTCAAATTATTTAATTATTAATTATGAATTAATAATTATTTAATTAATTTTATAAGAGGTCTTGAATCTGATTTTTAGTGACTTTGGTATAAATTAATTATGAATTAATTTATTAAAAGTTACAAGTTCTATTTCAAAATATAATATGAATTAATTTTGAATTGATTATATTATATGGGTCAAAAGTTTAATTATAATAAGATTAGGGTCAATATTAATATTGATTAATTAAAACCTTAATTGTTTGCCTATAAAAAGAAAAAGTTTCTTTTCTACATCTAGGTTTTTGCTTGTTGTTTATGTTTTTGAAAAACAATAAGAGAAAAAAAAAAAAGTTTTGTTTTTTCAACAAATACAAAGAACAAGAATTTGTGTCTTAGTTCTTTGTATAACCAAAAATCAAACACTCACCTCTTATAATCATTGATTTAATTTGATTTTTTTTTAGAAAGAAATCAAAAAGTAAGTGAGCACAATTCTATATAATTGTGCCCACTCACTTGTTTCTTGGTTTCGAGATATATCAAGGAAGATAAGGTGGTGAGCAATCCACAGAGATCAATACAGAAGGTAAAAATCTTATTTTTATTTATTTATATTATTTTATTTCATTGTTTTATGAATCTTGGGTTCTTGAGCTTTCTAAAAAGTTTTTGAAACTCAATGTTCCGCAAAATACTTAATTTTATGAAAAACAAATTGTTGATTTTTGTTTTTTTCAAACCATCAATTGGCATCAGAGCCAAGGTTTTAATAAAACAATGGATTTTTAAAATAATATGTTTGTATTGATTATGTATGTCAATGAGTAGGCACTATTATTTTGATTTGATGATTGATATGCATATTTTATATTCATGTTTGATGCATGGTATGATCATTAATTGTATGGTTCTTTGGTTAAATAATTCGATTGATATGTAAGCCGTTTGTGGCAATTTTTACAATATGTAAGCCGTTTGTGGCAATTTTTTTTTTCGTTGTAATTCAATAGTTTTAGGCTTTATTTTTTTTTTCTGAAAAATGTAAAGGTGAAGATTGATGTCAACGAGGTTGATTTGCTGTGCCAGAATTATGATTCGAAACGGATGATTGTTTTAATTATGTTGAAAACGGTTGGTTTTATTTAATTGTATTTAAAATGACCGTTTAAAACATAATTAATTGTATTAAAATAGATGGTTAATGCGACAGTTGTGAATGGTATAATTATGATTCGAAACGGAAAATTATTTCGAAAACAGTTGGTTTTATTTAATTGTATTTAAAACTACCGTTTAAAATATAATTAATTGCATTGAAATAGATTATTAATGCGGTAGTTTTGAATGGTATA
The DNA here is from genome assembly GCA_021234005.1 of Nephelium lappaceum. Lineage (NCBI taxonomy): Eukaryota > Viridiplantae > Streptophyta > Magnoliopsida > Sapindales > Sapindaceae > Nephelium > Nephelium lappaceum. Next base: position 2,308,702 of record CM038003.1, read on the forward strand.
ATTATGATTCGAAACGGAAAATTATTTTGAAAATGGTTGGTTTTATTTAATTGTATTTAAAACTACCGTTTAAAATATAATTAATTGCATTGAAATCGATTATTAATGCGGCTGTTTTGAATGGTCCAATAAGACATTTATTATGAATAAATGTATGCGTATTAGATGTGTTGCACATTAGATGTGCAAACAAACAAAATTATAATAATTATTTATTTATTTATTATTATTTTTTAAACAGCCCCTAAAATTATGTGTTTCATATTTTTGGGGTTTCCATTTCAATTGTAACACTATTGAAAATTGTCCATGTGTTTGGATAATTTTCTTGGATCCATAAATCAAGAAATAGGCTTTTCTAGCCTTATCTATTTGATAGAAGTTTTTGATAATTAAATTAGATTTAATTATAAGCCCATGAAGACCTTGAAGACCATGAAGACTATGAAGACTACAAGTGAAGGCCAAGGAATGTCTTGGTTAATTTTTGTAATCTTAAAATTAGATGTAGGTCGTTAAAACCAAAGAACCCGGTCATACACATGTTATTTATTTATTTTTCTTTTATGAGATGAATGGATAAATACATATAACATGTACATGCATTAAAAATATGTCATATAGAATCATGAAGTGCCTACTCACTACATTATAACATGACATGCATCATATGTATTATTTTTATTTTACTATTAAAATTGTTTATTAGTATAAATAGAAAAATAATACATGGAATGCCTTTAAAATAATTTGAATTGATTTTAATAGAAAATCATAGGTTTCAAATTAGAAATTTGATTTCAATAAATTGGCATTCATAATGTGGATTAGATTTTAATTAGTTAAAATCGGATGATTTTATATTAAATCTAGTCTTTATAATTTTGATTATTTTGATTAGATTTATAAATTGAATTAGATTTTTTAAGTGTTAGAAATCCGGTAATTCATTAAATTGATAAATTAAATTAGATTTTTAAATATTAAAAATCTGATAATTTATTAAGTGTTAATAAGTTTCGAACTTTAGTAACACACAAATTCCTAGTAATTTAGATTATCTTTTAGCCGTTAATAATCTAAGAAAATGACTAGGAAAATTTAATAGAAATCCCTAACCCTAAAATAGTGAGTGGGAGAGGGATATATGACAATATATCCCATGGCCTCCATCATTAGTTCAACACCGTAAAACTTAAATGGCGCCTTGAGACGACTTTGTTATCGTCCCCCTACAGATGGTGTCCATTTAGGTTGATCAAGGTTGACTTCCTAACGGATAGGAATTCTAGATGTATCTTGTGATTGACCTACCCTACAGCGGCAATTCTCAGGTTAAGTCTATGAACTCCGAAATGATGGGTTACACTCATAAAGGAAATAATTAATTGTTAATTATTTTTCCTGACCGAAAAATAGGTAGTCAAATAATATATGAAAATGAGTTTTCTGTTATATTATTTGATTGAGAATGTCTCAGTCTAACATACAAATATTTGACCTACCTTACGGCGGCACCTATTTGTGACATGTTAGATTATCATGGCATAATAATTAATTTTAGGGATTTTGATAATTTATTATTCATGGATCATGCATCACGTTTAATTTTATGCCAAAATTACATGATATTAAATTTTGCAAATTGATATTAAATGAATTCCATTTTATTTATTTTCAGCAATGGTATCTCCATTAATTTCTTCTATTCTTGCTAATGATAAACTTAACGGGGAAAATTATGTCAAATGGAAAAGTAATATGAACGCAGTCTTGGTCTGTGAGGACCTTAAATTTGTTACGACTCAACCTTGTCCTCCTCAGCCAGTAGATAATGCTGGACGTGTTGTGCGCAAGGCCTATCAAAAATGGGTCACGGCTGATGAAAAGGCCCGCTGCTACTTTTTAGCAGGGATGTCCGAGGTGCTTGCTACCAAGCACGAGTCAATGACAACAGCAACTCAGATGCTAGAGTCATTGCAGGGCATGTTTGGGCAACCTTCTAAGCAGCAACGGCACGAAGCTGTTTGTGCTGTGATGACTGCTAAGATGAAGGAGGGTACATCTGTTCGAGAGCATATTTTGAAAATGATGACCCACTTCAACACAGCTGAAAGCCATAGAGGGGCAATAGACGAACGTAGCCAAGTGAGTATGATCTTGGAAACTCTTCCGAAGAGTTTCATGCAATTCAAGAGTAACTATGTTATGAACAAGTTGACTTACTCACTTACACAATTACTTAATGAGCTTACTACTTATGAGTCAATGAATAAGGATAAGAGTAAGTCTGGTGAAGCAAACGTTGCTGAGTCTTTTTCTTCTACTAAAAACAAGAAGAAGAGAAACATCAAAAAGGCTATAGCTAAGCCCAAAACACAAGCTACCAAGAAGAAGAACAAAAAGAGCTCCAAGGACATCAAGCCCAAAGGAAAATGTTTCCGTTGTGGTGTGGATGGACATTGGAAGAGAAACTGCCCTAAGTACCTCAATGAGCTCAAAGAGAAGAAGATGAAAGGTAAATATGATTTACTAGTCATTTAATCTTATTTAGTGGAGGATGATTCATCCACTTGGATAATTGATTCAGGAGCCACTAATCATATTTGTTCTTATTTGCAGTTGATTGACTCTTATAGACAGCTTGGTGAGGGCGAGTTCAACATGCGAGTCGGGATTGGGGAAGTCGTTTCATCAAAGGCAGTAGGAGAAGTTAGACTTCATTTCAATAATAATTGTTTTATCATACTGAACAATGTTTATTTTATTCCAGGTTTTAAACGAAATTTGATTTCTATATCCAAACTTTTGGAATTTAATTATTCTGTTTCTTTTTATAATAAATCAGTTATTATTTCTAGAAATGGTTTGAAAATTTGTTCAGGAATACAAAAAAACAATTTATATGTGTTAAGACCGTTAATGCATAACCCACTGTTTAATACTGAAATGTTTAAGGTTGAAAAACCAAAAACAAAACGACAAAAGATTTCTCAAAATGATGACACATATCTTTGGCATCTAAGACTTGGTCATATTAACCTTGACAGATTAGATAAACTTGTAAAAAGCGGACATTTAAGTGAATTAAAGATCGGCACTTTACCTGTTTGTGAATCATGTCTAGAAGGTAAAATGACCAAAAGACCTTTTACTGTTAAAGGGCTTAGAGCTAAGGAACCACTAGAGCTTATACATTCGGACGTCTGCGGTCCTATGAATGTTAAAGCTAGAGGCAGTTATGAATATTTCGTCACATTTATTGATGATTATTCTAGATATGGGTATGTTTACCTGATGCAACGGAAGTCAGAAACTTTTGAAAAGTTCAAACAATTTCGAGCTAAAGTTGAAAATCAATTAGGTAAAATATTGAAAACTCTACGATCAGATCGTGGAGGTGAGTATCTCGATACAGAGTTTGAGGATTACTTACTTAAGCATGGGATTCTATCCCAACTGACTGCTCTTGGAACATCCCAGTAGAACGGTGTTGCAGAAAGGAGAAATCGGACCCTTTTGGACATGATGAGATTTATGTTTAGTTTCTCATCATTACCTAGTTCATTCTGGGGATATGCATTGCAAACTGCAATGTATATTTTGAATGTTGTACCATCTAAGTTAATTCCAAAGACACCTTTGGAGTTGTGGAATGGTCACAAAGCTAGTTTACGAGATTTTCGCATTTAGGGTTGTCCAGCACATGTGCTGAAGAACAAGACTGGAAAGCTGGAACCACGTTCAAAAGTTTGCCTATTTGTAGGTTATCCTAGAGAGACTAGGGGCGGACTCTTTTATAGTCCTGAAGAAAACAAAGTGTTTGTATCGACAAATGCTATGCTTCTTGAAGAGAACTATATGAGAGAGTACAAACCTCAAAGTAAAGTTGTACTAGAGGAATTACTTCCTGGTTCGACCAGTACCCCGTCAACAATAGTTATTGATAAAGACATAATTCAGACCACGTCTGAACGTCGGACAAATTCTCGTCAGAATCATCTACCACCTCATCGTAGTGGGAGGGTTATTAGACCAGTAGTCCGCTACAGAAAGATCGGAGAGGCACAGATTGCTATCTTTGATGAGAGTGTAGATGATCTATTGACATACCATGATGCAATGAAGGATTCTGATAAAGAAGAATGGCTTAAAGCAATGAATCTCGAGATGAAGTCTATATACTCCAACTCTGTCTGGGAACTTATAGATCAACCAGATGGGATAAAACCCATAGGTTACAAGTGGATCTACAAAAGGAAGAAATGAGTGGATGGAAAGGTAGAAACCTTTAAAGCTAGACTAGTGGCAAATGGTTATACTCAGAAAGAGGGAGTTGACTATGAGGAAACTCTCTCACCAGTAGCTGTGGTTAAGTCCATTCGGATTCTTCTCTCCATTGCTGTATGTCTCGATTATGAGATTTGGCAAATGGACATCAAGACTGCATTTTTAAATGGTAATCTTGATGAAAGTATCTATATGATACAACCAGAGGGATTTGTATCCCAAGGTCAAGAGCAAAAGGTTTGCAAGTTGCAAAGGTCCATTTATGGACTTAAACAAGCATCTCGATCTTAGAACATAAGGTTTGATACTTCGATCAAGTCTTATGGTTTTGAGCAAAATATTGATGAGCCTTGTGTATACAAACAAATTATCAATAAGAAAGTGGTTTTCCTTGTACTTTACGTTGACGATATTCTACTCATTGGGAATGATATAGGAATATTATCAGACGTAAAAAACTAGCTCGTTAGCCAATTCCAAATGAAAGATTTGGAAGAGGCTAGTTATGTCCTTGGGATCCAAATAATACGGGATCGTAAGAACAAACTGTTAGCACTGTCTTAGGCATCATATATTGATAAGATTCTTATGCAATTTTCGATGCAGAACTCTAAGAAAGGTCATTTACCTTCTTGTCATGGAGTTCATTTGTCTAAGGAATAGTGTCCTAAGACACCTCAACAAATTGAGGATATGAGACGGATTTCCTATGCCTCTACAGTAAGCAGTCTCATGTATGTTATGTTATGCACGAGACCGGATATATGTTATTCAGTGGGAATAGTTAGTCGTTATCAATCTAATCCAGGATTGGATCATTGGGTGGCTGTAAAGCATATTCTCAAGTATCTTCGAAGAACAAGAAACTATATACTAGTATATTCTGGAGAGGATTTGATCCCATTAGGATTACAGATTCTAATTTTCAGTCAGACAAAGATTCTAGGAAATCTACGTCTGGATCAGTATTTACCCTTGGTAGTGGAGCCATTACATAGAGGAGTATTAAGCAATCATGCATTGCTGACTCCACTATGGAAGCCGAATATGTAGCAGCTTGTGAAGTAGCTAAAGAAGCGGTATGGCTACGTAAATTCTTGATTGATCTGGAAGTTGTTCCAGACATGGATAAACCACTCACCCTTTATTGTGACAATAGTGGTGCTATGGCCAATTCCAAAGAACCAAGAAGCCATAAACGAGGGAAGCATATAGAGAGGAAATATCATCTCATTAGGGAGATCATATAAAGGGGAGATGTAAAAGTGATGAAGATTGTATCACAAGACAACCTTGCTGATCCATTTACGAAGATCTTAACGGCTAAAGTATTTGAAGGTCATCTAAAGGGTCTATGATTACGAGATATGTCTCATCTGCTCTAGGGCAAGTGGGAGATTGCTAGGGTTTCTGCCCTAAGAGCTTATAATATTGTAAACGGTTTTATAAATTTTTAATAAAATATTCATTTCATTCAATTTATATATTTTGCAAAAATCGTATATATATCATGAGAAACATCCTTGATTACTGATGTAATTTCAAACTAAGTGTATAAGTGTTATATATAGGTGGATTTAGTTTGAGATAAGTAATTTAAAGAGTCCGTAGAAAACAAACGAAGCTGGGTACTTCATTTGTGGTAAATCTACAGCTGCGGTCCCTTTCATATTTGATATGATAGTCTTATCCAAGACTATTCATGTGGTGACATGGAAATGGAGACACCTTATATAATAAAGATTATATAGGACTGGACCACGATAAATATAAGTCTCTAAATAATATCCGTTAACCTTAGAGATTTATATTTATCAACCAGATGATCATATATGAATTGATCTTAATTCTGAGTGTATTATGAACTCCTGTTTGTTAAGTTATTTCTTTTGATTTACATGGGTGAGATCGATGTAGATACCCGATCAATAACTTTGTACTTTGGGGATATGATTTAGTAAGTAGCTGGGAACATTCTATACAATAGTGGAATCCACTCCTTCTTGCGAGAAGTAGAAAAATAGTTCCCTTAAGGGTTGATTCAGGTCTTGAACAATAAGAGCGCTCAACTTTCTGTTTATATATAAACAGAAAAATAAATTCATAAGTTGTTATGAATATATTGTTCATTAGAGAATCAATGGTACTTAAGGATTAAGAAATAATTAGAGAGACAAAACGGACTATTTGACCTTGCTCTAATTATGAACTATTTATGGAGGGTCAAATCATATGTAGTGATTAAATCAATGGACACTGAAAAATTTCAGATTGTATAAAAAACATCTACAATTTTGAGAGTGCAATCTTAAGTTTTTAGTGGAGTAACTTTAAGATTAGTAATAGTGAATTATTTAATTAAAGAGTTTAATTAATAATTCCAATATTATTGGAGCTCAAAACTGTAGGTCCATCGGGTCCCATTGATAGCTCATTTTACTATAAGAAACATGTATATAGAATATTGTAATTGGACCGTCCAATTACAGGCGTTACATAAGTAACAAAAATTTGTGTTCACTTGGTATTTGAATAATATTGATTATTCAAATTATTTAATTATTAATTATGAATTAATAATTATTTAATTAATTTTATAAGAGGTCTTAAATCTGATTCTTAGTGACTTTGGTATAAATTAATTATGAATTAATTTATTAAAAGTTACAAGCTCTATTTCAAAATATAATATGAATTAATTTTGAATTGATTATATTATATGGGGTAAAAGTTTAATTATAATAAGATTATGGTCAATATTAATATTGATTAATTAAAACCTAAATTGTTTGCCTATAAAAAGAAAAAGTTTCTTTTCTACATCTAAGTTTTTGGTTGTTGTTTATGTTTTTGAAAAACAATAAGAGAAAAGAAAAAGAAGTTTTTTTTTTTTCAACAAATATAAAGAACAAAAATTTGTGTCTTTGTTCTTTGTATAACCAAAAATCAAACACCCTACCTCTTATAATCATTGATGTAATTTGATTTTTTTTTTTGAAAGAAATCAAAAAGTAAGTGAGCACAATTCTATATAATTGTGCCCACTCACTTGCTTCTTGGTTTCGAGATATATCAAGGAAAGCAAGGTGATGAGCAATCCACAGAGATCAATACAGAAAGTAAAAATATGATTTTTATTTATTTATAGTATTTTATTTCATTGTTTTATGAATCTTGGGTTCTTAAGTTTTCTAAAAAGTTTTTTAAACTCAATATTCCGCAAAAACTTAATTTTATGAAAAACAAATTGTTGATTTTTACTTTTTCAAACCATCAGCTACTCCATTGACCAAGCTAACCCGAAAGGAGGAAAAGTTCATGTGGTCAGATGCGTACCAACGAAGCTTTGAAGAATTAAAGAAAAAATTGAGTACGGCTTCTGTACTTATAATTCCAACCGAAAGAGACTGTTTTACAATATATAGTGATGCCTCTAGACAAGGCCTAGGTTATGTGTTAATGCAGCACGATAAAGTACTCACATATGCTTTTAGACAACTGAAGAAGTATTAATAGAATTACCCAACACATGACCTAGAGTTGGAAGCTGTTGTATTTGCCTTGAGAATATGGAGTCATTTACTTAATTTTCACCAGCCATAAGAGCCTACAGTATCTGTTTACTAAAAAAGAGTTAAATATAAGGCAGAAGAGGTGGATAAAGCTCATTAAAGATTATGATTGTACCATTAAGTACCACCCCGGAAAGGCGAATGTGGTCGTCGATGCTTTAAGCAGGAAGCCTATAGGTTCAATTGCACATTTGAAGGTTGTATATCTTCTGTTATTGGTAAAGTTAAGAGCACTAGGAGTATAAGTAGCAATGACAGATTCACGGGCGTTGTTGGCCACATTTCATGTTTGCCTTATCTTGGTGGATAGAATAAGAGAATTACAGCCTCAAGACCTGACCCTGGTTGAACTGAAGAGTAAAATCGAATCTGGCCCACGAAAAGACTTCTCACTGAAGGATGATGGGATATTGGCTTTGGGTAAAAGACTGTGTGCACCAGATGTGGGTGAATTGAAGAAAGAAATCATGAAAGAGGTGCATTCATCAGCTTATGCTATGCATCCAAAGAGCACAAAAATGTACCATATCCTGAAAGAACATTATTGGTAGAGGGGAATGAAGAAAGATATAGTAGAATTTGTCTCTAGATGTTTGACTTGCAAGCAAGTAAAAGCTAAACATCAAAAATCGGCAGGACTGCTGCAGCTACTTCCCATCCTTGAGTGAAAATGAGAGAAAATCTCAATGGATTTTATGGTTGGACTTCATGTAACTAGAGTGGCCATGACGCGATATGGGTGATTGTGGATAGATTGACGAAATCCACCCATTTTCTTGATGGTTTGAAAAAACAAAAATCAACTATTTGTTTTTCATAAAATTAAGTATTTTGCGGAACATTGAGTTTTAAAAAATTTTTAGAAAACTCAAGAACCCAAGATTCATAAAACAATGAAATAAAAATAATATAAAGAAATAAAAATCATAATTTTACCTTCTGTATTGATATATGTGGATTGCTCACCACCTTGCCTTCCTTGATATATCTCGAAACCAAGAAATAAGTGAGTGGGCACAATTATATAGAATTGTGCTCACTTACTTTTTGATTTCTTTATAAAAAAATATCAAATTAAATCAATGATTATAAGAGGTGAGTGTTTGATTTTTGGTTATACAAAGAACAAAGACACAAATTCTTGTTCTTTATATTTGTTGAAAAAAAACTTTTTCTTTTCTCTTATTTTTCTCAAAAACATAAACAACAACTAAAAATCTCAATGTAGAAAAGAAACTTTTTCTTTTTATAGGCAAACAATTAGGGTTTTAATTAATCAATATTAATATTGACCCTAATCTTATTATAATTAAACTTTTGCCCCATATAATATAATCAATTCAAAATTAATTCATATTATATTTTGAAATAGAACTTGTAACATTTAATAAATTAATTCATAATTAATTTATACCAAAGTCACCAAGAATCGGATTCAAGACCTCTTATAAAATTAATTAAATAATTATTAATTCATAATTAATAATTAAATAATTTGAATAATTAATATTATTCAAATACCAAGTGAACACAAATTTTTGTTACTTATGTAACGCCTGTAATTGGACGATCCAATTACAATATTCTATATACATGTTTCTTATAGTAAAATGAGCTATCAAGGGGACCCGATGGACCTACAGTTTTGAGCTCCAATAATATTGGAATTATTAATTAAACTCTTTAATTAAATAATTCACTATTATTAATCTTAAAGTTACTCCACTAAAAACTTAAGATTGCACTCTCAAAATTGTAGATGTTTTTATACAATCTGAAATTTTTCAGTGTTCATTGATTTAATCACTACATATGATTTGACCCTCCACAAATAGTTCATAATTAGAGCAAGGTCAAATGTTCGTTTTACCTTTCTAATTATTTCTTGATCCTTAAGTACCATTGATTCTCTAATGAACAATATATTCATAACAACTTATGAATTTATCTTTCTGTTTACATATAAATAGAAAGTTGAGCGCTCTTATTGTTCAAGACCTGAATCAACCCTTAAGGGAACTACTTTTCTACTTCTCGCAAGAAGGAGTGGATTCCATTATTGTATAGAATGTTCCCAGCTACTTACTAAATCATATCCCCAAAGTACGAAATTATTGATCGGGTATCTACAACTATCTCACCCATGTAAATCAAAGGAAATAACTTAACAAGCAGGAGTTCATAATACACTCAGAATTAAGATCAATTCATATATGATCATCTGGTTGATAAATATAAATCTCTAAGATTAACGGATATTATTTAGAGACTTATATTTATCGTGGCCCAGTCCTATATAATCTTTATTATATAAGGTGCCTCCATTTCCATGTCACCACATGAACAGTCTTGGATAAGACTATCGTATCAAATACGAAAGGGACCGCAGCTGTAGATTTACCATAAATGAAGTACCCAGCTTCGTTTGTTTTCTACGGACTCTTTAAATTACTTATTTCAAACTAAATCCACCTGTATATAACACTTATACACTTAGTTTGAAATTACATCAGTAATCAATGATGTTTCTCATGATATATACGATTTTTGCAAAATATATAAATTGAATGAAATGAATATTTTATTAAAATTTATAAAACCGTTTACAATATTACAAGCTCTTAGGGCAAAAACCCCAACAATCTCTCACTTGCCCTAGAGCAGATGAGACATATCTCGTAATCCTAGACCCTCTAGATGACCTTCAAATACTTTAGCCGTTAAGATCTTCGTAAACGGATCAACAAGGTTGTCTTGTGATGCAATCTTCATCACTTTTACATCTCCCCTTCGTACGATCTCCCTAATGAGATGATATTTCCTCTCTATATGCTTCCCTCTTTTATGACTTCTTAGTTCTTTGGAATAGGCCACTGCACCACTATTGTCACAATAAAGGGTGAGTGGTTTATCCATGTCTGGAACAACTTCTAGATCAGCCAAGAATTTACGTAGGCATACCGCTTCTTTAGCTGCTGCTTCACAAGCTGCTACATATTCGGCTTCCATAGTGGAGTCAGCAATGCATGATTGCTTAACACTCCTCCATGTAATGGCTCCGCTACTAAGGGTAAATACTGATCCGGATGTAGATTTCCTAAAATCTTTATCCGACTGAAAATCAGAATCTGTATATCCTAATGGGATCAAATCCTCTCTAGAATATACTAGCATATAGTTTCTCGTTCTCCGAAGATACTTGAGAATATGCTTTACAGCCACCCAATGATCAAATCCTAGATTAGATTGATAACGACTAACTATTCCCACCGAATAACATATATCGGGTCTCGTGCATAACATGGCATACATGAGACTGCCTACTGCAGAGGCATAGGGAATCCGTCTCATATTCTCAATTTGTTGAGGTGTCTTAGGACACTGTTCCTTAGACAAATGAACTCCATAACGAGAAGGTAAATGACATTTCTTAGAGTTCTGCATCGAAAATCGCATAAGAATCTTATCGATATATGATGCTTGAGACAGCACTAACAGTTTGTTCTTACGATCCCGTATTATTTGGATCCCAAGGACATAACTGGCCTCTCCCAAATCTTTCATTTGGAATTGGCTAGCGAGTTAGTTTTTTACGTCTGATAATATTCCTATATCATTCCCAATGAGTAGAATGTCGTCAACGTAAAGTACAAGGAAAACCACTTTCTTATTGATAATCCGTTTGTATACACAAGGCTCATCAATATTTTGCTCAAAACCATAAAACTTGAATGAAGTATCAAACCTTATGTTCCAAGATCGAGATGCTTGTTTAAGTCCATAAATGGACCTTTGCAACTTGCAAACCTTTTGCTCTTGACCTTGGGATACAAATCCCTCTGGTTGTACCATATAGATACTTTCATCAAGATTACCATTCAAAAATGCAGTCTTGACGTCCATTTGCCAAATCTCATAATCGAGACATGCAGCAATGAAGAGAAGAATCCGAATGGACTTAAGCATAGCTATTGGTGAGAAAGTTTCCTCATAGTCAACTCCCTCTTTCTGAGTATAACCCTTTGCCACTAGTCTAGCTTTAAAGGTTTCTACCTTTCCATCAACTCCTTTCTTCCTTTTGTAGATCCACTTGCAACCTATGGGTTTTATCCTATCTGGTTGATCTACAAGTTCCCAGACAGAGTTGGAGTACATAGACTCCATCTCGAGATTCATTGCTTTAAGCTATTCTTCTTTATCAGAATCCTCCATTGCATCATGGTATGTCAATGGATCATCTACACTCTCATCAGAGATAGCAACCTGTGCCTCTCTGATTTTTCTGTAGCGGACTGGTGGTCTAATAACTCTCCCGCTACGATGAGGTGGTAGATGATTCTGATGAGAATCTGTCTGACAGTTCAGACGTGGTCTGAATTATGTCCTTGTCAACAACTATTGTTGACGGGGTACTGGTCGAACCAGAAAGTAATTCCTCTAGTACAACTTTACTTCGAGGTTTGTACTCTCTCATATAGTTCTCTTCAAGAAACGTAGCGTTTGTCGATACAAACACTTTGTTTTCTTCAGGACTATAAAAGAGTCCGCCCCTAGTCTCTCTAGGATAACCTACAAATAGGCAAACTTTTGAACGTCGTTCCAGCTTCCCAGTCTTGTTCTTCAGCACATGTGCTGGACAACCCCAAATGCGAAATTGTCGTAAACTAGCTTTGTGACCATTCCACAACTCCAAGGGTGTCTTTGGAACTGACTTAGATGGTACAACATTCAAAATATACATTGCAGTTTGCAATGCATATCCCCAGAATGAACTAGGTAATGATGAGAAACTAAACATAGATCTCATCATGTCCAAAAGGGTCCGATTTCTCCTTTCTGCAACACCGTTCTGCTGGGGTGTTCCATGAGCAGTCAGTTGGGATAGAATCCCATGCTCAAGTAAGTAATCCTCGAACTCTGTATTGAGATACTCACCTCCACGATCCGATCGTAGAGTTTTCAATGTTTTACCTAATTGATTTTCAATTTCAGCTCGAAATTGTTTGAACTTTTCAAAAGTTTCTGACTTCCGTTGCATCAGATAAACATATTCCATATCTAGAATAATCATCAATAAAGGTGACGAAATATTCATAACCGCCTCTAGCTTTAACATTCATAGGACCGCAGACGTCCGAATGTATAAGCTCTAGTGGTTCCTTAGCTCTAAGCCCTTTACCAGTAAAAGGTCTTTTGGTCATTTTACCTTCTAGACATGATTCACAAACAGATAAAGTGCCGATCTTTAACTCACTTAAATGTCCAGCTCTTTACAAGTCTATCTAATCTGTCAAGGTTAATATGACCAAGACTTAGATGCCAAAGATATGTGTCATCATTTTGAGAAATCTTTTGTCGTTTTGTTTTTGGTTTTTCAACCTTAAACGTTTCAGTATTAAACAGTGGGTTATGCATTAATGGTCTTAACACATATAAATTGTTTTCTTGTATTCCTGAACAAATTTTCAAACCATTTCTAGAAATAATAACTGATTTATTATAAAAAGAAACAGAATAATTAAATTCCAAAAGTTTGGATACAGAAATCAAATTTCGTTTAAAACCTGGAATAAAATAAACATTGTTCAGTATGATAAAACAATTATTATTGAAATGAAGTCTAACTTCTCCCACTGCCTTTGCTGAAACGACTTCCCCAGTCCCGACTCGCATGTTGAACTCGCCCACATCAAGCTGCCTATAAGAGTCAATTAACTGCAAAGAAGAACAAACATGATTAGTAGCTCCTGAATCAATTATCCAAGTGGATAAATCATCCTCCACTAAACAAGATTCAATGACTAGTAAATCATATTTACCTTTCATCTTCTTCTCTTTGAGCTCATTGAGGTACTTAGGGCAGTTCCTTTTCCAATGTCCATCCACACCACAATGGAAACATTTTCCTTTGGGCTTGGTGGCCTTAGAGCTCTTTTTGTTCTTCTTCTTAGTAGCTTGTGTTTTGGGCTTAGCTGTAGCCTTTTTGGTGTTTCTCTTCCTCTTGTTTTTAGTAGAAGAAGAAGACTCAGCAACGTTTGCTTCACCAGACTTACTCTTATCCTTATTCATTGACTCATAAGTAGTAAGCTCATTAAGTAATTGTGTAAGTGAGTAAGTCAACTTGTTCATAACATAGTTACTCTTGAATTGCATGAAACTCTTTGGAAGAGTTTCCAAGATCATACTCACTTGGCTACGTTCGTCTATTGCCCCTCCATGGCTTTCAGTTGTGTTGAAGTGGGTCATCATTTTCAAAACATGCTCTCGAACAGATGTACCCTCATTCATCTTAGCAGTCATCACAGCACAAACAGTTTCGTGTCGTTGCTGCTCAGAAGGTTGCCCAAACATGCCCTGCAATGACTCTAGCATCTGAGTTGCTGTTGTCATTGACTCGTGCTTGGTAGCAAGCACCTCGGACATCCCTGCTAACAAGTAGCAGCGGGCCTTTTCATCAGCTGTGACCCATTCTGATAGATCTCGCGCACAGCACGTCCAGCATTATCTACTGGCTGAGGAGGACAAGGTTGAGTCGTGACAAATTTAAGGTCCTCACAGACCAGGACTGCGTTCATATTACTTTTCCATTTGACATAATTTTCCCCGTTAAGTTTATCATTAGCAAGAATAGAAATCAATAGAGATACCATTGTTGAAAATAAATAAAATGGAATTCATTTAATATCAATTTGCAAAATTTAATATCATGTAATTTTGGCATAAAATTAAACGTGATGCATGATCCACAAATAATAAATTATCAAAATCCCTAAAATTTATTATTATGCCACGATAATCTAACATGCCACAAATAGGTGCCGTCGTAGGGTAGGTCAAATATTTGTACGTTAAACTGAGACATTCTCAATCAAATAATATAACAAAAAAACTATTTTTCATATATTATTTGACTACCATTTTTCGGTCAGGAAAAATAATTAACAATTAATTATTTCCCTTATGAGTGTAACCCATCATTTCGGAGTTCATAGACTTAACTCGAGAATTGCCACCGTAGGGTAGGTCAATCACAAGATACATCTAGAATTCCTATCCGTTAGGAAGTCAACCTTGATCAACCTAAATGGACACCATCCGTAGGGGGACGATAACAAAGCCGTCTCGAAGCGCCATTTAAGTTTTACGTTGTTGAACTAATGATGAAGACCGTGGGATATATTGTCATATATCCCTCTCCCACTCACTATTTTAGGGTTAGGGATTTCTATTAAATATTTCTAGTCATTTTCTTAGATTATTAACGGCTAAAAAGATAATCTAAATTACTAGGAATTTGAGTGTTATTAAAGTTCGAAACTTATTAACACTTAATAAATTATCAGATTTTTAACATTTAAAAATCTAATTTAATTTATCAATCTAATGAATTACCGGATTTTTAACACTTAAAAATCTAATTCAATTTATAAATCTAATGAATTACCAGATTTTTTAACACCTAAAAATCTAATTCAATTTATAAATCTAATCAAAATAATCAAAATTATAAAGAATAGATTTAATAAGAAATCATCCGATTTTAACTAATTAAAATCTAATCCACATTATGAATGCCAATTTATTGAAATCAAATTTCTAATTTGAAACCTATGATTTTCTATTAAAATCAATTCAAATTGTTTTACAGGCATTCTATGTATTATTTTTCTATTTATACTAATAAACAATTTTAATAGCAAAATAAAAAAAATACATATGATGCATGTCATGTTATAATGTAGTGAGCAGGCACTTCATGATTCTATATGACATATTTTTAATGCATGTACATGTTATATATATTTATCCATTCATCTCATGAAAATAAAAAAATAAAAAAATAAATAACATGTGTATGACCGGGTTCTTTGGTTTTAACGACCTACATCTAATTTTAAGATTACAAAAATTAACCAAGGCATTCCTTGGCCTTCACTTGTAGTCTTTATAGTCTTCATGGTCTTCAAGGTCTTCATGGGCTTATAATTAAATCTAATTTAATTATCAAAAACTTCTATCAAATAGATAAGGCTAGAAAAGCCCATTTCTTGATTTATGGATCCAAGAAAATTATCCAAACACATGGACAATTTTCAATAGTGTTTCAATTGAAATGGAAACCCCAAAAATATGGAACACATAATTTTAGGGACTATTATTATAATTTTATTTGTTTGCACATCTAATGTGCAACGCATCTAATGCGCATACATTTATTCATAATAAATGTCTTATTGGACCGTTCAAAACAGCCGCATTAATAATCCATTTCAATTCAAGTAATTATATTTTAAACGGTAGTTTTAAATACAATTAAGTAAAACCAACCGTTTTCAAAATAATTTTCCATTTCGAATCATAATTATACCATTCAAAACTGCCGCATTAATAATCCATTTTAATACAATTAATTATATTTTAAACGGTAGTTTTAAATACAATTAAATAAAATCAGCCGTTTTCAAAATAATTTTTCGTTTCGAATCATAATTATACCATTCGAAACTTCCGCATTAACCATCCATTTTAATACCATTCGAATCATAATTCCGACGCAGCAAATCAACCCCATTGACATCAATCTTCAGCTTTACATTTTTCAAAAAAAAAAAAAGCCTAAAACTATTGAATTATAACGAAAAAAAATTGCCACAAACGGCTTACATATTGTAAAAATTGCCACAAACGGCTTACATATCAATCGAATTATTTAACCAAAGAACCATACAATTAACGATCATACCATGCAATCCCATTCATCAAATATGAATATAAAATATGCATATCAATCATCAAATCAAAATAATAGTGCCTACTCATTGACATACATAATCAATACAAACATATTATTTTAAAAATCCATTGTTTTATTGAAACCTGAATCTGATACCAATTGATGGTTTGAAAAAACAAAAATCAACCATTTGTTTTTCATAAAATTAAGTATTTTGCGGAACATTGAGTTTCAAAAACTTTTTGGAAAACTCAAGAACCCAAGATTCATAAAACAATGAAATAAAAATAATATAAAGAAATAAAAATCATATTTTTACCTTCTGTATTGATCTCTGTGGATTGCTCACCACCTTGTCTTCCTTGATATATCTCGAAACAAAGAAACAAGTGAGTGGGCACAATTATATAGAATTGTGCTCACTTACTTTTTGATTTCTTTCTAAAAAAAAATCAAATTAAATCAATGATTATAAGAGGTGAGTGTTTGATTTTTGGTTATACAAAGAACAAAGACACAAATTCTTGTTCTTTGTATTTGTTGAAAAAAAAACTTTTTCTTTCTCTTATTTTTCTCAAAAACATAAACAACAACCAAAAACCTCAATGTAGAAAAGAAACTTTTTCTTTTTATAGGCAAACAATTAGGGTTTTAATTAATCAATATTAATATTGACCCTAATCTTATTATAATTAAACTTTTGCCCCATATAATATAATCAATTCAAAATTAATTCATATTATATTTTGAAATAGAACTTGTAACTTTTAATAAATTAATTCATACCAAAGTCACCAAGAATCGGATTCAAGACTTCTTATAAAATTAATTAAATAATTAAATAATTTGAATAATTAATATTATTCAAATACCAAGTGAACACAAATTTTTGTTACTTATGTAACGCCTATAATTGGTCGGTCCAATTACAATATTCTATATACATGTTTCTTATAGTAAAATGAGCTATCAAGGGGACCCGATGGACCTATAGTTTTGAGCTCCAATAATATTGGAATTATTAATTAAACTCTTTAATTAAATAATTCACTATTATTAATCTTAAAGTTACTGCACTAAAAACTTAAGATTGCACTCTCAAAATTGTAGATGTTTTTATACAATCTGAAATTTTTCAGTGTCCATTGATTTAATCACTACATATGATTTGACCCTCCACAAATAGTTCATAATTAGAGTAAGGTCAAATGTCCGTTTTACCTCTCTAATTATTTCTTGATCCTTAAGTACCATTGATTCTCTAATGAACAATATATTCATAACAACTTATGAATTTATCTTTCTGTTTACATATAAATAGAAAGTTGAGCGCTCTTATTGTTCAAGACCTGAATCAACCCTTAAGGGAGATTGTAAAACTAACCTCTTTTAACTTAGTTTCTTGCTACTAACTTGATTATGTAACTTGGATTCGCTTGAAGACTGAGATTGGATGTTGAAAATCACATGAAGTCACTTAGTTCCTATTTATTTCCACCTTGGCCGAGCCATAACTCTCACTTTCTCTTTCATTTTGTCTCGGTTTTGAATTGTTGTTTTGCTCTCGGTTTTTGGCTTTTGTTTGATCTCGGGTTAGTTTGCTTCTCTTGTTTGTTTTCTCTCTTTTTGCTCTCGGCTTGATTACTGCTCTTTGTTATTTTTTTTCTTTTCAATGAACGACATCAATTTGCTTGATTCTCTTTGAATTGTCTTATTTATATACTTTGCATTAGAAAGGGAAATTGCCATTGATTTTCTATTTATTCACCAAATTGCCACTCTTGCATGTGCGACACTTGTCACACATGCATTCCATTGCATGACAAGTGTCATGCATGCATCTTGTCCTCATGCCACGTGTCATTCATGTCTTGATTTCTTTGCCACGTGTCAATTGTGCATATCTTTTCGTATTTTCGTTTAATATGATCCTTCCGAAAACATCCCTAACAAGTTACTTCGAGATCTCTTCGAAACTTCCCTTAAATTTTCTGGGGCCTATATTCAAATTTCTCTTGTCCTTCCTGTAGTCTCCAAAACTCCTAAAAGTCATTCCATGCCTTGATTTGGGTGTCCATAATCTCATAGTTAACTTTAACACGCTTATTGATATAAATCTGATTTAAAATCCGGATTTCTTTTTCGAGAGCATCTTTTATGATTCTAAAATATCTTTTAAACTTTTGATATTCACTAGGGATCTCGATCAAACTATTATTAATATCTGGAATCATTTCGTAATTCCAACGGGATCCTAAAATATTTCTACTCCACCCATGATTCAACAATTATAAACTTATACATGTAATAATAATAAAAATGATATTCATGCTGAATAATTCGGGGTGTTACACTTCACTTTCTCTTAATCCCACTTTGACCACAAGTAGGAAAACTTATTTCATTTTAGTCCATTGTCATACTTACTATTCATGTAATACAATTTACAATTTATTCCGAAATAAATTCCAAATTAATTATATTATCACGCATTTATCAAATTGACTTTACAATACTCTAATTAGATCTCTAAGGACTCAATCCATGGTTTCGAAAAAAATTCAAATGGAGTTTAGGTCAATAATATTCATAATTCTGTCCATAAAGGTGTTTTCATCGGGTAACTTTCGGAACCTTCAGAAACTACCCAAACGGACTCATTTTTATTTTGTTTCAGTTTTATTGGGTCCTACTAATCATTCTGATTATTTTCGATTTTTCAGGATTCGTCTCAAAAGTTTACTATTCATCAAGTACTATTCACCCTGAAAATATTACTATTCATTCGTAAATTCACTGTAAATCATAAAATGAAAAGTTTGGGGTCCTACACTAATAATAGGCTGCATGATTTCAATTTCCATCAAAATATTTTAACAGTGGTGGCAATAATATCTTTCAAGAATTTCTGAATAAAATAGGTCATCCACTGGTGGTCTGTATCACATGGCACCTTAAGAATAGAGTGGAATTCTGCATCACTCGGCCATGTATCTAATTTTA
Source organism: Nephelium lappaceum (assembly GCA_021234005.1). NCBI lineage: Eukaryota > Viridiplantae > Streptophyta > Magnoliopsida > Sapindales > Sapindaceae > Nephelium > Nephelium lappaceum. The sequence continues at coordinate 2,328,301 of CM038003.1, forward strand.
TGAAGCAGAATTCTACGTCGCTACGAAGCGAAATTCTGCATCGCTCGGGTGGAAATTAGCTAATAATATACCTCATACATGTATTGGGTGACTCATATGACTACACAGACATAATCCCGCCCGTTGTTAGAGTTGGTGACAGATACTCCCGACACGGCCAATGCACGCATAAGGTACTCAACCTAGACCGGAGATATATAAAATACTATCAGGTGTACCATAGGTTTTCAATTTCATTTTAACTTTAAGTTTCCTTTCTCATTAAACCACATTCCATATAAATCATTTCCATAATCCATGCAACAATTTCAATTTCGAATTCATTTGGTATCAATTATAACATGATATATTTAAGCATGAATTTAAAGTAGATCATAGCAAAAAGATTTTTATAAAGACACTCACTTGTTCTACAAGCTTCGTATAAGGAATTCAGGGGCCTTGCCGTGCTCCGCTCGCTTCCTCATCACCTATAACTCACATTCTTGCTTAGAATATGCTAAATTGAACTTTACAAAACTCACTACAAAGCTCCTAATTCATTTAACCCATTAAAGGGTATTTTCACTAAAAAGCTTCTCTACTTGGTTTTTACCTAACCGAAGCTTTAAAATTTCGATTTCTTTCCATGAATCGTATTTATTCTCACCTAGGAACATCCCTATATACCCGAAATAATTTTCTGAAGCTCGAAACAAAAAATCACTCGATTTAGACCCTCTTTGGCTGAACCTACTGCACAGCTCTCCCCATTGATTTTCTTTCATTAATTATTGCTCCATTCATCTCCCTAACTCACACTTAGGTCGGTCCAAAAGTCAAACTGAAAAGAAACGGCCATCGGGTAATGGTTTCTAACTAAAAACCCCCTTTTTCGACACTAATTTAAGGGCAACTTTTCCATTTTTCAATCCTAATGTCAATTCTCTTTTCCTTAGTGTTATACACACTCATTTATACTCATTCAATGCATTTAAACTTATAGGGGAAGTGGTATTACATAATAACCATTATTGCTCTTCATATGGGTGTTACAATGCATATTTGTCTACTTTGTTTTCCAACCTCTTTTTAGGTTTTTTTAGCATGAATTCAACATGGAATCATGCTTAAAACCCTTACATTTCATTGGCATCACACTCCCCTCACTATGGCCTTGCATGGTCTAGCACATACCAAGTTCATTTCTTTCAAATATTTCATGCTAAACCTTTGCAACATTTCATCAAACACCTAACAAATAACACATTTGACGGAAAACAAACTTAACTCAATCTCATGGTTTCTCTCATCAAAACCCTAACATATTAATCCTTAACGATTCTACCAAGTTTACACTTGTTTTAGGGCTCTTAGAATTCACTCCATAACATACATCAAAATCCCATCAAAATTCCCCTCAAACATCATCAACATCACTCAAAACAAGTTCAAAGTCATGAAACTTACCTATTTTCTTTTTGGTTTCTTGCTCTAACTTGTTCATCTAGATTGGGTGATCTTGAACTCTTGGATTGGAGGTTGAAAATGGATGGAAATCACTTGATCTCCTTCACCCAAGCATGGCCAAAATCACTCCCTTCTCTCTCGGCTCTCTCATTTCTCTCATCCTCTCTCTTATTTGTGGCAAGTTTGTGAGTTTGTGGGTGGAAAAATTCCACTTTAAATACTATAACAATTTCAAAAATGACAATGGTGTCCTTAAAAATTTAGTTTCATCCCTCAATTTTGCTTAATTCTAAATTGATCCCTAATCGATAAACTTCTTTCAATTTAGTCCTTTATCACCTTTAATAATTATTTAATGTCATTTATCATTTTACCATTCTATTTATTCTCCAATTCGGGTTCAATCAATTTCTAAAAATCCTCTACATTCTTAGACACTTTTATTGATCATTTAGGGTTTTAAATCATTACTTAAGGTCTATTATTAGGGAAACCGTAATTATAAATCGAGGGCTTACAATTTCACCCATTCTTATAAAAATTTTATCCTCGAAATTTAAATTACATACCTATCTTGAATAGGATACGGAATATTGGACATGCATCTGTTCCTCATTCTCCCATGTAGCTTCCTCTAACCCATAATTCTTCCACAGCACCTTCACTAAGGGAATGACTTTACTACGCAGGACCTACTCCCTACGATCTAAAATCTGAACCAGTTCCTCTTCATATGACAAGTTTTCCCTTAGTTCCACAGGTTGCTCTTCTAGCACATGAGAGGGATCAGGGATGTACTTCCTCAACATGGATACATGAAATACATTATGAATTCTAGCCAACTGTGGTGGCAGCTTCAATCTATAGGCCACTGAACCAACTTTATCCATGATTTAATATGACCCAATGTAGCATGGACTCAACTTACCATGCTTTCCGAATCGAAGTACACATTTTCACGGGAAAATCATTAGGAACACCTTATTGCCAATCTCAAACTCAAGGTCTATATGGCGGTGATCTATGTAACTTTTCTACCTGTTACTTACTATCTTGAGCCTATCTCTGATGACTTTAACCTTGTCTGAAGTGACTTAAACAAGCTCTAGACCTATCAGTTTTCTCTTACCTACCTCATTCCAGCATATTGAAGTCCTACACTTACGTTCGTAAAGTGCCTTATATAGGGCCATACCTATATTGGTCTGATAACTGTTATTATAAGCGAACTCCATCAGTGGTAGATGTGTATCCCAATTCTCATTGAACTCTAGAACACATGCTCTGAGCATGTCTTCAAGTGTCTGGATCGTCTGCTCAGACTGACCATCTGTCTGCGGGTGAAAAGCTGTATTAAAATTCAATCGAGTACCCAACGCTTTTTGCAGACTTGGCTAAAACTTCGATGTGAACCTCGGATCACGGTCTGATATAATGGAAACTGGAGTATCATAGAGTCTAACTATCTCATCGATGTAGAGCTGGGCTAACTTACTTAAGGAGTAGTCATTCCTAATTGATAGAAAATAGGCTGATTTCATTAACCTGTCCGCAATAACCCATATAGCATCATACCCTTTCTGACTACTCGAAAGCCTTACAATGAAATCCATAGTAATCTTCTCCCATTTCCATTTTGGGATAGAGAGGGATTACAACAGTTCTACAGGTCTCTAATGTTCTACCTTTACTTATTGATAGGCCAGACATCTGGAAACAAAATCTACTATCTCTTTCTTCATCCATCTCCACCAGTAGTGTTCCTTCAGAGTGTGGTACATCTTTGTGCTACCTGGATGCATGGCATAAACTAAGGAGTGAGCTCTTCTACAATCTCTCTTCAGATCCTCTACATTAGTTATGCATATATGTTGACCCATTATCACTGTACCATCATTTCTGATCATAAAATCTAATCTCTGTCCACTCTTAATCTCCCATTTTAATTTAACTAACTGAGGATCTTCTTTCTATTGCTCCCTGATTTGATCAACCAAAATGGGGCGGACCTGAAAAATAGCCAACAATGCCTCTGAGTCTACCATCTCTAACCTTACTCCCAAAGATCTCATTTCCACTAACAATGGCAAGTACACTGTCTTCAAATGTGCTAATGAACTAGTAGGTCTCCTACTCAAGGCATTCGCCACTACATTAGCTTTCCCAGGGTGGTATTCTATCGTATAATCATAATCTTTAATAAACTCTAACCACCCCCTCTGTCTCAAGTTCAATATTTTCTGGGTGAACAAATACTGTAGACTCTTATGATCCGTAAAGATCCGATAGGGGATACCATACAAATAATGCCTCCAAATCCTTAGTGGAAATACCACAGCTGCAAGCTCTAGATCATGGGTAGGGTAGTTCTGCTTATGCTTCTTCAACTACCAGGATGCATAAGCTATCACTCTTATCATTCTGCAGCAGAACATACCTAAACCCTATCTCGAGGCATCACTGTATACCGTAAAACCATTCGTCCCTATGGGCAATGTAAGACAAGAGCTGAGGTCAATCTTCTCTTCAACTCTTCAAAACTCTACTAATAGACATCTGACTACTGAAATTTCTTTTCTTTTCTCGTTAATCTAGTCAACGGGGCTGCTATTCTAGAAAACCCATCGACAAGCTTCTGGTAGTAACTTGCTAGTCTATGGAAACTTCTAATCTTAGTCACATTAGTGGGCGATCTCTAGCTCATAATAGCTTTTATCTTTTGGGGATCCATATTTAGTCCTTTCACCGAGATCATATGACCAAAGAAAGCAACTTGGTCCAATCAAAACTGGCACTTACTGAACTTCGCATACAACTGGTGCTCTCGTAGAGTTTGTAACACTATCCTGAGGTGTTCAACATGCTCCTCATGACTGCTTGAATCCACCAATATGTCATCAACAAGCACAATTATGAACTTATCCAAATAGACCCGGAATACCCTATTCATTAGGTCTATAAACACGTTGGGGCATTCGTTAGCCTGAAGGGCATGATTAAGAACTCATAATGCCCATACCGAGTCCTGAAAGCAATCTTCGGAACAGCCTCGTTATGGATTTTCAACTGATGATAGCCCGACCTCAAGTCAATCTTCGAATAGACTCTGGATCCCTATAACTGATCAAATAAGTCATCAATCCTCAGGAGCGGATACTAATTTCGTATTGTCACCTTGTTCAACTACCTATAATCGATGCATAACCTTAAGCTGTCATCTTTCTTCTTTACAAATAACATTGGAGCCCCCCATGGCGAGTGACTGAGTCTTACGAAACCTTTTTTCAATAGTTCTTTCATCTGTACTTTCAATTCTTTTAGTTCAACCAGAGCCATCCCTGTAGGGTGTAATCGATATCGGTTCGGTTCCCAGAGCCAATTCTATCTCAAACTGTAAGTCTTTGATTCTATTTATGGTTTTCCTAATAATATTTTCTAAAGGATATTTTGAGGTCCTAAGTTATTAATGGAAGTGTCCATGAATATAGAAAATTTTTAGAAATCAATTAAACCCAATTGGAGATTAAATAAATAAATATAAGTGATTGATTTGTAAAATGGCATTAAGTGATTGTTAAGGTAATAAGGGACTAAAATGAAATAAGTTTCTCTAATTGGGATCAAAATGGAGTTAAGCAAAGTTCAAGGGTGAAATCCAAATTCTTCTAGGACATAATGGTCATTTTTAAAGAAGATCAATATAAATATGTTGACTTAGCCAAAACGCACCAAAGCCGAGAGACAAGAGAGCAAAAGGGGTGAGATTTCGGCCATGCTTGGAAAGGTGGAAAACAAGTGATTTTCATGCATTTTCAAGTTCCTAACTAAGAATCCAAGTCATCCTAAGCAAGAAAAACAAGTTTGTAGCAAGATTAAAGTCACAAAAGGTAAGTTCCAACACTTTTAAAGTTGTTTTAATGATGTTGGTGATGATGTTTATGTTGGTGATTTGGTTGGATTTTTTATGGGGTTTTTATGTATGATTGAAATTGAGTTTTATGAGACAAAAAGTAAGATTAAATCATATGGAAATCATTAGGTTTGATGAGCTAGGTTTTGGTGGGAAAAACCATAAGTTTGAATAGGGATTGTTTAAATGAAATAAGTTGCTCACCAAGTGTTTGATAAAATGCCTAAGTGAAATAAATTACAAAATTTGAACGAAATGAATTGGTTATGTGTTAAGCCATGTAAGACCATAATAAGGGAAGTATGAAACCAATGTTATTTGATGTTATTAAGCATGATTCCATGTTGAAATTATGATAGAGCAACCTATGACAAGCTAATGGAAATGTTAGAAACTCATTTAGATAACTTATCTTTAATGGCCTCAAGTGGAGGGCATTGATAAGTATTATGTAATATCACCTTATGTATGTGTTTTAATTCATTAAGTGAGTATGTTTGAGTATGTATGGGATTAAGGAAGGAGAATTAAGATTTAGAATGTAAAATGTGAAAATTACATTGAAAAAGTGGTGAAAAAGTGAGGTTTTTCATAGGTTTCATCACCCATTCATTAGAATTTTTCAAAATCGTTTTACGGGTGACCTAAGTACGAGTTAAGGAGGTGAATGGAGCAAGAATTGAGGAAAGAAAACCAAGGGGTGAGTGGCTACATCATATTCGGCCAAAGGGGGTGTGATTTTATGACTTTTTTTTTCGAGCTTCAAACGATGATTTCAAGTGTTTGGGGGTGTTCCAAGGTGAGAATAATTAGGATTCATGAAAAGAAAATGAAATTTTAAAGCTTCAGTTAAATTGAAACCGAATAGGGAAGTTCACAGGAAAAATATTTTTTAAATGAATTAAGTGAGTTAAAAGTTATGTGATGAGTTTTAAGAAGTTAAGTTTAGCTTATTCTAAGCGAAAACGTGATGTGTAGGTGAAAGGCAAGCTAGCGGAATGAGCGAAGGCTATTGAAGCTCCTAGTGTCAAACTTGAATTTAAAGGTGAGTGCTACACTTAATTTTGAAGCATTTGCAAATGGATTTGAAAATTTTAAGAATGTATTTTATTGTAAGTGATATATATATTGTTTCAAAATGTTCGTGATGCATTTATAAAGCTTGTTAAGAAATTGAATTATAAGAAAATTTCCTAAATGACTGTTAAAGTAAGTTATAGATAGATTTATGTTTGTTTTAAGTAATAAGCATTTTATAAACATATTGTTATTTTAGTATTCAAAATGAACATTTTGATTATATGACTTTTGTATGGAAAGTTGTCAATTATGATTTTATATGTATGAGTTTGTTTAATTTGAAATTTAAGTTTTAGTTTTAAGTTCTTTTTATGAATTAAGCCATGTTTTATATGTAAGCAAATAAAAATGAGATTTATGGATTTTAAAAGATAAGTTATTTTGTGCTCTTTGCACTTAACTAAGTTATTTTGTGATTATTGCACCAAGAAAATGAGTTTGGTGCTTTTTGCACTTAGAAGGATGAATTTTAGTGATTAATGTATTCAAAATTAAGTTTTTGTGCTTATTGCACTTCAATAAGAGATTTTGTGCTTTTGCACCATGTGAGTAAGATAAAAAAAAAAGTTTTCAAAGGTCATAAGTATACCCACCTTTATAAGTTAAGTTTTAGACCCGACTGGTATATCTCACACTAATATCACAAGTCTTGGGGGGGATGCGTCACTAATTTGGGGGGAAAATTAAGTTTGTCGCGTCGCCTCTACTTTTGTGGGATATTATCTCGTATTATGATTAGTGATGTAACATTTCGCACATAATTGCGAGATATCTTTGTAAGTAAGTAAGTGTCACGATTGGTGTCTATTAAAAGCGACACGTGACTCCACGTCGGTTAGCGTTGTTATAGTTATTGTGTGGTTGTAAGTATTATGAGGTACGAATTATGCTTTTAGAAAGCAAAGTAAGTATTTGAAATATTAAAAACAAAGAAAAGCATTTTGTTGATTCTACTATAAGTGATTTTTAAATGTTTAGCATTTCGTACGCTTTCCAATTTATAAGTTTTATATGAAGATATGCAAATATAGGTTTTATAAATTCTCTACGCATATTACGCATTGAAATGAATATGTTTTACATGAAGTTTTATGAATCCATGAATTTTTACAAGTTTTGATAAATGGTTTTATGCATATATATGGGTTTAAATCGTTATTTAATTTATAAGTTTGATTTGAATTTTAAGCAATTATGAGTTTATAGTTTTCTATGTATGCTTTGTAAGCTAAACAAGATCTATGCTTTTTAAGTTGCAAGTTATGTGGAATCTTATATTTATGTGAATTTAAAATTCTTATGTATGTTTTGAAATTGAATATTGTTTTGAGGAAGTTAAAAAATAGGAATTCGTTTATATGCCTTATAAAATTATAAGTTTTATGAAACTTTATGCATATGTAAGTTTAAACTATTTTTCAATTTATATACTTTACATGTATTTTCATGCCTTTGTAAGTTTCATGTTTTATAAGCTTATGTAAGGTTTTACGTAATTATGTATTTTATTTAAGAAAATAGAAAGTCATTTTACATGCTTTACAATCCATAAGCTTTCTAATAAGTTTTAAGGAGATATAAGTTTTACAAAATTTCTAGTTTATGTTATGTTTTGAAATGAAATTTAAGATTGAGAAATTTTAAGAAACAAGATTCATTTCCAAATGTTTTAAGGAGGTATTTTAAGAAATAAAACATTTTAGGTTAAAAAGAAATATCTGCACTCACTGAGCTTCCATAGCTCATAGTTTTATGTTTTTATGTTAAAATCCTCTTCAGGTATAGAAGTGGGTGATTGAGGTCAAAGAACTCCTTCAGAAGAGTAGGCAGGCAAGGACACGACATTACTTCTTTATAAATGTATTTTGCACATTTTATATTTGAAAGAAATCAGGTGGAAATATATGTTTAAGTTGTAAATGAGTAGTGAATTAATTATGCATGAATTTGAAAAATTTTGGTCACTTTTAAAGAAATTTCGTAAGTTACAAAATGTTTGATTTATGATTTTATGTTTTTGATTTTAACAAAATGGATTTGTGATATATGTTTGAAGCTAAAAGAAGTTGGGTTGGAAAAATAAAAGTATATGAAAGTGTATTTTCCTTCATAGGTATTTTGGAAATGTTAAAAACACAGCCGTTATGCTATCGAATTTTTCATTTGAAAAAGAAAAAAAAAATCCAACCCATTCTAAATATTTTAAGGGTTCGCTAATCGAATTTCTCTTAAACCATTTAGAAGGGTTTAGGAGGAATCTGTTGGGGTGCTGGTAGGGCCTTCCGGATGTAAGTACGGTAAGATTCAGATTGGGTCCTGTCACAAACTCTATCTCCCTATCTAGGGTAAACTTGGGAGATCCTCCAAAAACACATCTGGAAACTCTCCGACCACCGGGATATCCTCCAATCGTCTCTTATCATCTTTCTCTTCAATTATGTAAGCTAGATATCCTTTACACCCTTTATTAAGCATCTTCCTTGTTGTCATAGCAGTCACAATGCTGGTGGCAAGCGCTTTTCTCATCCCACGGAACGCCACCTCTGGCTCCCCTAGCCTGATCAATCGGACTTCTTTCCTGTAACAATCAATTGTTGCTCGATGTCTTGATAACCAATCCATCCCTAAAATTACATCAAAATCTCGAATATCCAATACTATCAAATCCGCTAGAAACTCTTTATCTGCTATCACAATCTTTTCGTCCATTATTACCTTATTAGCCAATAGTGAGTTTCCAGCGTGAAGGGCAAGAAAACGGAACGAGCGAAGGCTATCGAAGCTCCTAATACGAAGCTTGAGATTAGGTGAGTGCTTCACTTTATTTTGAAGTGGTTGCAATTATATTTGAAGGTTATAAGGAAGTTTCATTATGAATGCTATACTTTATTTTGAAATAATTGCAATTAGTCTTGAAATGGTATAAGAATAATTTTTATGGTGAAGGTTAAAGCAATTTTATATATATATATATATATATTTATTTATTTATGCTTGTTTTAAGTGTTTAAGCATTTTATAAAATACGTTTGCCATTTTGGTATTTGAAATTAGTATTTTGATTTATAAGACATTTTGTATAAAAAGTTAATATTTATGATTTCATAAGTATGAGCTTGCTTGTAAAAGTTATGTTTGATTTGAGATATTTGAATCTTTTATAGTATGGTTGCCCTTTTTGTATTTGAAATGATCATTTTATGAACATTAGGTTTTGTATGAAAAGTTTAGTAATTATGAATTTATAAGTATGATTTTTATTTAGACAATGAAATTCAAAGTTTTGGTTTTAAGTTTTGTTAGCCGATGAGGCTATAATTTATAAGTATGCAAACATAAGTAAGGCTTGTAAATTCAAAGGTTTGATGCCAAAAACAATTAATATGTTGTTTATGTGAAAAATTTATAAGAAAGAGTTTTATTATGTTAGTTTTACTTCTTGAAATATATATACTTATTAGTTTGAATGTTTTTGCATAATTTAAGATAAGCTATTTTCTGCTTTTGCACTTAACAAAGTTATTTTGTGCTTATTGCACTAAGAAAAATGATATTTTGTACTTTATGCACTAAGAAAACAAGATTTGATGCTTTATGCACTTCGAAGTATGAGTTTTGTGCTTTATGCACTTAGAAATAAGATTTTGTGGTTATTGCACTAAATAAGTAAAGTAAAATAAGTTTTCAAATGTCATAAGTATACCCACTTTTATAAGTTTAAGTTTTAGATCTGACTGGTATATCCCACATTAGTATGGTAGGTCTCGAGGGGATGCATCACTAACTTGGGGGGAAAATTAAGTCTGTCGTGTTGTCTCTACTTGTGTGGGATATTATCTCATGTTATGGTTACCGATGTAACATTCCGCACATAATTGCAAGATGTCTTTATAAGTAAATAAGTGTCACAGTTGGTGCTTGTTAAAAGCGCCACGTGACTCAACGTCGGTTAACGTTATTATAGTTATCGCGTGGTTGTAAATATTATGGGGTACGAATGGTGCTTTTAGAACATCAAATAAATATTCAAAGTGTTAAAAGCAATGAAAAATATTTTATATGCTTTTAAGTATGTTTTACAATTAAATGAGATTTAAGCTTGAAAAAGTTTAAGAAATGAAAATTCATTTTATATGTTTTATAATTCATAAGTTTTCTATGAAGTGTTGTGAATATATGAGTTATATTTTCTATTTCAAGCTATGTATGGAGATAAGTTTATAAATTTTATATGTTTTATGAACTATAAGTTTCATATGAAGTTTTATGTAAGTATAATTTCAAAATGATATCCAATTTATAAGGTTTATATGAATTTTATGCATGTATGAGTTCATAATTTTTATATGCTTGCTTTGCAAATTAAAAGAGATTTATGTTCTCCTTTTTGATTTCAAGTCATATGAACTTTCATATATATATATATATATATATATATATATAAGAGAGCTTTCGAGCTCTTTACATACGTGTTGAAATGGAATGAGATATAAAATGAAGAAGTTTTAAGAAATGAAGGTTTTTACGTTATAAGTTCCATGAAAATTTTGTGTATGTATATGCTTATATGTATTTTGAGACCTTTATGAGTTTTATATTTTATAAGCTTTAGTTGAAGTTTTATACTCTTATGTATTTTATAAGTTTTGCAATAACGCTTTGCAAGAAAATAAGATTTGAATCTGTGAAAAGTTTTAAGAATTTGTAAGACATTTTAAAAGATTTTAAGGAGGTATTTTAAGAAATAAAACATTTTAATTGAAAAGAAAATATATGCACTCACTGAGCTTCCATAGCTCATAGTTTTCGTTTTATGTTAAAAACCTCCTCAAGTATTGAAGTGGGTGATTGAGATCAGAAGGCTCCTCTAAAATAGTAAGTGGGTGATGACACGACAATGCTTTTGTATAAATACATTTTTACATATTTTGTATTAGAAAGTAATCATGTGTAAATATATGTTTAAGTTGTAAATGAGTGGTAAATTCGTTATGCATGAATTTGAAAAGTTTTAGTCATATTTAAAGCAATTGCGTAAGTAGCAATATGTTTGATTTATGATTTCATATTTTTGAATTTTTAATGAAATGAATTTATGCCATTGCAATATATGTTTGTGGCCAAAAAAAGGTTGGGTTGAATTCGAAAAATACTTGAAAGTGTAAATTTCCTTTTCAAGTTATTTTGGCCAAGTTAAAAGTGCAGTTGTTATGCTGCCAGATTTTTGTTTTAGTAAATGACTTGGTTTTAAAAAGTCAAAACAAAACTTTAGTTTTGAAAAAGAAACCAACCCAACTAGCTTTCTAAGAAAATGGATGAATAAGTTTAAAAGCCAAAAAAACAAAATAAAATTAAGGGTTCACTTTGCGAATTTTTTTTAGCCTATCTAGTAGGGTTAGGAGGGATTCGTTGGGGTGCCAGGCAGGGCCCTCCGGACATACGTATGGAGGGATTCAGATTGGGTCCTGTCAAGTGGCGTATAGGTTGAATTACCACCACAATTGGATAGAATTCATACTATATTTCATGTGTCCATGCTCCGAAAATATATTATAGATTCCTCCCATATACTCAAAGATCAGCCAGTAGAACTAAGGGAGAATTTGACAATGAAGAAGAACTAGTATAGAATCTAGATCTTAGAGAATAGGTTATGCGTAGTAAAGTAATTCCCTTAGCAAAGGTTAGATGGAGGAATCATGAAGTAAAGGAAGCCGCATGGGAGCATGAAGAGCAGATGCACCGGAAATATCCCCACCTTTTTCAATAAATAGAGTTTTGTAAATTTTGAGGACTAAAGTTATATAAGAGATGGAGAGGGGGGGGGGGGGGATTTGTGATATCCTGTGATATCATTTTTTCGAATTCAGTACTATAAATGAGATGTATAAGCATTTTAAATATATTATACTAAAATGCCCTCATTTATGGAATAATGAAATCAATTAAATTTTTTGGATATATAATCAAATTCTAGTGGAATTTCCAAATGGATCGGAAATAAATTCGAATCTGAAAAGTGATATGATAATTTATTAAAGTATATAATACAGTTAGTGTTGAAGAAATTTCCAAGAAAGGGTATGAGTGACTAAACTAGTTAGAGATATATGTAAGGGTATTTTTGAAATCTTAAAGTATGGAAGAATGTAGAGATAAGGAGGGCAAACTAGTAAATTAAACTAATGGCATGCTTGTAATTAATATCCAAACTTGAGGGGCAAAGTGTCAAGGCATGATAAGGCTATATAAAGTGAAAGATGGTAGAAGAATTAAGAAGATTTTGGAAGAAAATTCATGGGGTGTTTGGCAGAAACAGACCAGTGCATAGTTGTTGTCTTTCATGCTTTCCAAGCCATTTTTGAGTGGATTTCAAGCCATAAAAAGGTTGTGAACAAGTCTAGGAAGGATATCCAACAAGATTAAGTGATTTTCAAGTGATAAAGTTGAAATTTTCTTAACTTTTATGTGTGAAAATTTGGATAGATGCTATCTAATGAGTTGTAGATGATTTTAATGAGATTTTTGTGTATGCATTCAAAGATTTGACACTTCAAATTGGTGGGACAACAAGGCTAAAGGTTCAAGATTACTTGGTAAGCATACTAGTGAAAATGAATTTTTGATTTAATTATGAATTGATGTTGGTTAGAATACTAGTTGTTTTGCCATGAGATTGGAAGTGATTTTGGTGTAAATTCAAGTATGAAACTTGAAGAAGTGTTGATGTGGTATTGTCTGTAATTCATGGTTAAGATGGGTTTCCAGTGATCCAATTTAAGTTTGATTGATTTCAATGATTTTCATACATGTAAATGTGTTAAAATATTGAGTTTTGATGTTGAAATTAAAAGCAAAAATATGGTACATCAAGCTGCCATGTTTTAGCCATTTTGAGTTTAAAGTGTTAGATAATTATTTTTAGGTGTTTTGAATGATATCATAGCTTGTGTTGGTGATGGAATTAATATAAAATTGAGAAGGGATGCATTGGAATGTTGAATGGCTACTTGACGGTCAAACTTTGTTTAATTGCACAAGGGTGATGTTTTATGAATTTGACTTGATTTTACACCCGTATACATGTGTTTAGGCATAATTATGATGGAAAAATTGAATGAGATTGATGGTGTGAGAAGTGGTCAAGCTTCGGCCAACATAGGGTGAGAATGATTCAAATTTCATGTAATGCATTAGTGTGAATTTAGGCTTCATTCAATGTGTTTTACATGCCTAAACATTAAGAAATTCAAATGGGAAGTATGTGAGAATAATTGGAATTATCATGAATTGAATGAAGGGTGTTCGGAACCTCCATGTAACTAAACGGTTGTTTGTATGTTAATATGCTAATGGTAGAGTATATATTTGGTTAAAGTAATTGTGACATTGACTAAACGCAGAATGCAAAAATATGTAGGTAACACAGAATTGAGGGAACCTCAAAGCATGCATTATCGTGAGTCAATAATCGGTGAGTGTCTTTTAAAATGTTTTGTTATGATATATTCAAAATTTTATGCCATGATGTGTTGAAAATTGATTTTGAATTAAATGAATCTTATGTGAAAATAGTTTGCATGGATTGTGCAAATTTTTATACGAGATTTGGATTAAGTGAAATTGGAAATGTTACATGAAATGTGTTTACAAACCTATGGTATGCCTTATAGGTATTTCAGATATCTCCAGTAGAGGTTGAGTACCCTAAGTGTGCATTGGCAGTGTCGGAGGTGTCTGTCACTAACAGTGAGAGGAAACCCACAGGAGGGAATATAATATGTGAGTCAATTTAGTTCAGTATGTCACCGATGCACATACAGGGTATATTATTAGCTAGCTTCCACCTGAGCGAGGAAAAATGTCGCTCCGTAGCGAGGCAAAATTCTGCTACACGAAATCGGATAGATGACCTGAACGAAGGAAAATTCTGAGATGGGCCCAGCGAGAAAAAACTTCACTCCATACCTAAGGTACCATGTGGTACAGACTATTAGTGATTGACTCATTTTACTCAGAAATTCTTCAAAAGCATTATCGCCACCACTGTTTAAATTTTTCAACAAAAAATTGAAATCATACAACATGTTGTTTTATAATTCAGTTTTACAATGCATGAATTTTGTTTATGATAACTATTTATTCATGCACTAAATTAAGATATGGTTTTCAGAAAAACAAATGTTTTGTACTATAGTGATTAAATGTTTATAAAATATTTCAAAAGATTTTAGGGAGGTCTATTTATAAAGTTAAGTTTGGAAGGAAACTTTATGACACTCACTAGGCTCGTAAAGCTCACATTATTTTATGTTTTATAAATAAAAACCTCTTTACAGGCAGGTACAGGGATGAGTGTTTCAGTAGCAGGAACTCCGACTTAGGATTAGATGGATCGAGTTGCATATGCTGTTGTGATTATATGAATTTATTATCTACTCTTGAAATTTTATGTATTAACAATTGTATAAGTTTTCTTATAGTTTTCAGAAAATGTGTAAAAGAATATATGTTTTCTTATCTTGAAAATCCTTGAGAGTTTGTATATTAATGACTTTATAAATTTTTCCTATAATTTTGAAAAATGTGTAAATATATATATGCATGACGTGTAAATGTATTTCAATTTATCATTAAAATTGAGAGCATGTTGGTGGTTGCTTGTAGATTGAGAAAATGAGGGTCAGAGGTCCAGAAGTTTGAGAGAATTGTTTGTTTTAGAAGTGTATAAATTTTTTGTAAAATTTTGCAAGGTCACATTTTAGAAAAACAGTCTTATAACTCTATTTTGTAAATGTATAAAATAAAAAGAAAAATGTTTCACCCGTTTTTGATAGAAAAGAGAATTCTAAAAAGGTTTTTGAAAAAAAAAGATGGCTTAGCTTCACGGGAACCTTTCATAGGATTAGATATCGACTGGAGGATTACCGTGAGGTTGCTGGTGGGCTATCGAGTGTACGAAAATAGTGTGTAAGGATCGGGGCCCATCATATCCTTTTTTCGAATCCAGTATTGTAAATAAGATGTATAAGCATTGTAAATATATTATTGTAAACCCTCGATTTATATTTACGGTTTCCCCAGTAGTAGTCTCTAAGTGATAATCTAAGATTCTAAATGACTAATGAAGGCGCTTAAAGTTGTAGAAAATTTTTAGAGATTGATGGAATCCAAATTGGAGATTAAATAAATATAAGGGATTGATTTGAAACTAAGTGATTATTAAGAGTGACAAAGGGGCTAAAATGGAACAAGTCTATCAATTAGAGGTCAAAATGGAAGGAAACAGAGATGACGTACAAGAATTAAATTGTCAAAGGAACATGCTTGTCGTTTTTAATAAAGTTGGTGTATAAAAAGTTGAATTTTCACCCATAAAACACAAACAAACATAGAAACCATGACAACAAAAGAGAAAGGAGAGGAAAACGTGAAAATGAGGGAGAGGGAGATGTGTGTTCGTGCAAACAAGAAACCAAGGTGATTCAAGTGATTTTTGATCCAATTTTAAGCTCCAATACAATCAAACAAGCCTCCCTAAGCTAGAGGAACAAGTTGGAGCAAGAAACCAAGAAGAAAATAGGAAAGTTTCATGACTTTGAACTTGTTTTGAGTGATGTTGTTGATGATGTTTGAGTTATAATTTGATAGGGCTTTTGATGTAAGTTTAGAGTGGAATATATGGTGATCAAAACCTAGTTAGAATGGAAGTGAAACCATGCTTGTATGGTGACTTAGGGTTGTCTCTAGCAAATCCAAAAGTGTTTATAAAGTGTGTTAAACAATGGATTAAGGTGTTTACCAAGTGTTTGATAAAATGTCTCAAAGATTTGACATGTAAAATTTAAGAGAAATGAACTTGGTATGAGTTAGAGTTTCAAAGGCTATAGTTGGCAATGTGTGAATGTGATAAGATATTGGAGATATTAAGCATAATTCCATGTTGAATTCAGGTGGATTAAGTGTTAAATCAACTTAGAATTCAAAGAAAATTGCAAAGGGACAATGTAGTTAGTTTTCACCCGATAAAGGGCATTTTTGGTTTTTATGAAATGTCACTCTTTATATGCATTCTAATGACTAGATGAGTGTTATTAAGCATATTTGAGTAAGTCGTGAAGAGAATTATGTTTAGAAACCAAAAGGGTAAAAATTACCTTGAAAAAGTGGTGAAAAAAGTGAGGTTTTTTCTAGATCTCGCCACCCTATAGTTGGAATTTTTCAGAACCGTTTTACGGGCGACCTAAATGCGAGTTAGGGAGATGAATGGATTAAAAATGGAGTGAAACCCAACCTTAGGTTGGGCCATGAATAGTGTTAAGCCAAAGGGGGTGCTAAAAATGCGACTTTTCGTTTCGAGCTCCAGAAAACTATTTCGGAAATGTGGGGATGTCCCTAGGGGTATATAAATAAGGGTCATGGAAAGAAATTGGAAGTTTGGAGCTCCGGTTAAGTTGAAATCAAGTAGGAAAGTTTTTGGTGAAAAGTGCCCTTTTATGGCCTATTTGAGTTAGAAGCTATTTAATGAGTTTTGTAAAGTTCCATTTAGCATATTCTAAGTGAGAATGTGATATGTAGGTGAGAAGGAAGTGAGCAGAGTGCAGCACGGCCCCTGAATTTCTATATACGAAGCTTTAAGACCATGTGAGTGTTTTTATAAAAAAACATGTTTCTTACTATGATTGATTTTAGATGCAAGCCTAAATATATCATTTTATAATTGATATCAAATGAATTTGAAATTTAAATTGTTGCATAGATTATGGAAATAATTTATATGAAATTTAGTTTAAAGAGAAAGGAAATTTATAATTGAAATGAAGTGGAAAATCTATGGTACACCTATTTGTATGTTATCTATCTCCGGTTTGGGTTGAGTACCTCAGGCGTACATTGACTGTGTCGGGAGAGTCTGTCGCTAACTCTAACAGCGGGTGGGACATTGTCTGTTTAGTCTTGTGAGTCACCTAATGCATGTACGAGGTATATTATTTGCTAGCTTCCACCCGAGCGATGTAGAATTCCACTTCGTAGCAACGTGGAATTCTACTACATAAAAACTGGATAGATGGCCTGAACGATGTGGAATTCCAGGATGGCCTGAGCGACGCAGAATTCCGCTTATACTCTTAGGGTACCATATGATGCAAGCTATTAATGGTTGGCCTATTTGTATTTATAAATTCTTTGAAAATTATTATTATCACCATTATTAAAATGTTTTGATAGAAATGGAAACCATGCAACCTATGATTTAAATTTTATTTACTAGGCATGAATTTTATTAAATTTCGATTGATATCTATTGTTCTTAAGTGGATAATGAATTTTAGAAATTCTAATTGTTCAATCATGGTATTTGATTATGCATAAATGTTTTAAAAAGATTTTTGGGAGGTTATTTGATAAGTTAGAATTAAATGGGAATCATATGACACTCATTGGGCTATCAAGTTCACCATGTTTTATATTTTTAGAAATAAAACCTCCCTAGGTACAAGTACAGGTACACACACCTCAATAGCAGGAACTCCGGAATTATGATTAGAAGAGTTGAGCTAATTGTGCTGTTATTTTTGAAATGTGGGACTATTTGTATATAATTTTTGGGATATGTATATAAAGATTTGCATATAAACTTTTGAAAGTTGATTGAAAGGATTTTAAAAATTTAACTTGATTTTATGTTTGAAATGGATTGAAATTATTTATGCATGACTTATAAGTTTAATTCAACATACCTTTTCTAAATCATATGCATGTTTGTGGTTGCTTGTGGATTAAGAAAGTTGAGGGCCTAAGGCCCAGGAGTTGAGAAAATGTTTAATTTTTGAAGTGTTTATAATTTTTATAAACTTTATAGAGTGGCATAGTTAGAAAGACAATCGTTATGTTGCCCAACTTTTGATAATCTATTTGTAAAAGTGAAAAATTAAAAAGAAAAATTTCCCACCTATTTCCGTATAAAATAAGGTTTTGAAAAGATAAATGGCTTAACTTCACAGGAACCTTCCAACCGGATCAGATATCCTCTAAAAAGTCATCGTAAGGTTGCTGGTAAGTTGCCTAGGGAAAGAGGCTTGTCAGTTTGGTATCAGAGCGTGAGTTTTAGAATGCAATTATGTATTTTTGTGTTTTATTACATAAATACGAGCAACCTAAACTTTTCTTTTTATTACTGTCATGCATATGATTTTAAAATTTCAAATGATTTCATAAAGTTGTTTTGTTGAAATTACAGCACTATGCATCGATGGGGTCGACGGGGTTCCGACAGAGCTTTTGGATGAGCTCTAGTGCCGAAGGTACCACTTGTTAGGGAGGTGGAGCATGCGACGGGGTCAGTGAATGCCTTATGAGAGCAGCCCTAGCCAAGGCCAGTAAGACTAGCTGATCAGATCGACGAACAGTTTAACACTGAACAGGTCACACATATATTGATGGTTGCGATGCGTCAACCGCAGGAGGCCCCTGAGGAGCCAAAATGCTCTATAGAACGTGCATGTAAGTTGGGGGGTGAAATCATTTGATGGAAGTGGCGACCTAGAGACTGCCCTAGCATGGCTAGACAGAGTCAGTAAGATTTACAGGGTGATGGGCTATTCCGATGAGCAGAGGGTTTAGTTCTCCTTTTTCCTTCTAGAAGACAGAGCTAAGGACTGGTGGGAGGCTCTAGAGAGGAGACACGCAACTGGGATATCCTGGACATTATTTCAAAGGGAGTTCACTGATCGATTCTACCCACCCAGTTACAAAGATGCTAGGGTTGAAAAATTTTTCAAGTTGGAACAAAGATCAATGTCAATGATAGATTATGAAAAGAAATTCTCCAAATTGGTTCGGATAGTCACGTTTATCACTGATGACGAGAAACAGAAGTGTAAGAGATTCCTTGCAGGACTAGATTCAAACCTCAGGATCCATCTATCATTGGCCCCCAAGACGCATTATGGGAGATTAGTTAAGGTAGCACTGGAGGTTGAGAGGAGTGCTACAGCCACTACTTAGAATGGGAAGACAAAGGGCAAGCACGATGGATCCAGTTTGCTCCAAGAGGGGCCCAGCAAACTCGTTAGGAAGAATCCGAAGTCTAGATGGACAGATGGCAAGAGGATGAGCCGATGAGTGTCATCCAGTCAGGGATCATTCATGTCATCTGTAACACCCGGAGGCTCTCATGTTGTGAGGAGCACATTGCTTGAGTGTAGTATCTATGGAAAGAAACATGCGGGAGAATGCCGATCTAAAGTGAGCAGCACAACTTGTTTCCATTATCAGTAGGAGTGTCATTTTATAAGAGAGTGCCCACAGTTAGCCGCCACAGTTAGCTCAAAGGCTGGATATTCAATAGTAGCTCCCACACAGTTCAGTATCAGTCAAAGGTAGAGAGGTAAGGGCTTCTAGATTAGAGGACGGGGTGCCTCAATCTCAGGTAGCGGTGCAGCGGGCAAAGGATCATCTTCAGCAGATCATCCAGGTAGGCCCCGCACCCAGGCCCGTGTGTTTGCAGTTACACAGTAGAAAGCCGATGTTGCTCGAGAGATAGTCATTGGTATGATATCTATTCTTGATCACCCAACATATGCATTAATAGATCCTAAAGCCACACATTCTTTTCTGTTTGTATCGTTTTCTATAAAGATTAAAGCATAATTGCAACCCTTGGAGGGTGGTATGATAGTCTCCATCCCTGCTGAAAATTCACTATGGGCTAATAGGGTAATAATGGATGAAAAGATCGTGATAGTGGATAAAGAGTTTTCGACGGATTTGATAGTATTGGATATTCGAGATTTTGATGTAATTTTAGGGATGGATTAGTTGTCAAGATATTGAGCGACGGTTGATTGTTACAGGAAAGAAACCCAATTGATCCGGTCAGAGGAGCCAGAGGTGGTGTTCCGTGGGATGTGGAAAACGATTGCTACCAGTATGATTACCGCCATGACAGCTAGTAAGATGCTCCGTAAGGGATATCAGGGGTATCTAGCATATATGGTTGAGCAAAGTAAGGATGAAGTTCATCTTGAAAATATTTCGGTGGTTAGAGAGTTCTCAGATGTGTTTTCGGAGGATCTACTAGGATTACCACCAAACAGGGAGATAGAGTTTGAGATAGAATTGGCTCCTGGAACCGAACCAATTACACCCTACAGGATGGCTCCAGCCGAGTTAAAGGAGTTGAAAGTACAGATGGAAGAACTATTGGAAAAAGATTTTGTGAGACCCAGTCACTCACCATGAGGGGCTCTAGTATTGTTTGTAAAAAAGAAAGATGAGACACTAAGGTTGCACATTAATTATAGGTAGTTGAACAGGGTGACTATGCGGAATCAGTATCCATACCCGAGGATTGATGATTTATTTGATCAGTTACAGGGATCCATAGTCTATTCGAAGATTGACCTGAGGTCGGGCTATCATCAGCTGAAAATCCGTAATAAGGATGTTCCAAAAACAACATTCAAGACTAGGTATTGACATTATAAGTTCTTAGTTATGCCCTTAGCGCTGACAAATGCCCCAGCAGCATTTATGGATCTAATGACTAGGGTGTTCCAAGCTTATTTGGATAAGTTTGTAATCGTGTTCATTGATGATATCCTAGTGTATTCTGGCATTCATGAGGAGCATGCAAAACACCTCAGAATAGTGTTACAGACTCTACGAGAGTACCAGTTATATGCGAAATTCAGTAAGTGCCAGTTCTGGTTAGACAGAGTTGCTTTCCTGGATTATGTGATTTCAGCTAAAGGATTAAGTGTGAACCCCCAAAAGATAGAAGCTATTATGAGTTGGAGACCGCTCACTAATGTGACTGAGATAAGGAGTTTCCTCGGATTGGCAGGTTACTATCGGAAGTTTGTCGAGAGGTTTTCCAGAATAGCAGCCCCATTGACTAGACTAACGAGAAAGGAAGAGAAATTTCAATGGTCAGATGCCTGTCAACAAAGTTTTAAGGAGTTAAAGAGAAGGTTGAGTTCAGCTCCTATACTTACATTACGTTCAGGGACAGATGGTTTTACTGGTATACAGTGATGCCTCGAGATCAGGATTGGGTTATGTTCTGATGCAGAATAATAGAGTGGTAGCTTATGCATCCAAGCAATTGAAGAAGCATGAGCAGAACTACCCCACCCATGATCTAGAACTTGCAATTGTGGTATTTGTATTAAGGATTTAGAGGCATTACTTGTATGGTGTTCCCTGTCGAATCTTCATAGATCATAAGAGTCTGCAGTATTTGTTAACCCGGAAAGAATTGAACTTGAGATAGAGGAGGTGGTTAGAGTTGATTAAAGATTATGATTGTACGATAGAATATCACCTCGGAAAAGCTAATATAGTGGCGGATGCCTTGAGTAGGAGACCTACTAGTTGATTAGTGCATTTGAAGACGGTGTACAGACTTAAGGGCATTATTGGCTACTTTCTAGGTCTGCCCCATCTTGGTTGATCAGATTAGAGAGCGACAGAAAAAGGACCCCCGTTAGTCAAGTTGAAATGGGAGATTGAAAGTGGACGAAGATCAGATTTTGTAATCAAATGGGATGGTAGAGTGATGATAGGTTAGTGCTTATGCATATCGGATATAGAGGATTTGAAAAGAGAGATTATGGAGGAGGCTCACTCTTCAGATGATACCAGACATCCGGGTAGTATAAAGATGAACCACACTCTGAAGGAGCACTATTGGTGGAGAGAGATGAAGAAAAAGATAGCAGATTTTTTTCCAAATGTTTAACCTATCAATAGGTAAATGTAGAACATCAGAGACCTGGAAGATTGTTACAGCCCCTCCCTATCCTAGAATGGAAATGGGAGAAGATTACTATGGACTTTGTTGTAGGGCTTCCACGTAGTCAGAAAGGGCAAAATGGTATATGTGTTATTGTGGACAGGTTAACGAAATCAACCCATTTTCTACCGATAAGGAATGACTACTCCTTAAGCAAGTTAGCCCAACTCTACATCGATGAGATAGTCAGACTCCATGGTACTCCAATTTTCATTGTCTCAGACCGTGATCCGAGATTCACATCAAAGTTTTGGCCTAGTCTGCAAAAGGCGTTATGTACACGGTTGAATTTCAGTATAGCTTTTCACCCTCAAATAGATGGTCAGTCTGAGCAAACGATCTAGACACTTAAAGACATGCTCAGAGCATGCGTTCTAGAATTCAAGAGGAGTTGGGATACACACCTACCACTAATGGAGTTCGCTTATAATAACAGTTATCAAACTAGCATAGGTATGGCCCCATATGAGTCACTTTATGGATGTAAGTACAGGACTCCAGTATGTTGGGATGAGGTAGGTGAGAGGAAAGTGATAGGTCCAAAGCTTGTCTAGGTCACTTCAGACAAAGTTAAAGTCATCACAGACAGGCTCAAGATAGCAAGTGATAGGCAAAAGAGTTACGCAGATCATTGCCATAGGGACCCTGAGTTTGAGATTGGTGATAAGGTATTCCTAAATATTTCCCCCTTGGAAAGGTGTACTTCAATTCCGAAAGCGTGGTAAGTTGGGTCTGCGCTACATTGAGCCATATGAGATCATGGATAGGGTTGGATCAGTGGCATATAGACTGAAGTTGCCACCGTAGTTAGACAGAATTCACAATGTATTTCATGTATCCATGTTGAGGAAATACATTCCTGATCCCTCTCATGTACTGAAAGAGCAATTTGTAGAACTAAGGAAAAACTTGTCATATGAAGAGGAACTGGTTCAAATTCTAGATCGTAGGGAGCAGGTCTTATGCAGTAAGGTCATTCCCTTAGTGAAGGTGTTGTGTAAGAATCATGATATAGAAGAAGCTACCTGGGAGCATAAGGAGCAGATGTGTGCCCAATATCCGCACTTGTTTAAATTAGGTATGTAATTTTAAATTTCGATGACTGAAATTTTTTATAAGAAGGGGTGAAATTATAAACTCTCGATATATATTTATGGTTTCCCCAGTAATAGTCCATAAGTGATAATCTAAGATTCTAAATGACTAATGAAAGCGCTTAAAGTTGTAGAAAATTTTTAGAAATTGATGGAATCCAAATTGGAGATTAAATAAATATAAGGGATTGATTAAAACTAAGTGATTACTAAAAGTGACAAAGGGGCTAAAATGGAACATGTCCATCAATTAGAGGTCAAAATGGAAGGAAACAAAGATGAGGTACAAGAATTAAATTGTCGAAAGGACATGCTTGTCATTTTTAATAAAGTTGGTGTATGAAAAGTTGAATTTTCACCCATAAAACACAAACAAACATAAAAACCGTGACAGCAAGAGAGAAAGGAGAGGAAAACATGAAAATGGGGGAGAGGGAGATGTGTGTTTGTGCAAACAAGAAACCAAGGTGATTCAAGTGATTTTTTATCCAATTTTAAGCTCCAATACAATCAAACAAGCTTCCCTAAGCTAGAGGAACAAGTTGGAGCAAGAAACCAAGAAGAAAATAGGTAAGTTTCATGACTTTGAACTTGTTTTGAGTGATGTTGTTGATGATGTTTGAGTTGTAATTTGATAGGGCTTTTGATGTAAGTCTAGAGTGGAATGTATGATGATCAAAATCTAGTTAGAATGGAAGTGAAAGCATGCTTGTATGGTGACTTAAGGTTGTCTCTAGCAAATCCAAAAGTGTTTATAAAGTGTGTTAAACAATGGATTAAGGTGTTTACCAAGTGTTTGATGAGATGTTTAAAAGATTTGACATGTAAAATTTAAAAGAAATGAACTTGGTATGAGTTAGAGTTTCAACGGCCATAGTTGGCAATATGTGAATGTGATAAGATATTGGAGATATTAAGCATAATTCCATGTTGAATTAAGGTGGATTAAATGTTAAATCAACTTAGAATTCAAAGAGAATCGCATTGGGACAATGTGTAGGCTTGAAAAAACAAAAATCAACAATTTGTTTTTCATAAAATTAAGGATTTTGCGGAACATTGAGTTTCAAAAACGTTTTTAGAAAACTCAAGAGCGCAAGATTTGTAAAACAATGAAATAAAATAATATAAATAAATAAAAATCAGATTTTTACCTTCTGTATTGATCTCTGTGGATTGCTCACCACCTTGTCTTCCTTGATATGTCTCGAAACCAAGAAACAAGCGAGTGGGCACAATTATATAGAATTGTGCTCACTTACTTTTTGATTTCTTTAAAAAAAAAATCAAATTAAATCAATGATTATAAGAGGTGAGTGTTTGATTTTTGGTTATACAAAGAACAAAGACACAAATTCTTGTTATTTGTATTTGTTGAAAAAAAAACTTTTTCTTTTCTCTTGTTTTTCCTCAAAAACATAAACAACAACCAAAAACCTAAATGTAGAAAAGAAACTTTTTCTTTTTATAGGCAAACAATTAGGGTTTTAATTAATCAATGTTAATATTGACCATAATCTTATTATAATTAAACTTTTGCCCCATATAATATAATTAATTCAAAATTAATTCATATTATATTTTGAAATAAAACTTGTAACTTTTAATAAATTAATTCATAATTAATTTATACCAAAGTCACTAAGAATCGGATTCAAGGCCTCTTATAAAATTAATTAAATAATTATTAATTCATAATTAATAATTAAATAATTTGAATAACCAA
>CM038003.1:2354358-2594554 GCA_021234005.1 Nephelium lappaceum
ATAATTAAATAATTTGAATAATCAATAATATTCAAATACCAAGTGAACACAAATATTTGTTACTTATGTAACGTCTGTAATTGGACGGTCCAATTACAATATTCTATATACATGTTTCTTATAGTAAAATGAGCTATCAAGGGGACCCGATGGACCTACAGTTTTGAGCTCCAATAATATTGGAATTATTAATTAAACTCTTTAATTAAATAATTCACTATTATTAATCTTAAAGTTACTCCACTAAAAACTTAAGATTGCACTCTAAAAATTGTAGCTGTTTTTTATACAATCTGAAATTTTTCAGTGTCTATTGATTTAATCACTACATATGATTTGACCCTCCATAAATAGTTCATAATTAGAGCAAGGTCAAATGTCCGTTTTACCTCTCTAATTATTTCTTGATCCTTAAGTACCATTGATTCTCTAATGAACAATATATTCATAACAACTTATGAATTTATCTTTCAGTTTACATATAAACAGAAAGTTGAGCGCTCTTATTGTTCAAGACCTGAATCAACCCTTAAGGGAACTACTTTTCTACTTCTTGCAAGAAGGAGTGGATTCCACTATTGTATAGAATGTTCCCTAGCTACTTACTAAATCATATCCCCAAAGTACGAAGTTATTGATCGGGTATCTACACCGATCTCACCCATGTAAATCAAAGGAAATAATTTAACAAGCAGGAGTTCATAATACACTCAGAATTAAGATCAATTCATATATGATCATCTGTTTGATAAATATAAATCTCTAAGATTAACGGATATTATTTAGAGGCTTATATTTATCATGGCCCAGTCATATATAATCTTTATTATATAAGGTGCCTCCATTTCCATGTCAACACATGAACAGTCTTGGATAAGACTATCGTATCAAATACGAAAGGGACCGCAGTTGTAGATTTACCACAAATGAAGTACCCAGCTTCGTTTGTTTTCTACGGACTCTTTAAATTACTTATCTCAAACTAAATCCACCTGTATATAACACTTATACACTTAGTTTGAAATTACATCAGTAATCAGTGATGTTTCTCATCATATATACGATTTTTGCAAAATATATAAATTGAATGAAATGAATATTTTATTAAAATTTATAAAACCGTTTACAATATTACAAGCTCTTAGGGCAGAAACCCCAACACAATGTAGTTAGTTTCACCCGATAAAGGGCATTTTTGGTTTTTATGAAATGTCACACATTATATGCATTCTAATGACTTAGATGAGTGTTATTAAGCATATTTGAGTTAGTTGTGAAGAGAATTAAGATTAGAAACCAAAGGGGAAAAAATTACCTTGAAAAGGTGGTGAAAAAAGTGAGGTTTTTCCTAGATTTCGCCACCATATAGTTGGAATTTTTCAGAACCGTTTTACTGGCAACCTAAGTGTGAGTTAGGAAGATGAATGGATCAAAATGGAGTGAAACGTAGCCCTAGGTTGGGTTGTGAATAGTGTTCGACCAAAGGGGGTGCTAAAAATGCGACTTTTCATTTCGGGCTCTAGAAAACTATTTCGGACATGCGGGGATTGTTAGGGTTTATACCCTAAGAGCTTGTATTTGTAAACGTTTAAATAAATAATAAATAAATAAAATTTATTTTATTCAAATTAATGTGCATTTATGAAATGTTTGCTTCATACGAATATTATATAACATTCATGATTACTCATGTAGTCTCAAATTAAGTATGTAAGTGTTATATACAAGAGGATTTAGTTTGAGATTAGTAATCTAAAGAGTCCATAGAAAGCAAACAAAGCTGGGTACTTTGTTTATGGTAAATTTACAACTGCGGTCTATTTCGTATTTGATACGATGATCTTATCCAGGATTGTTCATATGACGATATGAAAATTGAGGCACTTATATAATAGAGATTATTTAGGACTGGACCACGATAAAATGAATTTCTTATTAATATCCGTTAAACAAAGAAATTCTTATTTATCGACTAGATGATCATTTATGGATTGATCTTAATCCTGAGTGTTTAATGAACTCCTATTTGTTGAGTTATGTCTTTTGACTTACATGGGTGAGACTGTTATAGATTTACGGTCAATAAGCTTCGTACTTTGGAGATGTGATTTAATAAAGGCTGAGAACATTCTACACAATAGTGGAATCCACTCCTTCTTATAGGAAGTAGATGAGTAGTTTCCTTAAGTGTTGATTTAGGTCTTGAACAATAAGAGCGCTCAACTTTCTGTTTACGAGTAAACGGAAAGATAAATTCATAAGTTGTTATGGATATATTGTTCATTAGAGAATCAATGGTACTTAATGGAACAAGATATAATTAGAGAGGTATAATGGATTTTAATAACCTAGCTCTAATTATGAACAACTCGTGGAGGATCGAATCACATGAAATGATTAAATCGATGGATACTGAAAATTCAGATTGTGTAAAACATCTATAATTTTGAGTGTGCAACCTTAAGTTTTTAGTGGAGTAACTCTAAGGTTAATAATAGTGAACTATTAATTAAAGAGTTTAATTAATAATTCCGATATTATTGGAGCTCAAATTGTAGGTCCATTTGGTCCACTTGCTAGCTCACAACCATATAAAGAAACAAGTTTAAGAATACAATTGGATTGTTCGATTATTGATGTACATATAAATTTATGTACATGTTCATAAGTTATTTAAATAATTTGATTATTTAAATATTTATAATTATTTAATTATTTGTAGAGGTCATGGGTTCAATTTTAAATGATGTCATTAAATTAATTATGATTTAGAATCATTTAATTTAATGAAAAATCATTTAATTAATTAATGGAAATAATAATTTTAATTGGAATAAGATTCCATTTAAATTATAGTAAAAAAGTTTTAATTTAATAGGAATTAGATTCCATATTAAAAGAATAGAATTCTAACTCAATAAGGAATTTGATTCCATATTGGATATGAATTAAGTCTTTCAATTTAAATAGGAATTTGAATTCCTTGTTAAATAGGAAGAGCCCTAGTTTACTAATATAAAAAGAATGTTTTATGATTGGTAATAAAGGTGGTAGAGAGAATTTTTGGCTACTTGAACCAAAAATTTGCATTGATTAAAAATCACCAAATAACTATCTACTTCAAAAGGATTTTCAAAAGATTGTGTCCACACATAGTTTCTTTTGTGAAGAGTCATATCAAGGAAGATCAGTTGGTGAAGAATCTGCGAATCAAAAGGGATCAATTCAATCTTCATTCAAGGTAAGATTCGATCTTATTAATTTAATTATTGAATCATTATTACTAGCATCGATCGGGCATGTTTTGTTTGAAAATTTTTTAAAATCCACATTTCCGCATTCGAATTAAAATCGATTTTTCCCTTCAATTGGTATCAGAGCCCCGTTTCGCTAGTTCAATAATTGATTTAATAATGATTGAATTTTTCTTTTGATTATGATTCTTTGTATGTCATAGAGTATTATTGTTTGATGTGCATATTTTATATTCATGTTTGATGAATTGAGTTTGCATGGATTGATCATTAATTATATGGTTCTTTGGCTAATTTAAATTGATTAAATTTGTAAGCCGTTTGTGGCAATTTAATTTTCATTGTAATCATAGATTTAGGATTTTATTTTCGTCGAAGAATTAATCACTGAGATTGATATCAAAACGGTTGAAATTCATGCAAGTTGCGGCTACTGCAAGCACTGGTGCGGTTGCTGTGCTCGTGCGGCTGGCGTTGAATGGCTGGTGCATCTGGTGCGTTGGACTGCTGCACGTCTGGTTCAGCTAAGTGGCTGCGCATAGGGACTGGTGTGCGTTTGCGGTTTTCTGGGCAGCAAACGGACTGTTTTTGAACCAATCACCAGTCCACTGATGTCGCTGTGCGTGTGACTGGTTATGAACCAATTTGGCTGCGGATTAAGGGCTATTGGTGAATTGAAATCGCTGCAGTTGAACCAAAACAGTTGAGCAGTTGAACTAGAACAGTGCATGTGATGTACTCCAAACAGTGATTAGTTTTGGTGTACAGTTTGGCATGTTGTATTCAAGGTGGCTGTGTTGCACGTGCATCAATACAATGCACTGTAATTGCAAATTGTTGTTCTTATCCATGCATCATGCACGAAAGTGCACTTGCTCATGTGTGTGACACATGGCGACATCATAGCAATGCACTGTAAGTGCAAATTGTTGCACTTGTTTGTGTGTCATGCACAAAAGACAAAACAGTGTAATTGTCTTACCTGTTTGTGCGTGAATGTTAATGCATTTGATGCTTGTGTATGCGACACATGTGCATTAGTGCACATGATTGATGATGAATAATCTACACATGTATGCTTATACTTGAATAATTTTCATTGGCTTTAAAATCAAGAAATGGGTTTCAAGCCCAATCCATTTGATGGAGATTCTTGATAATTAAATTAGATTTAATTATAAGCCTTAAAGAGCCTATCAAGACCTTGAAGACCATGAAGTTTTTGAAGACTACAAATGAAGGCCAAGGAATACCTTGATTAATTTTGTAATATCTAAAATTAGTTTTAGGTCATTAAAGCCAAAGAACCCGATCAATCACATGTTATTTTTTTAGATTGTTTATCATGTGATGATTGAATAATTTGTTGATAACATGATCATGCATAAAATAGGTCATATA
Organism: Nephelium lappaceum; assembly: GCA_021234005.1. Classification (NCBI taxonomy): domain Eukaryota; kingdom Viridiplantae; phylum Streptophyta; class Magnoliopsida; order Sapindales; family Sapindaceae; genus Nephelium; species Nephelium lappaceum. Next base: position 2,359,014 of record CM038003.1, read on the forward strand.
GAATAGAAAGTGCCTACTCGTTGTATTATAACATGACATACATACATGTATTATTATTTATTTTTTCTATTAAATAGTTTATTAGTTAAAATAGAGATAATAATACATTAAATACCAATTTCATAATTTGTTAGGATTTTAGTTGAAAATCCTAGGTTCACAAATTAGAAATATATAATTAGTTTTAATGTGATTAAAATAAATATATTTCAAATAATTGGTAGTTATAATGTGGATTAGATTTTAAGAGTTAAAATTGCGTAATCTCACATTAAATCTAATCTTCATAATTAAAGAGTTTAGATTATATAGATTAGATCTTTCATAATAAATTAGATTTTTTAAGAGTTAAAAATCTGGTAATTTATTAGGTGTTAATAGAATGATGATTCTAGTAGCATACTGATTCCTAGTAACTTAGATTATACTAGTTAGCCGTTAATAATCTAAGATGATGACTAGGAATATTAAATAGAAAACCCTAATCCTAAAATAGTGAGTGAGAGAGGGATATATGACAATATATCCCATGGTCTCCATCGTTAGTTCAACACCGTGAGATTTGAATGGCATCTCGAGACGGCTTTGTTTTCGTCCCTCTAAGGGTGGTGTCCATTTGGGTCAATACCAAGGTTGACTTCTTAACAGATAGAATTTCTAGATGTATTTTGGGATTGACCTACCTTAAGGCTAGCAATTCTCAAGTTAAGTCCGAGAGATCTAAAATGATGGGTTACACTCACAAAGGAATAATTAATTAGTTAGTCTATTCTTTGACCGAAGTAAGCGGTAGTCAGATAATATAGGAATAAGAGTTATTCTGTTATATTATTCGACCGAGATTTTCTCAATCTAACATAGAAATATTTAACCTACCCTAAGGTGGTATTTATTTGTGGCATGTTAGATTATCATGGCATAATAATTCTTTTTAGGGTATTTCTGATTCATTATTCATGTATCATGCATCATGTTTAATTTTATGCTAAAATTTATGATATTCATATGAAGCAATTTTGAATAAAATATTTTGTTTATTTATTTCAGCAATGTCATCACCTTTAATTACCATACTTGCCAATGATAAATTAAATGGGGATAACTATTTTAAATGGAAAAATAATATGAATGTCATTCTGGTCTGTGAGAATATAAAATTTGTCCTGACGGAGGAGTGTCCTCCTGTGCCACTTGCAAATGCCACGCATAATGTACGCGAAACCTACCAAAGTTGGGTTAAGGCTGATGAAAAGGCCCATTGCTTCCTGTTAGCAGGAATGTCCGACGTGCTTGCTAAGAAGCACGAAGCAATGACTACAGCATCTCAGATGATGGAGTCATTACAAGGGATGTTTGGGCAACCTTTTGAGCAGCAGCGACATGAAGCTGTTTGTGCCGCTATGACTGCTAAGATGAAGGAAGGGACATCGGTTCGAGAGCATGTCTTGAACATGGTGACCTATTTTAATAATGCTGAACCTCATGGTAGGGTGATTGATGAGCCTAGCCAAGTGAGCATGATACTGCAAACTCTCCCAAAGAGTTTTATGCAGTTCAAGAGCAATTATGTTATGAACAAACTACAGTATAATATTACTCAATTGCTCAATGAACTTACTACTTATGAGTCCATGAATAAGGACAAGATTAAGTCTGGTGAAGCAAATTTTGTTGAAACTTCCACCTCCAATAAGAAAAAGAGGAAAAGGACCACCAGTAAGGCTAAGGCAAAGCCTAAGAAGTAGGCTACTCAAAAGAAGAACCAAAAGAACTCTAAGGCTTCCCAACCCAAGGGAAAATGTTTTCATTGTGATGTGGAAGGTCACTGGAAGAGGAACTGTCTAAAATACTTCGAAGAGCTGAAGAACAAAAAGAAAATGAAAGGTAAATATGATTTACTTGTCATTGAATCTTGTTTAGTGGAGAATGAGTTATTTATCTAGATAATTGATTTAGGAGCCACTAATCATGTTTGTTCTTCTTTACAATTGATTGATTCTTGGAGGGAGCTTGATGAGGGCAAGTTTACCATGCGAGTTGGCACTAGGGATGTCGTTTCAGCTAGAGCAGTGGGAGAAGTTAGACTTCAATTTTCAAATAGTTGTTTTATTGTTTTGAACAATGTTTATTATATTCCGAATTTTATAAGAAATTTGATTTTGGTTTTTAGATTAATGGAACATAATTATTCAATTTCTTTTAGTAATAAAGATGTTATTATTTCTAGAAATGGTTTGAATATTTGTTCCGGAATATTAGAAAACAACATTTACATGTTAATATCGTTAACATATAATTCATTGCTCAATGCTGAATTGTTTAAAGTTGAAAAACCTAAAGCAAATGGACAAAAGATTTTTCCTAATGATGATACCTATCTTTGGTATCTAAGACTTGGACATATTAATCTTGACATAATAGACTGACTAGTAAAGAGCGAAATTTTAAGTGAGTTAAAGATCGGCACTTTACCTGTTTGTGAATCTTGTTTAGAAGGTAAAATGACTAAGAGACCTTTTAAGACAAAAGGTTATAGAGCTAAAGAATCGCTAGAGCTTATACATTCGGATGTATGTGGTCCAATGAATGTTAAAGCTAGAGGTGGTTATAAATATTTCGTCATTTTCATTGATGATTATTCTAGATATGGGTATGTTTACCTAATGCAATGAAAGTCTGAAACTTTTGAAAAGTTCAAAGAGTTTAAAGCTGAAGTTGAAAATCAAGTAGGTAAAACATTGAAAGCTCTACGATTAGATTGTGGAGAAGAGTACCTTGATACAGAGTTCAAGGATTACTTGATTAAGAATGGGATTATATCCCAACTCACGGCTCCTGGAACACTGCAGCAAAATGATATTGCAGAAATGAGAAATCGTACCCTACAGGATATGATGAGATCTATGATTAGGTTCTCATCTTTAAATAGTTTTTTCCGGGGATATGCATTGCAAACTGCAGTATATATCCTGAATGTAGTTTCTTCCAAGTTTGTTCCTAAAACACCTTTAGAGTTATGGAATGGTTGCAAAGCTAGTTTGCAACATTTTCGCATATAGGGGTGTCCAGCATATTTGCTAAAAAATAAGACTAGAAAGCTGGAACCAAGTTCACAAGTTTACCTATTTGTAGGCTACTTCAGAGAAACTAGAGGTAGATTCTTTTATGATCTTAAGATAACAAAGTGATTGTATCGACAAATGCTACATTTCTTGAAGATAATTACATAAAAGAACATAAATCTCGAAGTATGATTATACTCGAGGAGTTATTGCTTGGTTCGATCAATATCCAATCAACAATAGTTGTTGATAATAACATAATTAAGACCATGTCTGATCGTCAGACAGACTTCCATCAGAATCATCTACCACCTCATCATAGTGGAAGGGTTATTAAACCACCAATTCGCTACAGAAAAATCAGAGAGGCATATATTGTTATCTCTGATGAGTGTGTAGATGATTCATTGACATATCATGATGCAATGGAAGATTCTGATAAGGAAGAATGGCTTAAAGCTATGAATCTCGAGATAGAGTCTATGTACTCAAATTCAGTTTGGGAACTTGTGGATCAACCAGATGGGGTAAAACCCATAGGTTGCAAATGGATCTACAAGAGGAATAGAGGAGTGGACGGGAAGGTGGAGACCTTCAAAGCTAGGCTAATGGCAAAAGGTTATACTCAAAAAGAGGGAGTTGACTATGAAGAAACTTTCTCACCAATAGGCATGCTTAAGTCCATTCGTATTCTTCTATTCATAGCTGCATGTCTCGATTACGAGATATGGCAAATGGATGTCAAGACTGCGTGCGTTCTTGAATGGCAATCTTAATGAAAGTATCTATATGGTGCAACCAGAGGGATTCATGATCCAAGGTCAAGAGCAAAACTTTTGTAAGTTGCAAAGGTCTATTTATGGACTTAAGTAAGCTTCTCAATCTTGGAACATTAGATTTGATACTTTGATCAAGTCTTATGGTTTTGAGCAAAATGTCGATGAACCTTGTGCATACAAGCGTATCATCGATAAGAAAGTGGTTTTACTCATACTTTATGTCGATGATATTCTACTCATTGGGAATGATGTAGGAGCATTATCTAATGTAAAGAACTGGCTTGCTAACCAATTCCAAATGAAAGATTTGAGAAAGGCTAGTTATGTTCTTGGGATCCAAATCATACGAGATCGTAAGAACAAACTATTAGCATTGTCTCAAGCATCATATATTGATAAGATCCTTGTACGTTATTCGATGCAGAATTCCAAGAAGGGTTATTTACCTTCTCGGTATGGAGTTCACTTGTCTAAGGAACAATGTTCTAAAACACCTCAAGAAGTTGAGGATATTAAACGAATTCCCTATGCCTCTGCAGTAGGCAGTCTCATGTATGTTATGCTATGCACGAGACCTAACATATGTTATTCAGTGAGAGTAGTCAGTCGTTATCAATCTAACCCAGGATTGGATCATTGGGTGGTAGTAAAATGTATTCTCAACTATCTTCGTAGAACGAGAAACTATATGGTAGTATATTCTGGTGAGAATTTGATTCCAATAGGATATACAAATTATGATTTTCAATCGGATAAGGATTCTCGAAAATCCATGTCAGGGTCAGTATTCACCCTAGGTGGTGGAGTCATAATATGGAGGAGTGTTAAGCAATCTTATATTACTGACTCCACCATGGAAGCAGAATATGTAGCAGCTTGTGAAGCAACTAAAGAAGCAGTTTGGCTTCGTAAGTTCTTAATAGATTTAGAAGTTGTTCTAAATATGGATAAGCCAATCACACTTTATTGTGATAATAGTGGTGCAGTGGCTAATTCCAAAGAACCAAGAAGCCATAAGCATGGAAAGCATATAGAAAGAAAATATCATCTTATCAGAGAGATAGTACATAGAGGAGATGTGTCGGTGATGAAAATAGCTTCACAGGACAACCATGCTGATCCATTTACAAAGACCTTAACGGCTAAAGTGTTTCACGGTCATCTAAAGGGTCTAGGATTATGAGATATGTCTCATTTGCTCTAGGGCAAATGGGAAATTGTTAGGGTTTATACCCTAAGAGCTTGTATTTTGTAAACGTTTAAATAAATAATAAATAAATAAAATTTATTTTATTCAAATTGATGTGCATTTATGAAATGTTTGCTTCATACGAATATTATATAACATCCATGATTACTCATGTAGTCTCAAATTAAGTATGTAAGTGTTATATACAAGAGGATTTAGTTTGAGATTAGTAATCTAAAGAGTCTGTAGAAAACAAACAAAGTTGGGTACTTTGTTTGTGGTAAATCTACAACTGCGGTCCATTTCGTATTTGATACGATGATCTTATCTGAGACTGTTCATATGACAATATGAAAATGGAGGCACTTATATAATAGAGATTATATAGGACTGGACCACAATAAAATAAATTTTTTATTAATATCCATTAAACAAAGAAATTCTTATTTATCGACTAGATGATCATATATGGATTGATCTTAATCCTGAGTGTTTAATGGACTCCTATTTATTGGGTAATGTCTTTTGATTTACATGGGTAAGACTGTTATAGATTTATAGTCAATAAGCTTCGTACTTTGGAGATGCGATTTAATAAGTGGCTAGGAACATTCTACACAATAGTGGAATCTACTCCTTCTTGTAAGAAGTAGATGAGTAGTTCCCTTAAGTGTTGATTCAGGTCTTGAACAATAAGAGCGCTCAACTTTCTGTTTACGAGTAAACGGAAAGATAAATTCATAAGTTGTTATGGATATATTGTTCATTAGAGAATCAATGGTACTTAATGGAACAAGATATAATTAGAGAGGTATAACAAATTTTAACAACCTAGCTCTAATTATGAACTACTCGTGGAGGATCGAATCATATGAAATGATTAAATCAATGGACACTAAAAATTCAGATTGTGTAAAACATCTATAATTTTGAGAGTGCAACCTTTAGTTTTTAGTGGAGTAACTCTAAGGTTAATAATAGTGAATTATTAATTAAAGAGTTTAATTAATAATTTTGATATTATTGGAGCTCAAATTGTAGGTCCATTTGGTCCCCTTGCTAGCTTACAACCACATAAAGAAACAAGTTTAAGAATATAATTGGATTGTTCGATTATTGGTGTACATATAAATTTATGTACATGTTCATAAGTTATTTAAATAATTTGATTATTTAAATATTTATAATTATTTAATTAATGGTTAATTATTTAATTAGTTGTAGAGGTCATGGATTTAATTCTAAATGATGTCATTAAATTAATTATGATTTAGAATCATTTAATTTAATGAAAAATCATTTAATTAATTAATGGAAAAAATAATTTTAATTGGAATAAGATTCCATTTAAATTATATTAAAAGAGTTTTAATTTAATAGGAATTAGATTCCATATTAAGAGAATAGAATTCTAACCCAAGAAGGAATTTGATTCCATATTGAATATGAATTAAGTCTTTCAATTTAAATAGGAATTTGAATTCCTTGTTAAATAGGAAGAGCCCTAGTTTACCAATATAAAAAGAATGTTTTATGATTGGTAATAAATGTGGTAGAGAGAATTTTTGGCTACTTGAACCAAAAATTTCCATTGATTAAAAATCACCAAATAACCATCTACTTCAAAAGGATCTTCAAAAGATTGTGCCCACACATAGTTTTTTTTGTGAAGAGTCATATCAAGGAAGATCAGATGGTGAAGAATCTGTGAATTAAAAGGGATCAATTCAATATTCATTCAAGATAAGATTCGATCTTATTAATTTAATTATTGAATCATTATTACTAGCATCGATCAGACATGTTTTGTTTGAAAATTTTTTAAAATCCACGTTTCCGCATTCGAATTAAAATCAATTTTTCCCTTAAGGGATATCCCTAGGGATATATAAATAAGGTTCATGGAAAGAAATCGAAAGTTTGGAGCTCCGGTTAAGTAGAAATCAAGTAGGAAAGGTTTTAATGAAAAGTGCCCTTTTATGGGTTATTTGAGTTAGAAGCTATTTAATGAGTTTTGTAAAATTCCATTTAGCATATTCTAAGTGAGAATGTGATGTGTAGGTGAGGAAGAAGTGAGCGGAGTGTGGCATGGACCCCTGAATTTCTATATACGAAGCTTTAAGACCATGTGAGTGTTTTTATAAAAAATCATGTTTTCTTACTATGATTGATTTTAGATGCATGCTTAAATATATCATTTTATAATTGATATCAAATGAATTCGAAATTTAAATTGCTGCATGGATTATGGAAATGATTTATATGAAATTTAGTTTAAAGAGAATGAAAATTTATAATTGAAATGAAGTGGAAAATCTATGGTACACCTATTTGCATGTTATATATCTCCAGTTTGGGTTGAGTACCTTCAGGCGTGCATTGGCTATGTCGGGAGAGTCTGTCACTAACTCTAACAATGGGTGGGACATTGTCTGTTTAGTCTTGTGAGTCGCCCAATGCACGTACGAGGTATATTATTTGCTAGCTTCCACCTGAGCAATGTAGAATTCCACTCCATAGCGACATGAAATTTCGCTACGTAAAAACTGGATAGATGGCCTGAACGATGTGGAATTCTGGGATAACCTAAGCAACGCAGAATTCCGCTATACTCTTAGGGTACCATGTGATGCAAACTACAATGGTTGGCCTATTTGTATTTATAAATTCTTTGAAAGTTATTATTATCACCATTATTAAAATGTTTTGATAGAAATGGAAGCCATGCAACCTATGGATTTAAATTTTATTTATTGGGCATGAATTTTATTAAATTTCGATTGATATCTATTGTTATTAAATGGATAATGAATTTCAGAAATACTAATTGTTCAATCATGGCATTTGATTATGCATAAATATTTTTGGGAGGTTATTTGATAACTTAGAATTAAATAGGAATCATATGACACTCACTGAGCTATCAAACTCACCATATTTTATATTTTTGTGAATAAAACCTCCCCAGGGACAAGTGTAAGCCCTCAATCCTATTTTACGAATTCCCTAATACTAGATGATCAATGAAAGTATTTATGGACGTAGGAAATTTTCAGAAATCAATTGAACCCAATTGGAGATGAAATAAGTAAATATAAGGGATTAATTTGTAAAAAGCCATAAGTGAATTGTTAAGGTGATAAGGGCTAAAATGAAATAGGTTTCTTTACTTAGGGTCAAAGTGGAATAAGCAAGAATTAAGGATCAAAAAACAATTAATTAAGGGACATAGTGGTTATTATTGAAAAAGATCAACTATATATACAAACACTTACCCATTTCTTGCCATTTTTCACGCCATAAAGAGAGAAGCAAATGGGAGGTTTCGGCCAAGTCAAGCAAAGAGGGAATCAAGGTGTTTTCATGCATTTTTAAGTTCCAAATCATGAATTCAAGTCATCCTAAGCAAGAAAAACAAGTTTGGAAGCAAGATCAAGCAAAATGAAGGTTAGTTTTGTGGTTTTGAAGTTGTTTCAATGATGTTGTTATGATGTTATGATGATGATTTTGTTTGTTTTTTATATGGGTTTTTGTGTGTGCTTTAAGTTGAGTTTTAAGGGACTTAAACTAAGAGTCAATTACATGGAAATCATTAGGTTTGCTATGTTAGGGTTTTGATGGGAGAATCCTTAAGTTTGTATTGAAATTGGTTTTAGTTAAAATAAGTTGCCCACCAAGTGTTTGATGAAATGCCTAAGTGAAATAAAATGTAAAAATTGAATGAAATGACTTGTTTATGTGTTGGGCCATGTAAGACTCTAATGAGGGAAGTATGGAACCAATGTTATTTGATGGTATTAACCATGGTTCCATGTTGAAATCATGATAAGGAAACTTAGGATAAGTTAATGGAAGTGTTACAAATTCATTTGGATAACTTGCCCTTTATGACTTTAAGTGAAGGGCATTGATGGATATTATGAAACATCACTCCATGAATGTGTTTTAATGCATTAAGTGAGTATATTTAAGTATGTATGGCATTAAGGAAAGTAGAATTAAGATTTTAGAATGTAAAATGTAAAAATGACATTAAAAAAGTAGTGAAAAAGTGAGGTTTTTCCTGGAGTTCATCACCCGTTCGTTGGAATGTTTCAAAACCACTTTACGGGTGATCTAAATGTGATTAGGGAGATGAATGGAGCAAGAGTTGAGCAAAGAAAACCAATGGATAGGGCTGGGTGATGCATTCGGCCAAAGGGGGTGTGATTTTATGATTTTTCGTTTCAAGCTTCGAATGATGATTTCGAGTGTATAAGGGTGTTCCTAGGTAAGAATAAGTAGAATTCATGCAAAGAAAATGGAATTTTAAAGCTTCGGTTAAGTTGAAACCGAGTAGGGAAGGTTGTAGGAAAAATAGTGTGTAAATGAATTAAGTGAGTTAAAAGTTATGTGATGAGTTTTATAAAGTTAAGTTTAGCTTATTCTAAGCGAAAACGTGATGCGTAGATGAAGGGCAAGCAAGCGGAATGAATGAAGGCTATTGAAGTCATAATGCCTAGCTTGAATTCAAGGTAAGTGATGTATTCTATTTTGAAGTATTTGAAATGAAATTTAAAAATTATAAGGAAAATCCCTATTGTGAGTGCTTTACTTTGTTTTGAAGTAATTTGCAATTATATTGGAAAACCATAAGAAAGTTTTATTATGAGCGCTTCACTTGAGTTTGAAGTGTTTGCAATTATATTTGGGAACTATAAGAAAGTTTTCTTGTGAATACTATAGTTTGTTTTGCAATAATTTCAATTAGTGTGAAATGGTATAAGAATGAGTTTTATGGTGAAGGTTAAGAAATTTTATATATAAATTTATGCTTGATTTGAGTATTTAAGCATTTTGTAAGTGTAATTGTCATTTTAACTCTTGGCATAAGTATTTTAATTATATGATGTTCGTATGGAGATTTTAATGTTTATGATTTTATAAGTATGAGTTTGTTTAATTTGAAATTTAAGTTTTAGTTTTAAGTTCTTTTATGAATTAAACTATGTTTTATATGTAAGCAAATGAAAATGAGACTTATGGATTTCAAAGAATAAGTTATCTTGTGCTCTTTGCACTTAACGAAATTATTGTATATTTATTTCACTAAGAAAGATGATATTTTATGCTTTATACACTTAAGAAATGAGATTTGATGTTTTATATACTTGAAAGTATGAGTTTTGTGCTTTATGCACTCGAAAATCAGACTTTTATGCTTATTGCACTCCAATATATGATTTTTGTGCTTTTGCACTAAATAAGAAAAATAAAATAAATTTTCAAAGGCCATAAGTATACCCACCTTTATAAGTAAGTTTTAGACCCGGCCAGTATATCCCACAATAGTATGACAAGTTCAGGGGGGATTTAAGTCTGTCGTGTCACCTCTATTTTTGTTGGATATTATCTCGTGTTATGGTTAGCGATGTAATATTCCGCACATAACTATGGGATGTCTTTGTAAGTAAGTAAGTATCATGATTGGTGTAAGTTAAAAGCGCCACGTGACTCCACATCGGTTAGCGTTATTACAGCTTCCGCGTGGTTGTAAGTATTATGGGATACGAATGGTGCTTTTCGAAAATTAAGTAAGTATTTAAAATATTAAAAGCAAAGAAAGATGTTTTTTTATACCTTAAGTATGTTTTATGATTAAATGGAATTAAGTTTTGAGATAATTTAAGAAATGGAAATCCATTTTATGTATTTTATGGTCCATAAGTTTTCTGCGAAGTTTTATAAGTATATATGGGTTTTATGGAAATTCTATTTTAAACTATGTATAGAAATTGAATTGAAATTTTATATGTTTTATGAGCTACGAGATCTGTATAAAGCTTTAGGTTTGTATAATTTCACATTGGTATTTAATTTGTAAGGTTTATGTGTATAAGTTTAAAGGCTATTCAATTTCTTTTAAGTTTTATGTAAATTTTATGCGCATATGAATTGATAGTTTTTATGTGTATAAATTACAAGCTATATAGGATTTATTTTTTTCAATATTTTAAGTAATATATGTTTTAAGATTCTTTAAGTATGCTTAGAAATGGAAAGTATTTTAAATTTTCTATAAGTGATTTTCAAGTGTTTAATGTTCCGTATGCTTTTCAATTTATAAGTTTTATATAAAATTGTGCAATCATAAGTTTTATGAATTCTCTACGCATATTATGCATTGAAATTAATACGTTTTACTTGAAATTTTATGAATCCATGAATTTTATAAGTTTTAACCTATGAATTTATGATATATGTATATATCTATATGAGTTTAAAATGTTGCTTGATTTTTACAAGTTGATATGAATTTTTAAATACTTGCAAATTTATTGTTTTTATATGTAAGCTATGAAATTTAACCAAGAGTCTTGCTTTTTAAGTTACGCTTTATGTGGTGTTTTAATTATATACGAGTTTAAAAGTTTTTATGGTACGACTTGAAGTTTAATATTTAAGTTTTGAAAGAGTTAAGAAATAAGAATTCGTTTATAGGTTTTATAAATTTATAAACTTTATGAAACTCTATGCCTATATAAGTTTAAATTATTTTTCAATTTATGCACTTTATATGTATTTTTATATTTTATGGGTTTCATGATTATTAAGTTTATGCGAGATTTTATCTAATTATGTATTTATAGATTTTCGAATTACGCGATATGATGGAAGAAGATTTGAACTTTTACCATTAAATGAAGATTTAAATTTTGAGCGAATTTAAGAAATAGAAAGTCATTTTATATGTTTTATAAATTATGAGATTCTATAAAGTTTTAAGGAGAAATAAATTTTACAGATTCCTAATTTCATGCTATACTTTGAAATGTGATTTAAAAGTGGGAAGTTTTAAAAAGTAAGAATTATTTCCAAACGTTCTAAGGAGGTATTTTTAAGAAACAAAATATTTTAAGATAAAAAGAAATTAAACACTTACTGAGCTCTCAAAGCTCACTATTTTATGTTTTTATATTAAAAACCTCCTCAGGTATCCATATGGGTGATTGAGATCAGAAAACTCCTCCTGAAGAGTAAGTTGGGCAATGACGCGACAGTGCTCCTGCATAAATACATTTTTCATATTTTGTACGTGAAGAAAATCATATGTAAATATATGTTTGATATTAACTGAGTGGTCTAGATTTAATTAAGATATGAAAATTTTAGTTTTCAAAACATTGCATGAAATTGCAACTAAATTGATTATGATTTCATGCTTTCAATTTTTAATGAAATGGATTGTGATTGAAATATTTGGTTGTGGAAGAAGTTGGGTTGGATAAATAAAAGTATATGGAAGTATATTTTCCTTTGCAAGTTATTTTGGTTAAGTTAAAAACGCAGCCGTTATACTGTTGAATTTTCTATTTGAAAAAAAAAAAAAATCCAACCCATTCTAGTTTTACAAAGAAAGAAAAGTTTATAAGGGTTTGCTCCACTGATTTCTTTTAACCCAATCTGTAGGGTTCAGGAGGATTCCGTTGGGGTGCCAGGCAGGGCCCTCAGGACGTTAGTACGGTAAGATTCGGATTGGGTCCTACCAACAAGTACAGGTACAAACACTTCAATAGCAGGAACTCCGAAATCGTGATTAGAGGAGTCGAGTTGACTGTGCTGTTGTTTTTGAAATGTGGGACTATTTGTATATAATTTTTAGGATATGTATATAAAAATTTGCATACAAACTTTTGAAAGTTGCTTGAAAGGATTTTAAAAATTTAACTTGATTTTATGTTTGAAATGGATTGAAATTATTTATGCGTGACTTATAAGTTTAATTCAACATACCTTTTCTAAATCGTATGTATGTTTGTGGTTGTTTATGGATTGAGAAAGTTAAGGGCCTGAGGCCTAGGAGTTGAGAAAATGTTTAATTTTTAAAGTGTTTATAATTTTTATAAACTTTATAGGGTGGCATAGTTAGAAAATAGTCGTTATGCTGCGCAAATTTTAATAAATCTATTTATAAAAGTGAAAAATTAAAAAGAAAAATTTCCCACCCATTTCCGTATAAAAGAAGGTTTTGAAAAGATAAACGACTTAACTTTGCGGGAACCTTCCAACCGGATAAGATATCCTTTGGAAAGCCACCATGAGGTTGCCGACAAGCTGACTATGGAAAGAGGCTTGTCAGTTTGGTATCAGAGCGTGAGTTTTAGAATGGCATTATGTATTTTTATGTTTTATTACATAAATACGAGCAACCTAACCTTTTCTTTTTATTACTGTCATGCATATGATTTTAAAATTTCAAATGATTTCATAAAGTTGTTTTGTTAAAATTACAGCACTATGCATCGATGGGGTCGAGAGGGTCGACAAGGTTTCGACAGAGCTCCTGGACGAGCTCTAGTGCCAAAGGCACCATTTGATAGGGAGGTAGAGCATGCGACGGGGTCAGTGAATGCCCCACAAGAGCAGCCCCAGCCAAGGCCAACAAGACCAACTGATCAGGCCGACGGACAATTTAACACTGAACAGGTCACACAAATATTGATGGTTGCGATGCATCAACCGTAGGAGGCCCCTGAGGAGCCGAAATGCTCTACAGAACGTGCATGTAAGTTGGGGGGCGAAATCATTTGACGAAAGTGGTGACCCAGACTGCCCTGGCATGGCTAGACAGAGTCAGTAAGATTTACAGGGTGATAGGCTATTTCGATGAGCAAAGGGTTTTTTAGTTCTCCTCTTTCCTTCTCGAAGATAAAGCCAAGGACTAGTGGGAGGCTCTAGAGAAGAGACACGCAGCTGGGATATCCTAGACATTATTTCAAAGGGAGTTCACTGATCGATTCTACTCACCCAGTTATAAAGATGCTAAGGTTGAAGAATTTTTCAAGTTGGAATAGAGATCGATGCCAGTGACAGATTATGAAAAGAAATTCTCGGAATTGGTTCGGATAGTCGCGTTTATCACTGATGTCGAGGAGCAGAAGTGTAAAAGCTCGTAGGACTAGATTCCAACCTCAGAATCCATCTATCATTGGCCCCTAGGATGCATTATAGGAGATTAGTTGAGGCAACACTAGAGGTTGAGAGGAGTGCTACAGCCACTACTCAAAGTGGGAAGACAGAGGGCAAGCGCGGTGGATTCAGTTTGCTGCAATAGGGGCCCAACAAACTCGCTAGGAAGAATCCGAAGTCTAAATGGAGAAGTAGCAGAAGGATGAGTCGAGGAGCGTCATCCAGTCAGGGATCATTTAGGTCATCTACAGCACCCGGAGCCTCTCATGTTGTGAGGAGCACATTGCATAAATGTAGTACGTATGGAAAGAAGCATGCGGGAGAATGTCGATCTAGAGTGAGTAGCACAACTTGTTTCCATTGTGGGTAGGATTGTCATTTTATAAGAGAGTGCCCACAATTAGCTGCCACAGCTAGCTTAGAGGCTGGATATTCAACAGTAGCTCCCACACAGTCCACTATCAGTTAAAGGCAAAGAGGTAGGGCTCCCAAATCAGAGGACGAGATGCCTCGGTCTTAGGTAAGGGTGCAGCGGGTAAAGGATCATCTTCAGTAGATCAACCAGGTAGGCCCCGCACTTAGGTCTGTGTGTTTCCGGTTATATAGCAGGAGGCCGATGCAGCTCCAAAGGTAGTCATTGGTATGATATCTATTCTTGATCACTCAGCATATACAATAATAGATCCTGGAGCCACACATTCTTTTGTGTCCGTATCATTTTCTACAAAGATTAAAGCATAATTGTAACCTTTGGAGGGTAGTATGATAGTCTCCGTTCCTACTGGAAATTCACTGTAGACTGATAGGGTAATAATGGATGAAAAGATCATGATAACAGATAAAGAGTTTCCGACGGATTTGATAGTACTGGATATTCGAGAATTTGATGTAATTTTTGGGATGGATTAGTTGTCAAGACATCGAGCGACGGTTGATTGTTACAAGAAAAAAGTCCGATTGATCCGATCAGAGGAGCCAGAGGTGGTATTCCATGGGATTTGGAAAACAATTGCTACCAGTATGATTACCGCCATAACAGCAAGTAAGATGCTCCGTAACGGATGTTAGAGGTATCTAGCATATATGGTTGAGCAAAGTAAGGATGAAGTTCACCTTGAAGATATTTCGATGGTTAGAGAGTTCCCAGATGTGTTTCCAGAGGATCTCCCAGGATTACCACTAGACAAGGAGATAGAGTTTGAGATAGAATTGGCTCCGGGAATCGAACCAATATCGATTACACCCTAGAGGATGGCTCTAGCCGAGTTGAAGGAGTTGAAAGTACAGATGAAAAAACTATTGGAAAAAGGTTTTATGAGACCCAGTCACTCACCATGGGGGGCTTCAGTATTGTTTGTAAAGAAGAAAGATGGGAGCCTAAGGTTGTACATCGATTACAAGCAATTGAACAGGGCGACTATACGGAATCAGTATCCACTCTCGAAGATTGATGATTTATTTGATTAGTTACAAGGATCTAGAGTCTATTAGAAGATTGACCTGAGGTCCGACTATCATCAGTTGAAAATCCGTAATGAGGATGTTCCAAAACGACATTTAGGACTCGGTATGGGCATTATGAGTTTTTAGTTATGCCCTTCGGGCTAACAAATGCCCCAGCAACATTTATGTAACTAATGAATAAGGTGTTCCGAGTCCATCTAGATAAGTTTGTAATTGTGTTCATTGATGATATCCTAGTGTATTCTGATAGTCATGAGGAGCATGCAGAACACCTCAGGATAGTGTTATAGACTCTATGAGAACACCAGTTATATGCAAAATTCAGTAAGTGCAAGTTCTGGTTAGATAGAGTTGCTTTCCTAGGTCATGAGATTTCAGCTGAAGGATTAAGTGTGGATCCCCAGAAGATAGAAGCTATTATGAGCTGGAAACCGTTCACTAATGTGACTGAGATCAGGAGTTTTGTCGAATTGGCAGGTTACTACCGGAAGTTTGTCGAGGGTTTTTCCAGAATAGCAACCCTATTGACCAGACTGACGATGAAGGAAGAGAAATTTTAGTGGTCAGATGCCTATCAGCAGAGTTTTGAGGAGTTAAAGAGAAGGTTGACTTCTCTCCTATACTTACATTACCTTCAGGGACAGATAGTTTTACGGTATACAGTGATGCCTCGAGATAGGGATTGGGTTGTGTTCTGATGCAGAATGATAGAGTGGTAGCTTATGCATCTAGGCAATTGAAGAAGCACGAGCAGGACTACCCTACCCATGATCTAGAGCTTGCAGCTGTGGTATTTGCATTAAGGATTTGAAGGCATTACTTGTATGGTGTTCCCTATCGAATCTTCACGAATCATAAAAGTCTACAGTATTTGTTCACCCAAAAAGAATTAAACTTGAGGCAGGTGAGGTGGTTAGAGTTGATTAAAGATTATGATTGTACGTTAGAATATCACCCCGAAAAAGCTAATATAGTGGCGGATGCCTTGAGCAAGAGACCTACTAGCTCATTAGCGCATTTGAAGACGATGTACCTACCACTATTGGTGGAATTGAGATCTTTGAGAGTAAGGTTAGAGATGGCAGACTCAGGGGCATTATTGGCTACTTTCCAGGTCCGCCCTATCTTGGTTGATCAGATCTGGGAGCGACAGAAAGAGCACCCCCAGTTAGTCAAGTTGAAATGGGAGATTGAGAGTGGACGGATATCAAATTTTGTAATCAAAGGGGATGGTACAATGATGATGGGTTAACGCTTATGCATACCGAATATAGAAGATCTAAAGAGAGATATTATGGAAGAGGCTCACTCCTCAACTTATGCCATGCATCAAGGTAGCACGAAGATGTACTACACTCTGAATGAGCACTATTGGTGGAAAGGAATGAAGAAAGAGATATCAGATTTTGTTTCCAGATGTCTGACCTGTGAGTAGGTAAAAACAGAACATCAGAGACCTACAAGACAATTGCAGCCCTTCCTTATCCCAGAATGGAAATGGGAGAATATTACTATGGACTTTATTGTACGGTTTCCATATAGTCAAAGAGGGCATGATGCTATATGGGTTATTGTGGACAGGTTAACGAAATCAACCCATTTTCTACCGATAAGGAATGACTACTCCTTAAGCAAGTTAGCCCAGCTTTACATCGATGAGATAGTCAGACTCCATGGTACTCCAGTTTCCATTGTCTCAGACCGTGATCCAAGATTCACATCGAAGTTTTGGCCCAGTCTGTAGAAAGCGTTAGGTACATGGTTGAATTTTAGTACAACTTTTCACCCTCAGATAGATGGTTAGTCTGAGTGAACGATCTAGACACTCGAAGACATGCTCAAAGCATGCGTTCTAGAGTTCAAAGGGAGTTGGGATACACACCTACCACTGATGGAGTTCGCTTATAATAACAGTTATCAAACCAGTATAGGTATGGCCCCATATGAGGCAGTTTATGGACGTAAGTGTAGGACTCCAGTATGCTGGGATAAGGTAAGTGAGAGGAAACTGATAGGTCTAGAGCTTGTCCAGGTCACTTCAAACAAGGTTAAAGTCATCAGAGACAGGCTCAAGATAACAAGTGATAGACAGAAGAGTTACGCAGATTATCGTCGTAAGGACCTTGAGTTTGAGATTGGTGATAAGGTATTCCTAAAAATTTCCCCTTGGAAAGGTGTACTTCAATTCGAAAAGCGTGGTAAGTTCAGTCCGCGCTATATTAGGCCATATGAGATCATGGACAGGGTTAGATTTGTGGCATATAGACTGAAGTTGCCACCACAGTTAGACAAAATTCACAATGTATTTCATGTATCCATGTTAAGGAAATGCATCCCTGATCCCTCTCATGTACTGAAAGAGCAACCTGTAAAACTAAGAGAAAACTTGTCATATGAAGAAAAACCGGTTCAAATTCTAGATCGTAGGGAGCAGGTCCTGTGCAGTAAGGTCATTCCTTTAGTGAAGGTGCTGTTGAAGAATCGTGATATAGAGAAAGCTACCTAGGAGCATAAAGAGCAGATGTGTGCCCAATATCTGCACTTATTTGAATGAGGTATGTAATTTTAAATTTTGAGGACAAAATTTTTTATGAGGGGTGAAATTGTAAACCCTGGATTTATATTTACGGTTTCCCCAGTAATAGTCTCTAAGTGATAATCTAAAATTCTAAATGACTAATGAAGGGACTTAAAGTTATAGAAAATTTTTACAGATTGATGGAATCCAAATTGGAGATTAAATAAATATAAGGGATTAATTGGAAACTAAGTGATTATTAAGAGTGACAAATGGGCAAAAATGGAACAAGTCCATCAATTAGAGGTCAAAATGGAAGGAAACAAAGATGAGGTATAAGAATTAAATTGTCAAAAGGACATGCTTGTCATTTTTAATAAAGTTGGTGTATAAAAAGTTGAATTTTCACCCATAAAACACAAACAAACATAGAAACTATGACAGCAAGAGAGAAAGGAGAGGAAAACGTGAAAATGAGGGAGAATGAGATGTGTGTTCATGCAAACAAGAAATGATTCAAGTGATTTTTGATCCAATTTTAAGCTCCAATACAATTAAACAAGCCTCCCTAAGCTACAGGAACAAGTTGGAGCAAGAAACCAAAAAGAAAATAGGTAAGTTTCATGACTTTGAACTTGTTTTGAGTGATGTTGTTGATGATGTTTGAGTTGTAATTTGATAGGGCTTTCGATGTAAGTTTAGAGTATAATATATGGTGATCAAAATCTAGTTAAAATGGAAGTGAAACCATGCTTGTATGGTGACTTAGGGTTGTCTCTAGCAAATCCAAAAGTGTTTATAAAGTGTGTTAACAATGGATTAAGGTGTTTACCAAGTGTTTGATGAAATGTCTCAAAGATTTGACATGTAAAATTTAAAAGAAATGAACTTGGTATGAGTTAGAGTTTCAAAGGCCATAGTTGGCAATGTGTGAATGTGATAAGATATTGGAGATATTAAGCATAATTCCACGTTGAATTAAGTTGGATTAAGTGTTAAATCAACTTAGAATTCAAAGAGAATTGCATAGGGACAATGTGGTTAGTTTTCAGCCGATAAAGGGCATTTTCGGTTTTTATGAAATGTCACTCTTTATATGCATTCTAATGACTTAGATGAGTGTTATTAAGCATATTTGAGTTAGTGGTGAAGAGAATTAGGTTTAGAAACCAAAAGGGTAAAAATTATCTAGAAAAAGTGGTGAAAAAAGTGAGGTTTTTCCTAGATTTTGCCACCCTATAGTTGAAATTTTTCAAAACCGTTTTATGAGCGCCTAAATGTGAGTTAAGGAGATGAAATGATAAAAAACGGAGTGAAACGCAGCCCCAGGTTGGGCCATGAATAGTGTTCGGCCAAAGGGGGTGCTAAAAATGCGACTTTTCGTTTCAGGCTCTAGAAAACTATTTTGGACATGTGGGGATGTCCCTAGGGTATATAAATAAGGTTCATGGAAAGAAATCGAAAGTTTGGAGCTCCGGTTAAGTAGAAATCAAGTAGGGAATTTTTTAGTGAAAAATGCCCTTTTATGGATTATTTGAGTTAGAAGCTATTTAATGAATTTTGTAAAGTTCCATTTAGCATATTCTAAGTGAGAATGTGATGTGTAAGTGAGGAGGAAGCGAGTGGAGTGCGGCACGGCCCCTGAATTTCTATATGATGTGGAATTCCAGGATGGCCTGAGTGACACAGAATTCCGTTGTACGCAGGATGACCTATTTGTATTTATAAATTCTTTGAAAGTTAATATTACCACCATTATTTAAATGTTTTGATAGAAATAGAAACCATGCAACCTATGGATTTAAATTTTATTTATTGGATATGAATTTTATTAAATTTTGATTAATATCTATTGTTCTTAAATGGATAATGAATTTTAGAAATACTAATTTTTCAATCATGGTATTTGATTATGCATAAATGTTTTAAAAAGATTTTTCAGAGGTTAAAGATTTATTTGATAAGTTAGAATTAAATGGGAATCATATAATGATCGGGCTAAAAGTAAGCACGATTTTATATTCTAAACCTATGCTTTTGTGATGAAAACTTGAGTAAAATAAGGTGTTTTAATGTTTTATAAGTGTTTTGTGCAAGAATTTAATAGAGGGGGCTTTTTGTAATTTTTTCGCAGGCCATGGCAACGGGCCATGAACCTGTAGGCCAGACCAGCGCATGGGTGCTGGAAGTCGTCACAGCCTTGTTACCCGCGTGAATAGACTGCACATAGACATGGGCTTTGTTTCACGCGTGAATAACCTACAGGGGTGTTTCAAGCGGTCTAAACGTGCGTTTAAATGGCAACAAAGTTTTCCTTGCTCATTTTGTTCTTAGAAAATCGTCATTAATGGCTTCAAAGATTTTTATTTTATGTGACAAAACCAATTTAGTCAAGTGAGGATTTAATCAATCAGTGAGTGGAAGGAAAGAATTCAAAATAAAAATTACGTATGAGGATTGAAGGAAGCAAATTTTCTATCAAAGGAAGTTTATGAAGTAGTCAACAGAGGATTCGGTTTTTGAAAGGCAGAAAGGAGAGAATCAAGAAAAGAAAAATGGAAACAGAAATCTGAGATTGAGGATGGGTGTCAACTGACTGAATGAGAGAAAAAAATTTACCCTAAACTAGGGCGGCTATAAAGCTTCTCATTTTTTGTAATAGAGGAGGAGGAGAACTTTGTGAGAGAAGAAAAATTGCAGAGCAAGCGGCGACAGAGAGTGGGACTTTTGGAGAAAAGAGAAATTGGAGAGCAAGCGGTTGTGCAAAAAGTTAAAAAGGGAATTTGTGTGACTGCATCGATTGGCTCGGTCGTGTTCAAGGAAGGCGTACATTGCAAAATTACACAGTGACTTCTCCCTTAATTTATTTTCTCAATTAATATAATGTTTTTTATTTTGATTTCAGTTTTTCCCATTGTGTTAATTGATTTCATGTAGAACTAAACTATTTTCTCTAGGAATACAATATAGCCAGCTATTTCAATTCTTGTTCAATGATTTATTGGTGTTTAATGGTTTTATTCTTTTTGTCAGTATTCTGTTCTATTGTTTATATATGTGGTTAATTAATTTGGGCCTAATTAATTAACCTGATCAGTTAACTATATTATACTTGGAAAAGGCGACTATAGTTTAGACATCAATCGAATGACATGAATCTTAAAGGATAGGAATATACCTATATGGCTTGTGTAATTGTTGTGGATAATTGGATCTTAAAGAATTCAAATTAATTAATCGGTGCAGGAATATAGCAGTTTAATTCCTCTGAATATTTTCACTTGACCATTCGGAAGAGACTAGTGAAGATTTAAGAGTTATTCGATTAAATACGCAATAGAATTATATATTTTATTTTATTTTAATGAGAATAAGTCATTGGAATAGTTGTTGAAATTGTGTTTCCTAGATACTTTATTATGTAGTGGTATTTTGTCATTATAAGTAATTTTTAATTATTTGTTTAGTTAAGTTGTATTTTTAATTTTAATATATATATTTTAAGTGAATTAAAATATTCTTATCAATTTGGAAGTCTGAATAAAATTGGTTTCAAGAAAGTTGGTAATTGATACTTAAAAATTAGCAATTGTCTTTGTGGGAACGACCTTGATTTGCCAGTATATTACAGTGTGACCGTGTATACTTGCACGCGACCTATTGTAATCATTGCATTAGGATTTTACCTCATCATATAACACTCATTGGGCTATCAAGCTCACCATATTTTATATTTTTGTAAATAAAACCTCCCCAGATACAAGTACAGGTATAGATACAGGCACTTCAATAGCAGGAACTCCAGAATCGTGATTAGAGGAGTCAAGCTAACTGTGCTGTTGTTTTTGAAATGTAGGACTATTTGTATATAATTTTTGGGATATGTATACAAAGATTTGCATATAAACTTTTGAAAGTTGCTTGAAAGGATTTTAAAAATTTAACTTGATTTTATGTTTGAAATGGATTGAAATTATTTATGCATGACTTATAAGTTTAATTCAATGTACCTTTTATAAATCGTATGCATGTTTGTGGTTGCTTGGGAAGAGAAAATTTCGATTTTAAATCGAATGCGGAAACGTGAATTTTAAACATTTTCAAACAAAACATGCCCGATCGATGCTAGTAATAACGATTCAATAGTTAAATTAATAAGATCGAATCTTACCTTGCATGAAGATTGAATTGATCCCTTTTGATTCGCAGATTCTTCACCACCTGATCTTCCTTGCTATGACTCTTCACAAAAGAAACTGTGTGTGGATTTTCTCAAAACACTAGCTTTGCGACCATTCCACAACTCTAAAGGTGTTTTAGGAACAGACTTTGAAGGAACTACATTCAGGATATATATTACAGTTTTCAATGCATATCCCTAGAAAGAACTATTTAAAGATAAGAAACTAATCATAGATCTCATCATATCCTGTGGGGTACGATTTCTCCTTTCTGCAACACCATTTTGTTGTGGTGTTCAAGGAGCCGTGAGTTGGGATATAATCCCATTCTCAATCAAGTAATCCTTGAACTCTTTATCAAGGTACTCTCCTCCACGATCTGATCGTAGAGCTTTCAATGTTTTACCTAATTGATTTTCAACTTCAGTTTTAAACTCTTTAAACTTTTCAAAAGTTTCAGACTTTCGTTGCATTAGGTAAACATACCTATATCTAGAATAATCATTAATGAATGTGACAAAATATTCATAACCACCTCTAGCTTTAACATTCATTGGACCACAAACATCCGAATGTATAAACTCTAGCGGTTCTTTGGCTCTATAACCTTTTGTCTTAAAAGGTCTCTTAGTCATTTTACCTTCTAAACAGGATTCACAAACAGGTAAAGTGCCGATCTTTAACTCACTTAAAGTTCCACTTTTTACTAGTCTGTCTATTCTATCAAGATTAATATGTCCAAGTCTTAGATGCCAAAGATAGGTATCATCATTAGGAGAAATCTTTTGTCGCTTTGCTTTAGGTTTTTCAACTTTAAACAATTCAGCATTGAGCAGTGAATTACGTGTTAATGACCTTAACATGTAAATGTTGTTTTCTAATATTCCAAAACAAATATTCAAACAATTTCTAGAAATAATAACATCTTTATTACTAAAAGAAATTGAATAATTATGTTCCAATAATCTAGAAACCGAAATCAAATTTCTTTTAAAATTCGGAATATAATAAACATTGTTCAAAACAATAAAACAATTATTTGAAAATTGAAGTCTAACTTCTCCCACTGCTCTAGCTGAAACGGCATCCCCAGTGCCAACTCGCATGGTAAACTCGCCCTCATCAAGCTCCCTCCAAGAATCAATCAACTGTAAAGAAGAACAAACATGATTAGTGGCTCCTGAATCAATTATCCAGGTGAATAATTCATTCTCCACTAAGCAAGATTCAATGACAAGTAAATCATATTCACCTTTCATTTTCTTTTTGTTCTTGAGCTCTTCGAGGTACTTAAGACAGTTCCTCTTCCAGTGACCTTCCACATCACAATAAAAACATTTTCCTTTGGGTTTGGAAGCCTTAGAGCTCTTTTGCTTCTTCTTTTGGGTAACCTGTTTCTTAGGCTTTGCCTTAGCCTTACTGGTGGTCCTTTTCCTCTTGTTCTTATTAGAAGTGGAAGTTTCAGCAACATTTGCTTCACCAGACTTAATCTTGTCCTTATTCATGGACTCATAAGTAGTGAGTTCATTGAGCAATTGAGTAATATTATACTGTAGTTTGTTCATAACATAATTGCTCTTGAACTGCATAAAACTCTTTGGGAGAGTTTACAGTATCATGCTCACTTGGCTAGGCTCATCAATCACCCCACCATGAGTTTCAGCTATATTAAAATAGGTCATCATGTTCAAGACATGCTCTCGAACTGATGTCCCTTCCTTCATCTTAGCAATCATAGCAACACAAACAGCTTCATGTCGCTGTTGCTCAGAAGGTTGCCCAAACATCCTTTGTAATGACTTCATCATCTGAGATGCTGTAGTCATTGCCTCATGCTTCTTAGCAAGCATGTCGGACATTCCTACTAACAGGTAGCAACGGACCTTTTCATCAGCCTTAACCCAATTTTGGTAGGTTTCACGTACATTACGCGTGGCATTTGCAGGTGGCACAAGAGGACACTCCTCCGTCAGGATAAATTTTAAATCCTCACAAACCAGAATGACGTTCATATTATTTTTCCATTTAACATAATTATCCCCATTCAGTTTATCATTGGCAAGTATGGTAATTAAAAATGACGGCATTGCTAAAATAAATAAACAAAATATTTTATTCAAAATTTGCTTCATATGAATATCATAAATTTTAGCATAAAATTAAATATGATGCATGATACATGAATAATGAATCAGAAATACCCTAAAAAGAATTACTATGCCACGATAATCTAACATGCCACAAATAAATGCCACCTTAGGGTAGGTCAAATATTTGTATGTTAGATTGAGAAAATCTCAGTCGAATAATATAACAAAATAACTCTTATTCCTATATTATCTGACTACCGCTTATTTCGGTCAAGGAATAAACTAACTAATTAATTTATTCCTTTGTGAGTGTAACCCATCATTTCAGATCTCTCAAACTTAACTTGAGAATTGCCAACCTTGGGGTAGGTCAATCCCAAAATACATCTAGAAATCTTATCCGTTAGGAAGTCAACCTTGATATTGACCCAAATGGACACCACCCTTAGGGGGATGAAAACAAAGCCGTCTCGAGGCGCCACTCAAATCTCACGGTGTTGAACTAACGATGGAGATCGTGGGATATATTGTCATATATCCCTCTCCCACTCACTATTTTAGGATTAGGGTTTTCTATTTAATATTCCTAGTCATCATCTTAGATTATTAACGGCTAACAAGTATAATCTAAGTTACTAAGAATCAGTATGTTACTAGAATCATTATCCTATTAAAACCTAATAAATTACCAGATTTTTAACTTTTAAAAATCTAATTTATTATGAAAGATCTAATCTATATAATCTAAACTATTTAATTATGAAGATTAGATTTAATGTGGGATTACCCAATTTTAACTCTTAAAATCTAATCCACATTTTAAATACCAATTATTTGAAATATATATATATATATTAATCACATTAAAACTAATTATATATTTCTAATTTGTGTACCTAGGATTTTCAACTAAAATCCTAACAAATTATGAAATTAGTATTTTAATGTATTATTATCTCTATTTTAACTAATAAACTATTTAATAGGAAAAATAAATAATAATACATGTATGTATGTCATGTTATAATGCATGAGTAGGCACTCCCTATTCTATATGACATATTTAATGCATGATCATGTTATCAACAAATTATTCAATCATCACATGATAAATAATTTAAATAAATAATATGTAATTGGCCGGGTTCTTTGGCTTTAACGACCTAAATCTAATTTTGATTATTACAAAATTAACCAAGGCATTCCTTGGCCTTCACTTTTAATCTTCAAGGACTTCATGGTCTTCAAGGTCTTGATGGGCTTTTAATGGCTTATAATTAAATCTAATTTAATTATCAAGAACCTCCATCAAATGGATTGGTTTACAAGCCAATTTCTTGATTTTAAAGCCATAAAACTCATCCAAAACTAGTGGATAATTTCAACAAATTTTTGATCGAAAACGGAAACCCGAAACTCGAGAAAATTCGAAAACGGACTGCGTTTGGGACTGTTCGGAAACAGATCAGCTGTTGCCTTGTGGTAGTAGCTTTTTTTGACTGCAAGTGGCAGCAGTCGCATGCCATCAGCCCTCCATGCGCAGCTAAACTGGTTCACAATCAGTCACTCGCACAGCGAGCTCAACCACATCAGCTCGTCAAACGCAGCAGACTACCATTCCACACCTGTGCACTGCAGTCCAGCCGGAACATCGCTGCGCACTGCAGTCCAACTGCATCAGCACAGCACACTGCAGCGTAGCAATTCAGCACAGCACACTGCAGCGCAGCAACCGCACCAGCACTGCACACTGCAGTCCAGTCACACCAGCACAGCACACTGCAGCGCAGCAACAGCACCAGCGCTGTGCACTGCAGTCCAGCTGCACCAGCACAGCACACTGCAGCGCAGCAATTCAGCCATGCACAAGTTTCTGCACCGCTGAACTTGACTGCGAATTAAGCTGTCACACAGCCCTTCATGCGCAGCTAAACTGGTTCACAACCAGTCACTCACACAGCGAGCTCAACCACATTCAATCGCAACTTTTTGCCCAATTTTCGTGACAGAATTCAGCCCCGATGTTATCAATCTTCGCTTTTAAATCTCCAACAAAAATAAAATCCTTAATCTATGATTACAAGGAAATTAAATTGCCACAAATGGCTTACAAATTAATCAAATTAAATTAGCCAAAGAACCATACAATTAACGATCAATCCATGCAAACCCAATTCATCAATCATGAATATATATCAAAAAATAATTTGTGCCTACTCTATGACATACAAAGAATCAATAATCAAAAGGAAATTCACTAATTATTGAATCAATTATTAAACTAGCGAAAACCGGGCTCTGATACCAATTGAAGAGACAATTTTGATTTTAATTCGAATGCGGAAACGTGAATTTTAAACATTTTCAAACAAAACATGCCCGATTGATGCTAGTAATAACGATTCAATAGTTAAATTAATAAGATCGAATCTTACCTTGCATGAAGATTGAATTGATCCCTTTTGATTCGCAGATTCTTCACCACCTGATCTTCCTTGCTATGACTCTTCACAAAAGAAACTGTGTGTGGGCAGAATCTTTTTGAAGATCCTTTTGAAGTAGATGGTTATTTGGTGATTTTTAATCAATGGAAATTTTTGGTTCAAGTAGCCAAAAATTCTCTCTACCACCACCTACTATTCCCAATCATAAAAACATCTTTTTATATATATATTGGTAAACTAGGGCACTTCCTATTTAACAAGGAATCCAAATTCCTATTTAAATTGAAAGACTTAATTTATATCCAATATGGAATCAAATTCCTTATTGGATTAGAATTCTATTCTTTTAATTTAATGTGGAATCTAATTCCTATTAAATTAAAACTCTTTTAATATAATTTAAATGGAATCTTATTCCAATTAAAATTATTATTTCCATTAATTAATTAAATGATTTTTCATTAAATTAAATGATTCTAAATCATAATTAATTTAATGACATCATTTAGAATTGAACCCATGACCTCTACAAATAATTAAATAATTAACCATTAATTAAATAATTATAAATATTTAAATAATCAAATTATTTAAATAATTTTTGAACATGTACATAAATTTATATGTACACCAATAATCGGACAATCCAATTATATTCTTCAACTTGTTTCTTTATGTGGTTGTGAGCTAGCAAGGGGACCAAATGGACCTACAAGTTGAGCTCCAATAATATCGGAATAATTAATTAAACTCTTTAATTAATAATTCACTATTATTAACCTTAGAGTTACTCCACTAAAAACTTAAGGTTGCACTCTCAAAATTATAGATGTTTTACACAATCTGAATTTTCAGTATCCATCGATTTAATTATTTCATATGGTTCGATCCTCCACGAGTAGTTCATAAATACAGCTAGGCTATTAAAATCCGTTATACCTCTCTAATTATATCTTGTTCCATTAAGTACCATTGATTTTCTAATTAACAATATATCCATAACAACTTATGAATTTATCTTTCCGTTTACTCGTAAACAGAAAGTTAAGCGCTTTTATTGTTCAAGACCCGAATCAACACTTAAGGGAACTACTCATCTACTTCTTGCATGAAGGAGTGGATTCCACTATTGTATAGAATGTTCCCAACCACTTATTAAATCACATCTCCAAAGTACGAAGCTTATTGATCGTAAATCTATAACAGTCTCACCCATGTAAATCAAAAGACATGACCCAACAAATAGGAGTCCATTAAACACTTAGAATTAAGATCAATCCATATCTGATCATCTAGTCGATAAATAAGAATTTCTTTGTTTAACGGATATTAATAAGAAATTCATTTTTATCATGGTCCAGTCCTATATAATCTATATTATATAAGTGCCTCTATTTTCATATCACCATATGAACAATCCCGGATAAGATCATCGTATCAAATACGAAATGGACCGCAACTATAGATTTACCACAAACAAAGTATCCAGCTTTGTTTGCTTTCTACGGACTCTTTAGATTATTAATCTCAAACTAAATCCTCTTGTATATAACACTTATATACTTAATTTGAAACTACATAAGTAATCATGGATGTTACATGATATTCGTATGAAGCAAACATTTCATAAATGCATATTTATTTGAATAAAATAAACTTTATTTATTTATAATTTATTTAAACGTTTACAAATTACAAGCTTTTAGGGCACAATGCCTAGTAGCTTGTGGATTGAGAAAGTTGAGAGCTTGAGGCCTAAGAGTTGAGAAAATGTTTGATTTTTAAAGTGTTTATAATTTTTATAAACTTTGCAGGGTGACATAGTTAGAAAAACAACCGTTATGTTGCCCAAATTTTGATAAATCTATTTGTAAAAGTGAAAAATTAAAAAGAAAAATTTCCCACCTGTTTCTATATAAAAGAAGGTTTTGAAAAGATAAACAGCTTAACTTCAGGGGAACCTTCCAGCCGGATCAGTTATCCTCTGAAAAATCACCATGAGGTTGCCGGCAAGCTGCCTAGGGAAAATGGCTAGTCAATTATACTAAAATACTCTCATTTATGGAATAATGAAATCGATTAAATTTTTCGGACATATAATCGAATTCTAGTGGAATTTCCAAATGGATCGGAAATAAATTTGAATCTGAAAATTGATATGATGATTTATAAAAAGTACATGATGAAAATTAGTGATAAAGGAATTTTAATGGAAGAGCATAATTAAATGAACAAATTAGAGGTTATACAAGAGCACATTTGGAATTGAAATTTTGAGTGTATAAAGTGTAGAGAAAATGAGGGCTAAAATGGGCAAATAACATTAATGGCATAGCTTGTAATTATAACCCAAACTTGAGGGGTAAAATGTTAAGGCATGATGAGGCTATATAAAGTGGAAAATGGTAGAAGAATTGAGAAACTTTTGGAAGAAACTGTAGGGGTGTTTGGCAAAACCAAGACCAGAGGACAGCTGCTATTCTTCATGCTTTTCAAGCCATTTTTTAGTGGATTTCAAGTCATCAAAAGGTGGGGAACAAGTTTAGGAGCAATATCCAACAAAGGTAAGTGGTTTCCAAGTGAAACAATTTGAGTTTTCATGATGTTATTGTGTGACAAATTGGATTCAAAGTTGTCCACTTACTGTATGTGTTGTTAATGGAATTTTTATGCATGGGTTTAGAGTTTTGAAGCGTCAATCTTATGGGGAAATAAAGCAAGTGATTCAAGGCAGTTTTGGTAAGCATACAACTAAGTTAATCATGTGATCTAAAGTGTGATTGATGTAGTTTTAAATGTTAGTTTGCTGCCATGATGATTAGTGTGATTTTAATTGAATTTCAAGTGAGAAACTTGAAGACGTTTGATGATATGATGACTATGGTGCATGGCTAAGGAAGGGTTGTGTAATTCAAGTTGTGTTTGATGTGTTTGAGTGAAATTCATGCATGAAATGAGCTAGAATTACCAAGTGGAAATGACAAGACTCATTCCGAAACTTATCGTACTTACATACGGATTGCCCTGTTTGGGACCCCAATGGATCCCTCCTAACCCTACTTAATGAGGTAAGGGGAACTCGCGGAGCAAACCTTTAAATCTTTTCTTACTTATGAAAAGTAGAATGGGTTG
This sequence comes from Nephelium lappaceum, assembly GCA_021234005.1. NCBI lineage: Eukaryota > Viridiplantae > Streptophyta > Magnoliopsida > Sapindales > Sapindaceae > Nephelium > Nephelium lappaceum. The sequence continues at coordinate 2,388,822 of CM038003.1, forward strand.
GATTTTTTTTTTTTTTTTTTAAAGTGGAAAACTTGACAGCATAACGGCTGTATTTATAACTTAACCCAAAATAACCTGCAAAGGAAAATACACTTCCAAATGATTTCATTTTCCAACCTAACTTCTTCCACAAACATACTTATAACGACATAAATCAAATTTCCATTTCGTTAAAAATAAAAAAACATAAAATCATAAATCAAATATTTTGAAATTTGATACCATAGTTCGAAACTTAAAATTTTCATATTTTAATTAACTATGGACCACTTATATACTGTTAAACATATATATTTACATATGATTTTCTTCACATACAAAATATGAGAAATGTATTTATGCAGGAGCACTATCGCGTCATTGCCTAACTTACTCTTTTAGAGGAGCCCTTCCGTCTCGGTCACCCACATCCGTACCTGAAGAAGTTTTTGACATAAAAATAGAAAATGATGAGCTATAGGAACTCAATGAGTGCTGATGTTTCTTTTAACTTAAAAGATTTGGTTTTATTAAAATACCTCCTTAAAACTCTTTTCAAAATACTTTTCCATTTCTTAAAGTTCTCATAAATTCCAAAACTTATTTTGTTGTTTAGTATGGATGCTTAATTTAATAAATACATAATTTCATAAAATCTCATACATAATTTGTAAAACCATAAAACCCATAAAGGCATCAAATATATATATATATATAACTCAAATATGCATAAAATTTCCATATAACTTAAAAATTTTCAAGCATAAATTTTCCTTGACTTACAACGCGTGTTTATGAAAATTTTAAACGCATATGTACATCAAATTTGTATGAAACTTATAAATAGAATACAACGTGAACTTATATATGCTTAAAACTTCATAACTATATAAACCTCATTTAATTTAGGACTTAAAAATAAATATAAATCTTATTTAAATTATTGAAAGTGCATAGGTAAAATACAACTTATATATATATACTTACAATTCATATAAAGTTTATTAAAATGGAATACTATTTGAACTTACATATCCATAAAATTCATATAAGACATATAGTTCATAAATCATATAAAATTTAGCTTCCCTCTCAATGCTTAGCTTTCCTTTCAATGCATAGGTTAAAATAGGAAATCCGTAAACTTATATATATTTATACAACTTCATGGAAAACTTATAAATAATAAAACATATAAAATTTCAATTTTATTTCCATGTGTAGCTTGACAGGGAAATTCCATAAGGCACATATATATTCATAAAATTCCATAGAAACTTAGGAGTTATAAATGCATAGGATGAATTTTTTATTTCTTTAAATTTTTCTCAAAACTTAATATCATTTGATCGTAAAACATGCTTAAAACATATTAAAATATTTCCTTTGTTTTCAATATATAAAAATACTTTCTTAATTTTTGTTTTTTCGAAAAGCACCATTCGTACCCCGTAATGCTTACAACCACGCGGAAGCGATAATAACGCTAATCGACGTGGAGTCACGTGGCGCTTTTATTAGACACAAACCGTGACACTTACTTACTTACAAAGACATCCCGTAGTTATGTGCAGAATATTACATCGCTAACCATAACACGAGATAATATCCCACAAAAATATAGGCGACACGACAAACTTAAATCCCCCTGAGTTAGTGATGCATCCCCCATGGGCTTGCCATACTATTGTGGGATATACCAGCCGGGTCTAAAACTTACTTATAAAGGTGTGTATACTTATGACCTTTGAAAATTCATTTTATTTTCTTACTTAGTGCAAAAGCACAAAATAATGTTTTATACTTGATCATACTTAAAACCTCATATAAATACGAAATTTCATTTGGAACTTAGGTTTTAAATAAACATATAAAGTGGTTTAATAAAACCTCATATAAATCATATATATTAATGTAAAATATACATAAAAATTTCATAAAAATTCATATTGGTATAAACCTCATATAAATCATAAAGTTTGGAAAACTTATAAGTTAATAACCACCTAGTTTCACTTATAGATAAATCAAATACCTTTCTTTACATAATATAAAACATAAAAAGAAAGAGCTCAAAACTTAAAACTTAATTTTCCTTTCATACAAATTCATATTTAAAATGATAATTTACCCATATCAAAGGTCATAAAATTAGAGTATTCGTTTCGAATACTAAAATAACACTACACTTACAAAACACTTGAGACATAAAACGACGTAAATGCATATATGACTTACTTAAATCATCGCTTAGGATATTTTCTTATAGTTTAATCCCATAAAGAGCTTTATCAATCCATCATAAATTTTTCAAAATAAGATAATACACTTATAATAAAACATATTCTTAAGATTTTCAAATCCAATTGAAAATACTTCAAAATCAAGTACAACACTCACCTTGGTTCAAGTTTCCTTAAATGAGCTCCAATAGCCTTCATTCATTCCGTTAGCTTGCCCTTCACCTACAGATCACTTATTCACTTAGAAAAGGCTAAATTTATCCATACAAAACTCAATGCATAGCTTAGAACTCAATTAATTCACTTAAAAACTATTTTATCTACTTACTTCCCTATCCGGTTTCAACTTAATCGAGGCTTTAAAATTTCATTTTCTTTGCATAAATCCTACTTATTCTTACCTAGGAACACCTCCTTACACTCGAAACCATCACTCGAAGCTTGAAACGAAAAACCATAAAATCATATCCCCTTTGGCCGAATATGATGCAGCCACCTATCCCTTGGTTTTCTTTCCTCAATTCTTGCTCCATTCACCTCATTAACTCGCACTTAGGTCACCCGTAAAAAGGTTCTAAAAAATTCTAACGAATGGGTGATGAAATCTAAGAAAAACCTTATTTTTTCATCACTTTTTCCTTGTCATCCTTACATTTTACAATCTAAAATCTTAATTCTATTTTCCTTAATGCCATACATACTTAAATATACCCACTTAATGCATTAAAATACATTCATGGAGTGATATTTCATAATTTCCATCAATATCCTTCAACTAAAGCCATAAACTATAAGTTATTTTAATGAATTTCTAACAATTTTTTCAACTTGTCTTAGGTTTCTCCATCAATTTTTCAACATCGAATCATGCTAAATATCATCAATCAACATTGGTTCCATACTTCCTCTAATATGCTTTTACATGGTCTATTACATAAACAATGCATTTCATTCAATTTTTGCATTTTTCTTCACTTAGGCATTTTATCAAACACTTGGTGGGCATAACAAATTTCACTTAAAACTAATTCAACTAACTTAGTATTTATTCCAACAAAACCCTAACACACCAAACCCAATGATTTCCATATAGTTTATACTTATTTTTGATGCCATAAGATTCCACTTAAATCACATATAAAAACCCATATCAAAACTTAATCAAATCATCAACATACACATCATCACAACATCATTAAAACCAACTCAAAATCCATAAAACTAACCTTATTTTGCTTGGATCTTGCTCCAAGTTTGTTTTTCTAGCTTAGGGAAGCTCGATCACTTGATTTGGAAGATGAAATTAGCATAAAACCACTTGATCTCCATCCCTCCTTAGTTGGCCGAACATCACCCTTCTTATTTTTGTGTCTCGGCTTTTGTGTGTTTGAGAAGGAGAGTGGCGTGAAATGGTGAAAAAATTGAAGCAAATTTTGACTAAGTGATGATATTTATACTTATGAACTTTCCATAATTAGATTTTTTGCCCTTAACTCTTGCTTATTCCACCTTGGCTCATGTCATATAAATTTGTTTCAACTTGATCCTTAACTCACTTTCTCTTAATTCCACCTTGACCACAATTAGGAAAGCTTATTTCATTTTAGTCATTTGTCATAGTTATTATTCACTTAATACTATTTACAATTCATTTAGAAATAAATTCTAAATTAATTCTATGATCACTCATTCATCAAATTGACTTTACAATACTCAAATTACATCTCTTAGAACTCAATCATGGCTTCGAAAAAAGTTCAAACAGAGTTTAGATCAACTATATTCACAATCCTATCCATAAAGGCATTTTCGTTAGGTAACTTTCAAAACATTCAGAAACTACCCAAACGGACTCATTTTTACTCCGTTTCAGTTTAATTGGATCCTGCTAATCATTTTAAATATTTTTAATTTTCTAGGGTCTGTCTCAAAATTTCACTATTCATCGGATACTATTCATCCGAAAATATTACCATTCATCCGTAAATAAGGTCGAGGGCTTACAGGAAATGTTGAAATGAAAACCAAAAACATAATAACTTATATTACCATATATTCGACCATGAGAAGTATAATGTGATGGATGATTGTTTTGATTGTTTTGGCACGGTTTGTGGGCTGTTTTGATGATGATTATGGTATAAAATTGAAAAGAAATGGGTTGGATAATAAAGGATGTAGTTTACTGCCAAAGTTAGTATTGATGTTCAAGTGTATTATCTCATGAGTTTAACTTGAATTTGTATCATAATATATGCATTTGAATGTGATTATGGTGAGAAAAATTGAGTTAGATGGATGGTGTAAAAGATGGAGTGCATTTGACCTAAGAGAGTTGGAATGGTTTCAAGAATTGATTTAATGCATAGATGAGAAAAATTGAGTTCAATGGAACTGTTTTGTATGTGTTAAAGTGTTGTAATGTGATGTTAAAATTAGAAGCAAAATGTGGGTTAATAAGCTGCCATGTTTTGGCATTAACGTGTTTGTTGTGGTGGAAAGTTGTTTTTGGATTATTTGAATGATTTTAAGAGTTATATGGATGATAGGAGTAAATTGAAATTGAAGGTAAGATTATTAGACTATTAAATGGTTGAATGTACATTAATGTACCAATGAGAGTAAATATAAATGGTTAATTTTAGTGGCGTTTTCTAAAACTAGAATATGAAAATATGTAGGTGACGGGAAAATAAACGAAAGTCTAAATTACGCACTATAGTGAGGAGAGTTAAAGAAATAGGTGAGTGTCCCTTTCGAAACGATTTGAAATCATTATATTTCCATCTATTTTAAAATTTATGTTTACGTTTAAAGTTATTCATTGAAATGTTTGGAAATAATTTTTGTTAAAGTAAATAAAGTTATTAGAATCTCCTAAATGATTTATTAAAGCTTTAAAGAAATGCGAAGGTGAAATATGAAAAGTAATTGAAATCGAAATGTTTTATAAACCTATGGTACGCCTGATAGGTATTCTAGAATATGATAAAGTTAAAGATAAATTAGGGGATAATACTTGCTACCTGAATCCTTAAGGGTCGAGGTTCAAGAAAGGCCCAAGAGAGAGGGTAGTCGGTCGGTTGCATCCGAATCCATGAGGGTCGAGGTCGAGGCCCAAAAGTGGAGATGGATCGACCCGTTGCATAAAAAGGTTGTTCTGCCCAGAAATTTACAGAGATTTTTGGTCAAAGTACCCAAATCCATGTATGGCAGTGTGAGGGGAGTCTATCACTAATAGCGGGAGGGACTGAGTTAGTTAGTTCGATTAGTATGTCGTCCATGCACGAATTAGGGTATATATTATAGCTAGCGCCCTACCAGACAGGAGGCCGAAGAGAAGGTAATTTCCTTGGAGGCCTGAACGATGGTACATTCCACTCGTACCTAGGTTTACCATATGATACAGATTAACAATGATTGGCCTATTTTTGTACAGAGATTTTCCTAAAGTTTTATTTATTGTAGCCACTATTTATGCTTTACAGCAAAGAATTTAAAAGCATTTCAAATGGTTTTCCGAAATTAGAGTTATAAAGTTTGATTTATATTTATGATGGAAGTTTATTAAAACATTTAAACTTAAAGATTACATTTCAGGAAAATCGATTTTATTTTCATAGCATGGAAAGGTTTATATATATATATATTTAAAGAACTTTAGAGAGGTTTATTTTATAAAAAGAAACCATAATAGAGTTTTATGACACTCACTGAGCTCGTTTAGCTCACCCATATTTTATGTTTTTATAAAAAAAATCTCCCCAAGGATAGGTATAGGGACCGGTGCATCCGTAGCAAGGACTTCAACACAAGATTAGATGGGCTGAGTTGTGCGTGCTGTATATTCATGTATAAATGCTATTGATATATATATATATATATATAAAGAATTGAATGCGTGTAAATTTCATATATTCATTTCAGGAAAATGTAAAAATATGTATATACGTGTAACTTTCATATAAATTTTGGAAAATGTATAAATATGTATATATGCATGACATATAATTGATTTTTAAGTTGCCTTTGAATTCGAAAGTATATTTAGGGTTGCTTGTGGCTTTAAGATGAAAATGGTCTGAGGCCCAGAAGTTGAGAAAATGTTTGTTTTTAAAAATGTGCAAAATTTTCTGTCATTTGTTACAGAGTGGCATGTTTAGAAAAATAGACGTTATGTTGCCCAAATTTTAATAAAATCTATTTTTATAAACGTATGAAAAAAAAAAAAAAATTCTACCCGTTTCCATTTCTGAAAGAGAAATGATAAAGATTCATAGCAAAGTAAAATGACTTAGCTTTACAGGAACCTTTTAGCCAGATCAAATATCTATTAGAGGGTTATCGTGGGGTTGCTAGCCGGCTACCGATGGTATGGAAATAGAGGTATAGGAACGGGGCCCGTCAGGTTGGTTATGTAGGGGTTTTTCGGACTTGTCGTGGTTTTTTCAAGAGTGCTTTTACTATTCCTTTAGGAATAGATTATGCTTTTGAGACGGAGTTAACAGTTGTTATTCATGCCACCCAGTATGCTTGAATTTATATTTGGATGAAGTTTTGGTCGAAAAGTGATTCTGCTTATGTTGTCTCTCTTTTTCTTGCCTGTTCTTCTAAGGTTCCCTGGCATTGGCGGTGTAACTTGGGTTAAGTGTCTTTCTTATTTGCAAGATATGAATTTTATGATGACACATATTTTTTGTGAGGGAAATTCAGTGGCAAATGATTTAACTTCTCATTCTCCTTCTTTTGTTTGTTCCACTTGGTGGTGGATAGTTCTGACATTTTTAGGTCCCTTTCATTTTGATGATTTACTTGGCAAACGCTGTTATCTATTTACTTAGTTTTGTCATTAGGGTGGACACTCTTTTTTCTTTTAGGTTTTTTCGATAAGGGTTTTAATGAGGTCAACTATAGGGTTTGATTTTAAAAAGTTTGGTTTCGGCTAAATCTTTTATTGTCTTTCCCTTCCCATGGTTTGGTTATAATATTTTAGAGTTTGTTTTTTGTTTTGTTTTTGGCTTTTTGCCTTGTCCTTCTTTGTATGTCTTTTTTTTTTTTTTTTTTTTCCTTTTTTTAATAAAATGTTGGCTTTGACTAACAAACCTTATATATATAAATTAAAAAAAAAAAAAATTAGAAGTTGTGTTTGTGTTCCTTTAATAATGCTAAAGTGGCTCCTTATTATTATTATTTTTATTTTTCCCTTGTTTCTTTTTTTTTTTTCTATTTGTACTTTTTATGAATACCATTCTCTTAGATGCCCCTTCCAAAGTAAGAGAATTTATTTAACAAATTTAAGAGTTAAATTTTATGCATTTATTAGAACACTAGGAAAATTTTAATTTTTAATAACATTTTTTTTTATTAAATTTTAATTCTAAATATTTCAAATTTTTAATTCTTTTAGTTTATTCAAAAGTAATCTTAAATAATATCATATTTACACATAACAATTTAAGGAAATAAATTAAAATGTTTTTTAAAAAAATCTTATTTTGCTCAAAATTAATTTACAATAATTTTTATTTGATTCAAAAATTAATTTAATCTAATCCTATTGTAACCGTTCTTACATCCTATCAAACATATGACATAATTAAATTTTATCAAATCTCATACCATCCCAAACAAAGCGATAATATATTGTTTTGTTTATGTGTGTGTCTGTATATACACGTATAGTTAAATTAATTCCATGTGCAAGTAGTTCAAATTAATTCACCAAACGAACTCAAAAGAGTAATGATACAAAGAGATATTCACAGCTGTATATCAGCCAACAACACAGCAATAAATCACAAAGTTGATGTTATTGTTAGGCATTGTGCCCTAAGAGCTTGTAATTTGTAAACGTTTAAATAAATTATAAATAAATAAAGTTTATTTTATTCAAATTAATGTGCATTTATGAAATGTTTGCTTCATACGAATATCATGTAACATCCATGATTACTTATGTAGTCTCAAATTAAGTATGTAAGTGTTATATACAAGAGGATTTAGTTTGAGATTAGTAATTAAAAGAGTCCGTAGAAAACAAACAAAACTGGATACTTTGTTTGTGGTAAATCTACAGCTGCGGTCCATTTCGTATTTGATATGATGATCTTATCCGGGATTGTTCATATGACGATATGAAAATTGAGGCACTTATATAATAGAAATTATATAGGACTGGACCTCGATAAAATGAGTTTCTTATTAATATCCGTTAAACAAAGAAATTCTTATTTATCGATTAGATGATCATATATGGATTGATTTTAATCCTGAGTGTTTAATGGACTCCTATTTGTTGGGTCATGTCTTTTTATTTACATGGGTGAGACTATTATAGATTTACGGTCAATATGCTTCGTACTTTGGAGATGTGATTTAATAAGTTGTTGGGAACATTCTTCACAACAGTGGAATCCACTCCTTCTTGCGAGAAGTAGATGAGTAGTTCCCTTAAGTGTTGATTCGGGCCTTGAACAATAAGAGCGCTCAACTTTCTGTTTACGAGTAAACGGAAAAATAAATTCATAAGTTGTTATGGATATATTGTTCATTAGAGAATCAATGGTACTTAATGGAATAAGATATAATTAGAGAGGTATAACGGATTTTAATAACCTAGCTCTAATTATGAACTATTCGTGGAGGATTGAACCATATGAAATGATTAAATCAATGGACACTGAAAATTCAGATTGTGTAAAACATCTACGATTTTGAGAGTGCAACCTTAAGTTTTTAGTGGAGTAACTCTAAGATTAATAATAGTGAATTATTAATTAAAGAGTTTAATTAATAATTCCGATATTATTGGAGCTCAAATTGCAGGTCCATTTGGTCCCCTTGCTAGCTCACAACCACATAAAGAAACAAGTTGAAGAATATAATTGGATTGTCCGATTATTGGTGTACATATAAATTTATGTACATGTTCATAAATTATTTAAATAATTTGATTATTTAAATATTTATAATTATTTAATTAATGGTTAATTATTTAATTATTTGTAGAGGTCATGGGTTCAATTATAAATGATGTCATTAAATTAATTATGATTTAGAATCATTTAATTTAATGAAATAATCATTTAATTAATTAATGGAAATAATAATTTTAATTGGAATAAGATTCCATTTAAATTATATTAAAAGAGTTTTAATTTAATGGGAATTAGATTCCATATTAAATTAAAAGAATATAATTCTAATCCAACAAGGAATTTGATTCCATATTGGATATGAATTAAGTTTTTCAATTTAAATAGGAATTTGGATTCCTTGTTAAATAGGAAGTGCCCTAGTTTACCAATATATATAAAAAGATGTTTTTTATGATTGGTAATAGTGGTGGTGGTAGAGAGAATTTTTGACTACTTGAACAAAAAATTTTCATTGATTAAAAATCACTAAATAACCATCTACTTCAAAAGAATCTTCAAAAAGATTGTGTCCACACACAGTTTCTTTTGTGAAGAGTCATAGCAAGGAAGATCAAGTGGTGAAGAATCTGCGAATCAAAAGGGATCAATTCAATCTTTTTGCAAAGTAAGATTCGATCTTATTAATTTAATTATTGAATCGTTATTACTAGCATCGATCGGGCATGTTTTGTTTGAAAATTTTTTAAAATTCACGTTTCCGCATTCAAATTAAAATCAATTTTTCCCTTCAGTTATACACTTATACTTTGTGATGACAACTTATGCATAGGAATATAAGTTAATCTTAGATTTTTTATTAGTAGATTTTTATTAATATGCGGAGGGAATTAAATTATACGATAATAGTAGATATACAATACTTTTGTCTAACTTTTCCATCCAACCTTATGTACTAGTCAATATATGATGACATATTTGGGTTTAAAATTGACAAGACAGTTGATATGGAAATGACAAATGTTAGATTAAAAAGTCAAACGAGAGTATTGGATGCCTACCATTATCCTAAATTATGTACGCTAATCTACAAACAGCTTTCCATGACTTTTGCAACAACTTTTTCTCTCTCAAATTGCTGTCTTTTTAGGGTCACACATCGTCTTGTGAAACTGATCTGGTCTAGACTCTAAATTGTTTGGCTTATGTGCTCTAGAAGTCCTTGAAAGTTCAGACAGGGTTAGTGAAAGTGTCTCCAAAACCATTTAGGAGTTATTCATTTCTAAATTCAGCAGAGCTAGGCTTCACAATGCAGTTGTCCTCCAAAATATTCATTATTGTTCTCCATATGTTCCTTCTCTCTTCAGAATTGCGCCCTCTGAAAGCAGAAACCTGGATTAGAGCGGGCTATTATTGGTACGTAGGAAAGGAATTCCCGATTTCGAACATCGATTCTTCTCTCTTTACTCACCTTATCTGTGGTTTTGCTGGTCTGAATTCGACCTCCTTTCAGCTTTCCTTATCAACTTTAGATGAAAATCACTTCTCCGCCTTCACAAAAACGGTGAAACAACAAAACCCATCAGTCACCACACTTCTATCCATCAGTAAACAAACAAATCATTCAACCTTTTCTGCAATGGTTAGCAATTCTTCTTATAAAATCTTTCATTGACTTGCCTGAAAATATAACTAGTTCTGATTCGCTTAATTTGGGTATTCTCTTTAATGAGTGGCGAGCTACTATCGAATTAGAGGCAAGAAATTCTAGTCAGCCACGACTGATCTTGACCGCAATGGTTACAGATTCTCCAAAACTTTATTCAAGAAGGTACCCAATAGACTCCATGAAGCGATACTTGAATTGGATTCATATCATCACTGCTTACAATTTTTTGCCTACTAGCACAAACTTTACGGCTGCTAATGCAGCTTTGTATAACCCAACAAGTGATGTCAGTATCGATAGTGGTATAAGGGCATGGATCAATACAGGACTACCAGCAAAAAAGTTGGTCATGTGTTTACCTTACTTTGGCTATGCATGGACACTTGTAAACTCCAACGAGAATGGCATTGGTGCGCCATCAACAGGCCCAGCCATGTCACAGAAGGGATACATGAGTTATACGGACATCAAGGATTACATTGAATGATATAGGGCCAAAGTTTATTATAATGCAACTTATGTGGTGAATTATTGTACTATTGGGACATCTTGGATTGGTTTTGATGATGTTGAGGCTATTCGAACTAAAGTTTCCTATGCCAAAGAGAAGGGCTTACTTGGCTACTTTGTGTGGCAAGTCTCTTTAGACTATAATTGGGTGCTCTCTTAAGCTGCTGGTAAGCATTAAGACTTTACTATTTCTCTCTACTAACATATATGCTATCTACGGCTAATTATTTTTTCAGTTGATAAGGAGGACAGGAAAAAGTTTTCAGCCAAGGAGCGTAAAAATGGACAAAATAGGTGGTGGCGAGCACTAATGATCATTCTGACTACAGTCATGTTGTTATCCCATTCTGCTGTGTGATACATTCGAAGCCAGAGCTGGTGACAGTTATGCAGAATAATGTGAGGAGATTTCATTGGCTCAAGGCAGGGCAGGAAGAGAAATAAAGAAACCTAGTAGATATGCTAATTAGAAATTGTTGTTTAGAGGAATTTTGGTTGTGACTGAATTTGTAACTGAATTCTTTTAGTTAGTTTGTACTTTGAGAAATAAAAGACAATAAGAAGAAGGAAGGAAGGTAGATTGTGATGTCTTTCGTTTCATTCATTTCATTCATTTTCTCATCTCTGATACTTTCTGTTCTATTTCTCTCATCTTGCTCTTTCTTTTCTTTATTTCTTAACTCCTAATCTTTGCAACCACATCACTATGTAACAATTAATATACTATCGGCGCATGAGAAAGCTCAAATGAATAAAAAAGTGATTACATTTTGTCTTTATAAACTAGTGAGAATCTCCAACTTTTCACATTGTATTTGTTTTTCACCAAATTACATGCTTTCTTGGTTGATAGGGAGTACTATGGACTTAGTTAAAGAATCAGAGAACAACGTATCTAATATACCAGTTCATTGAGATTTTAACCGCAAAGCTCCAAATTTGTTATTGAAGCGCCACTAAATTTCGATGGAAAATTGGAAGGGGAGGTCGTTTATGAAGTGATACTCTTATATCTCTCAGGGGATATGCAGTGAAAGTTATCTACTAGAATTGTATTTTTTCTGAGCTTTCTTACTGATGATATCAATAAAGAGTTAAATTTTCAAATTTATACAAAGATTTATCATTTGTGTTTAAGATTGATTTTTGCTTACTTCTAGTCTTGAACATGTATAATTTTCGGACTTCTAGGTTTTGCAATGAAAAAGAAGAGTTCATATATTGATCTACAAGTACATATATGCCAAACAAAAGTAACAGCTTGTAGAATCAAATTTCTTGTATGTCATCAGTAAAATGCGAATTGCATTAACCAAATTTCAATCTTTCAACTAAATACACTGAAATCAAATATGACCATATTCATGATTTGAATCTACAATTTATTTTTGTCTTTTTAAGATCATATGCTCACAAAGCTACCGAAACTTTTCTAGGAAAGAAATAAATGACAAGCGCAACTTTGGTTTAACGCTAGCAGTAGCAGAATTATTATTTATCTATTGGATTAAAACAATTGATAACTAAATATCACCAAAGAAAAAAAGTAGTTATGCTCATTAAAAAAAAAAAATGAAAAAATTATAGTAGTTGTACAAGAATCACCAGGGCACGGAGGGATGTATCTATTAAATTGTTTTGGGCAAATATTGACATAGAATAGTAAACTTAGGCATAATAGGGATTAACCCTCAAATGAACCATCAATCTATTACAAATTGAAAAGAATTAAAATTCTTAGAACTACTTGAAAACATGCAATACAATAAACGTATATACTGATTAACATAAGAATGCATGCGCAAAACCTATACAACAAGTCATTTTAAGGCTACATGTTGGGTTAAATGGGTATTGGGTCACGTCCACCCCATATGACCCAAACCCATGACTTGATTCAAAATCCAAATGGGTTAGATTTAATTAAATAATTGCCTAAGCGGTTATTAGCAGTTATTGATTCACATTATAAAAAAGGGGTTGTTGATTCAGTTTGAGAGACTGATGAAAGTTTATACCAACGTACAAACAAAGAAAGAGAAAACAACACAGAAATTACCAAATAGAGAGAACAAAGGGCAAGGTTCCTACACTTTGATTTAAGGGTTTGGTTTCGTAATTGGTGGCCAAACTTCGATCAGTTGAACAACTCAAATTTAGAAGAATTTCCACTGCGCAAAAACAGGTATGCTTTCAGATTCTGTTTTACCACTTTGATGATTTTATGTACTTCTTGAATTGTTTTTCATTGGTATTAGAGCCCTATTAGGGTTGTTTGCTGGTTTAGAAATGTGATTACATGATTAAACATGCCATGAAACTTGAAATTTTGGTTGAAAATTTAAGAAATAGAACCATGAAACCTGAAACTTGTATGCCTGATATCTCATTTGTTTAACCTTCGTTTTGAGTGATTCGAGTTTCATATAAAACCAGAGTTCTAGATGAATCCACGGAACTTTGAATCACAAAATTTCGTTGAAAAAAGAGTGAGAACGAATAGATATAAGTTGAGGTTCGAAATCTATCCATTTCTTGAAATCTGTTTTAAAATTTTTTGGGTTTAATTGTTGAATACCACTCTCATGTTTGGAGAGTGTACTTCACGCCTAAGTAAAATTGAAAACTATGGGCAACTATTGAATCGGGATACGATTTTGAAAAATTTGGCGGAGGTTCGTCGCCAGACAAAGTAAAAAAAAAGGTACGTATATTGCACGCGCCAACCTGGCGTATGTAAAAAAGGACTACAAAGCCTTGACCATGTAGGCACCACACAAGCACCATATGGATGACACATAAGCACCATGCAATAACAAGTCATCACCACATGTGCAACGCATGGATCACTATTTCGAAGACACTATACCAATATGAGGGAGATATGTGGTGGAATTTTTGCACACGATATGCGTCGTCAGACTTATAGACATTGCGACACGTGGCCTAATCAGAAGGTGTCACATGTCTACTTAAGATGGTGACACATGCACAGACATAAGAACATGTCGCATGTTGTTCCACTATCATCACAATACGTCAAGCTACTAGTGTGCGCCATGTTGCTCTGTGCAGACACGAAATGTGTCCTTTTGGAGCATGGAGGCTGGTCCAGCAGACTGCGGTGTGTGGTTAGGCACCGCCGGAGTGTAGCCGGCTCTACTAGCACTTGATTGCCATTCGTCGTCGCCTCCGATGGATTCTGACGAGAATTTTTTTTTTGTTTATTTTTTTCTCCTCTTTTCACTCCATCTATATATTCGCTTTAATGGGTGAGCTGAATTATACTATTTTATTTATTTCGCTCTGTAAAGAGATGAATTGAACTACCTTAGTTTTTACATCCAATTTTATTCAACCTAAAATTAACATAGATGAATGTATAAGTATTTTATGTTGTGTCTTGTATTTTTTATGAGACTAGGTCGACTCATGCTGATGACGAGCCATCTATGATGTGATTGAGATCATTGTCGTATCAAATGATGAGGAGATTATTAAAGATCTCAAATGTTAACTAGAACCTTGAGATTATAAAAATATCAGATAACTAGTAGGATCTTGAGATCGTAGAAATCTCAAATGATAAAGTGTCAGAGGTCATAGAGATTTTGATAAAGAAATGTCTGAAGTCACAAAATCTCAAATGATGCTATTCAAATTATGAGTGTCCTAAAATCTTTTAGAAAATGACATTAGGAGTGTTTTGCGTAGAACACTTACATATATAGTTTAGTGAATATTTGGAAATGGATAATGATGGGTAGCTTGACTACTTTTTCAATTCATGTCTAAAGATTCTTTCATCATATTTATAAGTGAATAGTTGCTGTAATATTTTAGTGAAATAATAATGGATGTGCTAATGTGGATGTAGAAAGATATAGATCATAGTTCTCTAAGTAGAATAAATGTCATTTAAGGAAATGGCATATGCTTTGAAATCATAGTTGTTGAACTAAATAAAGGCGACAAATTGAATGGTAATATATATGATATTTGGCATTAAAAATTCTATAAGCCCTCAATTCTATTTACGAATTCCCTAGTACTAGTCACTAACTCATGTTTTGAGATCCTAGATAATCAATGAAAGTATCCAAGAATGTAGAGAATTTTTTAGAAATTAATTGAACCTAACTGTAGAATAAATAAATAGAAGGGTAAAATGGTCATTTCCATTGGAGTCTTTATGAGTTAGTAAGATAAGGGTCCACTAATAATTGTCGAAGTAAAAGAAAATCCCACCAATGAGAATTAACCAAGTGTAAACTAAATATGGTGATTAAAGATGGTAAATGGCATAAAGTGATTGGTTGGTAATTAAGTGATTGTTAAGTGTGACAAGTGGACCAATTAGAAGCAAGCACACCTTATTAGGGGTCAAGATAGAATTAAGCAAAAGTTCAAGAACAAGAACCAAATTATCAAGGACATAATGGTCATTTAAAAAAAATTCAAAAGTATATATATGGAGAGTGTTTAACACTTAGCAAAATTTTGAAGCAAAAACATAAAGAGAGAGAGAGGGATGTTCGGCCAAGCTATAGAGAAGGGGAAACAAGTGGTTTCAAGCAATTTTAAAGCTCCAATTCAAGATTTCAAGTTAACCCAAGCTAGAGGACCAAGTTTATAGCAAGATCAAAGTAAAAGGAGGTTAGTTTCATCACCTTTGAACTCATTTATGGTAGTTAGTGTTGATGATTAAGTTAGAATTTGATAAGGGTTTTCATTTATATCATGATTTGAGCTTTAAGAGACCTAAAGCAAGAGCAAATTTAGTAGATCATTCAAGGTTAATAAATTAGGGTTTATGTGGGAGAAACCCTAAATTTGATTTGAGTTTGATGTAAATGACATATGTTGTTGATTGGGTGTTTGATGAAATACTTAAAAGGGTTAAGCATGAAAAATTTGAATAAAAGGAACTTGGTGTGTGTTATGGCATACAAGGCTATAGTGAGGGATGTGTGATTCCAATGAAATTTAATGCCTGTAAGCTTGATTCCATGCTTGTTACATCTTAGATAAACCTATGAGAGTGTTAGAAAGTAAATTAGACAACATGCATTTTGTATCATAAATGAAGGGCATTGGTGGTCATTGGTGGTCATCATGTAATACCACTTCTCCTATGTGTTTAAATAAGTTATATGAGTATAATTAAGCATGCATAACACCAAAGAGAAGAGAATTGGAATTAGAAGTGAAAAATGGAAAAGTTGTCCTTAGTTTAGTAGCGAAAATAAAGTGTTTTAGCTAGAAACCTTCACCTGACCGCTGTTTCTTTTCGAATTGACACTTAGACCAACCTAAATGCGAGTTAGGGAGATGAAAGAACCAAAAATGGATGAAAGAAAATCAATGGGGAGATGACAGGACCCAATTTGAATCCCTCCATACTTACGTCTGAGGGCCCTACCTAGCACCCCAACGGATCCCTCCTAAACCCTACTAGACGGGCTAAAAGAAATCCATAGAGCGAACCTTTAAAACCTTTGCTTTCAAACTAACTTCATCAACTTTCTTCTATAATTAGTTGGGTTGGTTTCGTTTTCACACTAAAATTTCTTTTAACTTTTTAAAAACCAAGTCATTTTATAAAACAAAAATCTGGCAACATAACGGCTGCATTTTCAACTTAGCCAAAATCTTGATGGGAGAAAGCGTAACTGCGGAACAAATAGTAAAATAAATTTCTCCCTTTGTGTGTGAATCTAATAGGAACCAATTGAATAGAACACAATCCCACAATATTTATATTCAGCAATCAACCAACCAAGCAATCTACACATGCACAAAACACAAACCAATTTTTAACGTGGAAAACCTCCCCAATTTGAGGAGTAAAAACCACGGGACCGTAGTCCACCAAAAACTTTCACTATGAATCAAATTGTGAGTTTACAACGAATCCCTAACTCTATCAAGGAATTTAACACAGCAACATCATCAAGAACTCAATTCTTGGCAAATCAACAATCACAATCTGATATCAAATAAGAGGAAAAATAGAGAAACCAAATTTGAGACCACTGTTCGGACAGCGTATCTCTCCAGAGAGTAGTTCAATCACAAATCACACCGTTCAGAATGAATTCTCACGTCTCACGAAACTGCTGTCCAAAGTTGAGATTAATCGGACGGCAGACGAAGGAGTTCTTAGCCTTTGATCAAGACTGCGCAGTTCAGGACCTGTCTTTCCGACCATCACTGTTTTGAACGTCGAAACTCACCACAGGAATCTCCGATCGACAATCCGACCATTCAACCTCAAGAACTACGAGTACTTAACCTGCTCACCCAACATCAGCCCGATCCAACGGTGTACGAAAAAGAAACGGTAGTTTCAAGAATACTGCACAGGGTGTTTTCTATGCTGTTTTCACCCCTTTCTTCTTCAATCTTTCTCTCTTTCTCTTCCTCTCTCTTTTCTTTGATTTTCCAGTAGACAAAATTCTCACATAGCTGCTGCTTCTCTCTTTTTTTCTCTATACCAAATCCTAATGGGAAAAGAGAGGTTTTTATATCACCAAAAAAAAAAAAACCTAATGGGTTTTTCTTCCATTTAAAACAAATGGGCCAACTTCATAGGTTGTGTCCATATATGAGGGAACCCAACCCAACAAATCTCCCCCTTCCCGATTATATGGAGGGGTTCGCCATCCCGGCGATCAACCGACAAACTTCAAGCTTTTCCCTCAGTAAAACTTTTGTTAACATATCAGAACCATTATGATCAGTGTGAACCTTTTCAATTTCCAACAGCTTATCATTCAAAACATCTCTGATCCAATGGTATCTCACATCAATGTGCTTCGATCTTGCATGGAAAGTAGAGTTCTTACCAAGATGAATAGCACTTTGACTGTCACAAAATAACACATACTTTTGCTGTGTGAAGCCAAGTTCTCCTGTAAACTTCTTCATCCATAACAGCTCCTTACAAGGTTCAGTTGCTGCAATAAACTCTGCCTCTGTGGTGGAAAGTGCAACACACTTTTGCAACTTTGATTGCCAAGCTACAGCTCCACCTGCAAAAGTAATCAAGTAACCAGACGTGGATTTTCGAGTATCCACATCTCCTGCCATGTCTGCATCAGTGTAGCCAATTAACAATGACTTGTCATTTCCAAACCCAAGTTTCAAACTGGAGGTACCTCGTAGATATCTCAAAATCCACTTAATTGCATTCAAATGCTCCCTTCCAGGATTAGACATAAACCGACTAACAACACCAACGGCATGAGTTATGTTTGGTCTAGTACATACCACTGCATACATCAAGTTGCCTATTGCTGAAGCATACAGAACCCTTTCCATGTCATTCTTCTCTTCATCTATAGAAGGACACTGCTCAGTACTCAACTTGAAATGTGTAGCAAGAGGAGAACTAACTGCTTTAGATTTCTCCATGTTGAACCTCTGAAGCAATTTTTCAGTGTACTTCTCCTGTGACAAGTATAACTTCTTAGCATTTCTCTCACGATGAATTCTCATACCAAGAATTTGCTTTGCTGGCCCCAAGTCTTTCATGGCAAAGGATTGACTTAACTGCATCTTCAACCTGCCAATTCTTGAAGCATTCCTGCCAACTATCAACATGTCATCAACATATAGCAGTAAAATAACAAAATCATCATCAAAGAATTTCTGGACAAAAACACAATGGTCAGAAGTTGTCTTCTTATAACCTTGCTCCCCCATAACAGATTCAAACTTCTTATACCACTGTCTCGGTGCTTGTTTCAAGCCATAAAGGCTTTTCTTTAGTTTGCACACATAGTCCTTTTTTTCCTTTCACTATGAAACCCTCTGGCTGCTCCATATAATTTTCTTCCTCCAAGTCACCATGAAGGAAAGTTGTCTTTACATCCATCTGCTCAATTTCTAGATCAAGACCAGTAGCTAAACCAAGCACAACACGAATGAATGACATCTTTACCACTGGAGAAAATATCTCATCAAAATCAATACATTTCCTCTGACTGAATCCCTTGACAACCAATCTTGCTTTATACCGTAGTTGAGAAGTAATTTCATCATGTTTTACCCTGTATACCCATTTGTTTTTCAAAGCTCTTTTGCCTTTAGGCAATTTCACCAGTTGATAGGTGTGATTCTTATGCAACGATTTCATCTCATCTTGCATCGCTTCGAACCACTTCTTGTTATGCTCATCTTCCATGGCTTCTGCATAACACTCGGGTTCTCCCCCGTCAGTTAATAATACATACTCATCTGCAGAATACCGTGTGGAAGGATATCGATCTCTGGTAGATCTTCTAATTGGAACTTGTGAGGGAATGTCAGGTGTCGTCAATTGCTCATTAGTTTCAACATCATTATTGCCAACCTGTGAAGGGCCATCTGTATCACCTGTACCCTGCTGATGGTCCTGAATGTTATCTTCAACCTGTGTTGACAAATCTTTTGAAGAAGCTTTATCTAAATCAATCAGACCATCACCATTACATGGTACTAGCTTTATAGTCTTTTCAATATCCTGCATAGTCTGATTCTCCATAAACACAGCATCTCTACTTCTCACAAGTTTCTTTTCAACTGAATCATAAAACCTGTATCTAAACTCATCCAAACCATAGCCAATGAATACACATTGTCGAGTCTTCAGATCAAGCTTTGACCTCTCATCCTTGGGAACATGTACAAATGTCTTGCATCCAAAAACACGTAAATGATCATAGGAAATATCCTTACCGGTCCAAACCCTATCTGGTACATCAAACTGCAAGGGAACACACGGTGTCAAGTTAAGAATATGAACAGCAGTATTTAGCGCCTCACCCCAGAAGGATCCTGACAATTGTGCCTGTGAAAGCAAACATCTCACTCTCTCCATAAGTGTTCTGTTCATCCTCTTAGCTAAACCATTCAATTGAGGAGTTTTGAGAGGTGTCTTTTGATGTCGTATGCCCTGTTTCTTGCAATATTCATCAAATGGACCTGTATACTCTCCTCCATTATCTGTTCGGATGCACCTCAATTTCTTCCCGGTTTGTCTCTCAACCTAAGCTTGAAATTGGTTGAAAGTATCCAATACTTGATCTTTTGTCTTTAAGGTGTAGGCCCATAGTTTTCTCGAGTGATCATCTATGAATGTCACAAAGTAAAGAGATCCACCCAAAGTTCTTGTCTTCAATGGACCACACACATCTGAGTGTACCAAATCAATTATACCTGACTTCCTTTCAATTGGAGAATTATGGAAACTAACCCTATTTTGCTTCCCTGCTAAACAGTGAGTGCATTTCTTCAAATGTGCACTCTTCATATCAGGCAGAAGGTTTTTCTTTGCTAGAACTGCCAAACCTTTCTCACTGATGTGTCCAAGCCTCTTGTGCCATAATTCTATCCTGTTATCATCTTCCACTGTACTGATGATGCCTTTGGGAACTTTTGCCTGTATTAAATAAAGAGTGGAACATTTTTTACCTCGAGCCACAATCATAACACCCTTAGTAAGCTTCCACTGACCATCATAGAATGTGCTGCAATACCCCTCATCATCAAGTTTACCTGTGGAGATAATATTCACACGAATGTCAGGTATATGTTTAACGTCTTTCAAAACTAACCTTGTACCATTAGTCATCTCCAAGCACACATCTCCCATGCCAACAACTTTTGCCAAGCCATCATTTCCCATCTTTACACTTCCAAAATCATCTCGTGTATAAGATGAGAAAAAATCCTCTCGAGATGTAACGTGAATAGAGGCACCACTGTCAATTACCCATCTAGTCTCATGACAAGTAAAATTAATTGAATCATCATCATAAACAAGAAGAAAGTCTTCCTGAGAAGTAGTAGCAACTCTATCACCACCGCTATCATCTTCATTCTTCTTTTCCTTACTTATGTCGTTCTTGTTTTCCTTTTTCAACTGTCTGCAGTATTTCTTGATGTGTCCCTTTTTATGACAATAATGACACTCAACATTTGCAAACTTGTTAGACTTACTTTTGTGCTGACCTCTATTCTTCGGACCCCTGCTTTTACTTCTTCCTCTCCTTTCAGTAATCAAAACTTCTGACAGTGAAGTAATACCCTGTGTTTTTCTTCGCATCTCCTTATTCAAAAGATTTCCCTTGACTAAATCCATTGTGATTACACCATTTGGAGCAGAGTTCGATAACGAAGTTCTAAAGGTTTCCCATGAGTCCGGCAATGTACCAAGAATCCATAAAGCCTGTATCTCATCATCAAATTTGATACCCATTCCAACAAGCTGGTTTAAAATCCCTTGATACGCATTCAAGTGGTCAGACAAAGGAGCTCCATCTTTGTATTTCAAGTTCATCATTTGCTTGATTAGGAACAACTTATTATTCCCTATCTTTCTTGCATACAACTATTCAAGTTTATTCCACAAAGATCTTGCATGTGTCTCCTCACTGATATGGTTCAATACATTGTCATTTACCCACTGCCTGATAAATCCACATATTTGCCGATGAAGCAAGGTCCACTCAACATTAGATTTATTGGCTGGTTTCTCTTCACTGAAAATTGGTAAATGATAATCTTTCACGTAAAGAAGATCCTCCATCTTTCTCTTCCAAACGTGATAATTTGAACCATTCAAAGTAATCATTCTGGTCAAATTCAGATTGGTCTCCATATTCAACACGACAAATAGAAACTAAGAACTAGGCTCTGATACCACTTTGATGGGAGAAAGCATAACTGCGGAACAAATAGTAAAATAAATTTCTCCCTTTGTGTGTGAATCTAATAGGAACCAATTGAATAGAACACAATCCCACAATATTTATATTCAGCAATCAACCAACCAAGCAATCTACACATGCACAAAACACAAACCAATTTTTAACGTGGAAAACCTCCCCAATTTGAGGAGTAAAAACCACGGGACCGTAGTCCACCAAAAACTTTCACTATGAATCAAATTGTGAGTTTACAACGAATCCCTAACTCTATCAAGGGATTTAACACAGAAACATCATCAAGAACTCAATTCTTGGCAAATCAACAATCACAATCTGATATCAAATAAGAGGAAAAATAGAGAAACCAAATTCGAGACCACTGTTCGGACAGCGTATCTCTCCAAAGAGTAGTTCAATCACAAATCACACCGTTCAGAATGAATTCTCACGTCTCACGAAACTGTTGTCCAAAGAGTTGAGATTAATCGGACGGCAGACGAAGGAGTTCTCGGCCTTTGATCAAGACTGCGCAGTTCAGGACCTATCTTTCTGACCAGCACTGTTTCGAACGTCGAAACTCACCACAGGAATCTCCGATCGACAATCCGACCGTTCAACCTCAAGAACTACGAGTACTTAACCGGCTCACCAAACATCAGCCCGATCCAACGATGTACGAAGAAGAAACGACAGTTTCAAGAATACTGCGCAGGGTGTTTTCTATGCTGTTTCAATAAGCATAAATCTTGTTTCTTTTCTAGGTGCATTAAGCACCAAAGCTTATTTCTAAGTGCAAAAGCACAAAATCTTTATTTTTCTAGGTGCATTGAACACCAAAGCTTAATTTTAAGTGCAATAAGAACTAAAACTCATTTCTAAGTGCGATAAGCACAAAATGTTTTTGCTAAGCGAAAAAAGCCCAAAATAACTTATCTTATAAAAGCTTTAAACTAGAGCTTTTAAATTCAAATCGTATAAAAGCTTTTCTTAAACTTTTCAATACAATTCACAAACTTACAATTTAAACTACAAATATTTTCAAAATTAAGTGTCATTTACTATCTTTTAAAAAATTTAAACTAAGGCTTATAAACCCAATTCTCATAAAAACTTTCTTAAAACTTTTCAATAATAATAATTGAACTTTACAAAGCACTTACAAACACTTATAAAATAAGGTGTAGCACTCACCTAATTTCAAGCTTCGCATTAGGACTTCAATGGCCTTGACTTGCTCCGCTTTCTTGTTCTTCACCTATACATCACATTCTAGCTTAGAATAGGCTAAACTTAACTTCATAAAACTTATTACAAAGCTTCTAACTCAACTAACTCATTTGAAAACTATTTTGCCTACAAACTTCCCTTCTCGGTTTCAACTTAACTAAAGCTTTAAAATTTTATTTTCTTTCCATAAATCTTACTTATTCTCATCTAGGAACACCCTATATACTCGAAATAATTTTCTGAAGCTCGAAATAAAAATCGATAGTTTTAGATACCCTTTGGTTGAATCTATGCTAGGGAGCAATCCCTAGCTTTTCTTTCCTCCATTTTTGCTCCATTCATCTCCCTAACTCACACTTAGGTCGGCTCAAAAGTCAGTTCGAAAAAAAAAGGGCCATCGGGTGAAGGTTTCTAGCTAAAACGCCCTTTTTTTTACACTAATTGATGGGCAATTTCTCCATTTTTCATTCTTAATCTTAATTCTTTTTTCCTTAGTGTTATATCCACTCAAATCTACTCATAAAATTCATTCAGACACATAGATAAAGTGGTATTACATAATACCCATCAATGTCCTTCAGATAGGTTATAAGGTGCACATGGTCTATTTTGATTTCTAACACTTCCATGAGTCTATCATAGGTTTCTCTAACTTAATTTCAACATGGAATTATGCTTAAAACATCAAATGACATTGGTATCATACTTCCCTCACTATGGGCTTATATGGCCTAACACATACCAAGACCATTTCATTCACATTATTCATGTTAATTCACTTAGACATTTCATCAAACACTTAACAAACAACTTATTTCATTTACAACCGTCTCATATCAAACTTAGAGTCTCTCCCATTCAAACCCTAGCTCATCAATTTGCATGGCTCCATGTAATCTACTCTTACTTTAGGTCCCTTAAAACTTAACTCATGATATATACCAAAACCCCCATCAAATTTCAACTGTATCATCAATGCTAACATCATTGAAATGAGTTCAAAAGTCATGAAACTTTCATTTTTTCTTCTTGATTTCTTGTTCCAACTTGTTTTCTTGCTTAGGTTGGCTTGAAGACTTGATTTGTAGCTTGAAAATTGATTGAAATCAGTTAATCCCCCTTGATCTTGCCTTGGCTAAACCTCTCTCTTTCTCTCCATCACTCTCTCAGTCTTTGGCGTGAAATGGCTTCAATTTGTGCTAAGTGTCGAAGTTTTTAACTTTATATACTCTAACAATTTTAAAAATGACAATCATGTCCTTGAGAATTTGGTTTTCATCTTTCAACTTTGCTTAATTCTAAATTGACCCCTAATTGATAAACTTATTTCAATTTAGTCCCTTATCACATTAACAAATCACTTAATGCCATTCTACCCTTATACTTATTCATTTAATCTCCCATTGGGTTCAATCAATTTCTAAAAATTTTCAACATATCTCATACATTTTCATTTATCATTTAGAACCTCAAAACATCACTTAGGGACTAGTATTAGGGAAACCATAAAATAGAATCGAGGGCTTACAGGAGATGCCTAGGTAGTATTCGGCCAAAAGGGGTCCAAAAAGATCAAATTTCGTTTCGAGCCTTCGAAAATTATTTCGTGATGATAAGGGTGTTTATAACACCCGAAATTCATGAATTGTGTTTTTGAATAAATAGTATTTTCAACAAAGTAGTATTTTTGGGAAATAGTATTTTTAGATGACTAATATATTTGGATGTATGGTGTTGCCAGATGAATAGTAATTTTTCGAACGAAAATAGTATTTTTGGATGAATTGTGATTTTTCTAGAAAATAGAACAAGTGAATCAGAAGTTCTGAAATAAGTAATAGAGTATAATGAAACTGGAACGGAGTGAAAATGAGTCTGTTTGAATAGTTTTCAAGTGCTCCGAAAGTTATTTACGAAAATACCTTTACGGACGGAAATATGGATATTCTCGATTGAAACTCTGTTTGAATTTTTTCAAAACATGGGATTGAGTGTTAAGACACCCAATTAGAGTATTACATGGTCAATTTGATGATTAGGTGAGCATAGAATATTTTTGTAATTATTTAGAGATAAATAGAGATAATTCTGAATCCGACCGGAATTTCGAAAAGATTTTGGGATTCCAAAAATTTTTTGAAGGGGTCTATTGTCAACAACTCATCCATTAACTCATCTCATAATCTTAGCACTAAAGCCCTATCAAAAATCAACTCAAAACTTAACTTAACACTAACATGGAATCATACTTAAAGTTCCACCAAACTACTCTCAATTTAGGAATTCTTACCTCTTTTAACTTGAATTAAGCTCTTGGGATGTTAATCAAACTTGGGAGAGCTTAATTTGATGAGTGGGAGTCTTAGATTGAGTGATCACCTATACTTCTCTTCCTTTCCCCTTGGTTGCCACAACTTTCTTTGCTTTCTTTCTTTGGTTTCTTTTTGTTCCCGTATGTATGCCTCTCTTGCCCAAAATGACTACGTGTTTGATTATATATAAGGCTTCTTTGACTCATTTGACCACTTTTTGATATTATACTATGACCCTAAACCTTTTAAAATTGCTCTTGACCATGGAAAGTCTTGATTTCTTACAATTTGGTCCTTAACACTCTTAAATTAAATGTCCCTTAACTTAGCTCATCTACTAGTACTAAACTAGTCGCGTATGTGAATGAGGGTTTACATAGTATTAGGGAAACCATAAAATGGAATCGAGGGCTTACATTTGTACCCCTCCTTATAAAAATTTTGTCCTTGAAATTTAAATCACATACATATCTCAAATAAATATGAATACTAGGCACACATATACTCCTTATTCTCCCATCATCTCTTATTGAGAAGTTACTCTATTGCCCAGATTCTATCTTATTTCTTAGCTTCATCAATTATGGATCCTAGGTCTGAAGTTCTCTTACTTAATCTACTAATCACTGGACAGACATGTAATGCTACTAATACAGCTCTTGAGTCCATCGTCTTCAATCTAGCACCCATGGATCTCAACCTTACTGACATAGGCAATACTCTGCCTTCAGTTGGGCCAATGAACCATCGAACTTATAGCTTAATGCATCTGTTACCACATTCGCTTTTTCAGGGTAATACTCACTTATGTACTCATTATATAAGCTCTATCCATCTTCTCTATCTCATATTGGGCTCTCTCTGTGTAAATAGGTATTGTAAACTCTTATGATCTATAAAGATCCTGTAGGGTACTTCATATAGATAGTGCCTCTATATCCTTAAAGCAAACACTACTGCCAAGATGTATAAGCTATCACTCTATCTTTCTACATCAACATACACCCTAGACCTTGTTTGGAGGCATTACAATAGACCATAAACCCATCATTCTCTGATGGAAGTGTAAATATAGGCGCCGAGGTCAATATTTTCTTTAACTCATCAAAATTGCGCTGACACTCTTCTAACCATATAAACTTCTCTTATTTCCTTATCAACCTCGTTAAAGGAGCATCTATCTTTGAAAATTCTTCCACAAACTTCTTATAATAACTAACTAGTCCTAAGAAACTTCTAACTTCCATCACGTTCATGGGTGGCTGCCAATTCCTTATAGCCTCTACTTTCTGGGGATCTACTGATATTACATCTGCTAACACCACATGACCCAGAAATGCTACCTTGTTTAGCCAAAATTGGTACTTACTATAACATCCGAAATTTCATGAATAGTATTTTCGGATGAATAATACTTTTAGATGAATAGTATTTTTATATGACTAATATATCTAGATGAATGGTGTTGCCGGATGAATAGTGATTTTTTTGAAAAATGGACCAAGTGAATCACAAGCTCCGAAATGAGTATTAGAGTTTGATAAAACTAGAACTAAGTGAAAATGAGTCCGTTTGAATAGTCAAGCGATGGAAAAGTAAATTGTGAGTGGAAGTTTTTATTTAATTTCAATTAGTTTCTTATCAAGTTTCATATTATATTGATGTGAGTGTAAAATGATTTTTTTCAAGAGTTAATTGCTTAATCGAACATGTTTTAATTTTTTCATGATGGTTAAATGATTTTAAAATGTGAAATGAGTTTCTATTGAAAATATTAGTATATGTACCACTTATGTAAAATTGTGAAATGAAATGCTTATGCATGAAAATGATAAAAGTATGAAACTTAAATTTCATTCATTTATCTCAACATTGATATCTATTATTTCATAAGTCATTTTCAAATTAAAGGTTACGCATCACACTTTCGCTAGCAAAACTTTACTAATTAAAAATGATATCTTACTTTGAACTACTTTAACTCGCCATGAATAACTATGGCCGTATCTCTTCTCTTACCTTCAATTTGTCGACCCCTTCTCCTTACCAACTATATCTCGATTAACTAATTGAATTAACTTATAAGGGGTCTAGAATAATAAACAATTTCTACTTAAAATCGATGAACCAGCATCAACATAATTGAAAGTCTTATATCAAATTCATCACTAATGTTAATAAAATTCCATCAAAATGGCATCTAAGACATTATCTTGAGTAAATCTATAACGTACTTTATAATCACAATTATAAGCCCTCGATCTTATTTTACAGATTTCCTAATAATAGTCCCTAAAGGATATTTTGAGATCCTAAGTGATCCATGAAAGTGTCTATGGATGCAGAAAATTTTTAAGATATCAATTGAACCCAATTGGAGATTAAATAAGTAAATATAAGGGGTTGAATTATAAATGGTATTAAGTGAATAGTAAGTATGATAAGGGACTAAAATAAATAAGTTTTCTTACTTGGGGTCAAAGTGGGATTAAGAGAAAGTCAATTATGGATTAAAATGAAACAAGTTCACATGACATGGGCCAAGGTGGAATAAGTAGGAGTTAAGGCAAAAGTTTAATTATTTAAAGGACATAATGGTCATTATAAAATTATCATAAGTATAAATATAACCCTTGGTCAATTTTTTTAAGCCATTTTCTTCTCATTTTGACGCCACTCACACACACACACACAAACACAAAACCGTGAGATAGAAACTAAGGAGGGGTGTGTTCGGCCATGATGAAATCCAAGGGAAACAAGTGTTTTGATCCATTTTTGAGCTTCCAAACTTAAGAATCCAAACCATCTTAAGCAAGAAAAACAAGTTTGGAACAAGATCAAGCCAAACCAAAAGTTAGTTTATCATTTTTGAACCCATTTTCATCATGTTGTTGTTGATTTTGTTGCAAATTTAAGTGAGTTTTTATGTATGTTATAAGTTGGGTTTAAGAGCTTTAAAAGTAAGTGTAAATCATATGGAACCATTAAGCTTGATAGGTTAGGGTTTTGTTGGAATAAACACTAAATTGATTGAAATGGTTTTAAGTAAAGTTTGGTGCACACCAAGTGTATGATGAAATACTTGAAAGAAAAAAAAAAAGCAAAAATTGAATGAAATGGATTAATTATGTATTAGGCCATGTAAGACCATGATGAGGGAAGTATGAAACCAATGTCATTTGAGGTTATTAAGTATGATTCCATGTTGAAAAAGTGATAAGGAAATGAAAAGTTTATAATAATGTTAGAAATTCATTTGGATAACTTGGCTTTTATAGCTTAAAGTGAAGGGCATTAATGGGTACTATGAAATATCACCCCATGTATGTGTTTTCATGCATTAAATGAAAATTTTTAAGTATGTATGACATTAAGGAAACATTAAGGAAAGAAGAAATGAGAATTAGAATGAAAATGATGAAAATGGCACTTAAAAAGTGATGGAAAAATAGGGTTTTTCCTAGGTTTGGACACCTAAAAGTTGAAAATTTTTAGAACCGCTTTATGGGTGATCTAAATGCGAGTCAAGAAGGTGTGTGGAGTAAGAAAGAAGTGAAGCACAACCCTAGGTAGGGTTGTGCATCACATTCGGCCAAGGGAGGTCTAAAAAGATTAATTTTCGTTCCAAGCTTCGAATGATGGTTTCGTGGGTATGGGGGTGTTCCTAGGTAGGAATAAGTAGGGTTTATGCAAAGAAAATGAAATTTTAAAGTTTTGATTAAGTTGAAACCGAAGAGGGAAGTAAGTTGGTAAAATAGTGATCCCATGAATTAGTTGAGTTGTAAGTTATGTGATAAGCTTTGTGAAGCTAAAATGAGTGTGTTTTAAGCAATTATGTGATGTGTAGGTGAAAAGGGAGGAAGCAGAACCAATGAAGGCTATTGGAGCTCATTTAAGGAAACTCGAACAAGGTGAGTGCTATATTATTTTGAAGTATTTTCAATTGAAGTATTTTCAATTAGTTATGGAAAGATATAAGAAAAATTTGTATAGTTAATGTTAAAGAAATTTTATATATGAGGTTATGCTTATTTTAAGAGTTTAAGCACTTTGAAAATGTACTTGCCATCTTAGTGTCTGTGATGAGTATTTTAATTATATGATATTTCATATGGAAAGTAAGTGTTTTTTATTTTATAAATATAAGCTTATCTAGAAATAAAGATCTTGATTTAAGTTTTAAGCTCTCCTTTATAAGCAAAGCTACATTTTATGTTATGAAATGAAAATCAATTTTCCTTGATTTTCCTATAAGTGAATTTAAGTGTTTATTAAGTTACAAGTTTTGCAATTAGTATGTTTTATAAGAGGCTTAAGCAAAGATGAAGTTTTATCTATTCTTTATGTGCACTTTGCATTGATATATATATATATATATACATGTGTGTGTGTGTGTTTTATATGAAGTATTATTAATTATTTATATATTTATTTACATTTTAAGTTCCATATAAGATTTTTATAAATGTATACATAAGGTTTTATGTATGAGTGAATCAAAAAGACATTTTGTGCTTTATGCACTAAGAAGATGGAATTTTAAGTCTTATGCATTTCTAAGTATAAGTTTTGGGCTTAACGCACTCCAAATTAAGATTGTGTGCTTATTGCACCCTAATAAGAAATTTTTGTACTTTGGCACTAAGTAAGAAAATAAAATAAGTTTTCAAAGGCCATAAGTATACCCACTTTTATAAGTAAGTTTTAGACCCGGCTGGTAGATCCCACAATAATATGACAAGTCCGAGAGGGGGGGGGAGGGGGGGGGGGGGGGGTGGTGTGTGCGTCACTAACTCTGGGATGTCTTTGTAAGTAAGTAAGTGTCACGATTGGTGTCTGATAAAAGCGCCATGTGACTCCACATCAGTTAGCATTATTACAGCTTCCACGTGGTTGTAAGCATTATGGGGTACGAATGGTGATTTTCGAAGAACAAAGTAAGCATCCGAAATATCAAAAATAAAGAAAAACATTTTATTGATTTTACCATAAGTGGATTTTTAAGTGCTTGGCGTTCCATACGTTTTCAATTCATAAGTTTTACATGAAATTATATAAGTATAAGTTTTATAAGTTCTCTACGTATATTACGCATTGAAAGGAATATGTTTTATACGAAGTTTATGAATCCGTGCATTTTATAAGTTTTGATATATGACTTTATGTATCTATATGTTTAAAATTGTTATTTAAATTTTAAGCTATTATGATTTTTAAGAAATTATGAATTCTATATGAGTATTTATGGATAAGTTCAAGGTGTTGCTCAAATCAAAAGCTTTATATGGATTTTTACGCAATTATGAATTGATAGTTTCATATGTATGCTTGAAATCAAAGAAAGGTATTAAGTTTTCTTTATAAGTTGTGAGCCATATGAAGTTCTATATATACATAAGTTTTAAATGTTAGATTAAAACTTTAATCGACATAAATGTGAGCCCTTAACGTTTATTTCTGATTTCCTTAATAACAAACTCTAAGTGAGGTATGAAATCCTAAAAGGTTAGTAAGTGATGTTTTGAGACCTTAAGGGACAAAAGGACGCATTGAAAAACGAGAGAGAATAATTGAGCCTCACTTGTAGATTAATTTAATATAAGGGTCTAGTGGTCATGGTCATTGGAATAGTAAGAGCTAATATGGCCTATGGATTAAATTGTAATAAGTGAACAAGTTAGGAGTCAAGATAAGATAACCATTAGTTAAGTGCCAAAAATCCAATTTTTTATAAGTTACAAGTATAAAAGACAACACTTAGTCATTTTTGAAGTGTTTCACGCCAACAAACAGAAAGAACCAAGAGCAAACACAGAGAAAAGAGAGAGGCGAGAAAGAAGGGTGCGTTGGTTCGACCAAAGGAAGAGAAAACAGTGATCAAGCTAGTTTCAATCAAGTTTTGACATACCAATCCATCAAGCAAGCTTCCAGTAAGCTAGAAATCAAACTTGAAGCATCAAACAAAGCCAATCAAAGGTTAGTTAATCCATTTTAAGCTTGTTATGGTGATGGTTGTGTTGGTTATTTTGATGATGTTTAAGTTGGTTTTGATGGGAGGTTTTTACCTTTGTTGAGAGAGGATTTATTTGAGATTGCAAAGCTTGTGGAGATGGCATGAAAACCTACTAAGATGGATGAGCTAGGGTTGGCTTGAGATAGATTTTAAGTAGATTTTGGATTGGAAATCAATGGAATGACATGTAGACTAAGTGTATGACAAAATGCCTAAAAGAACCAACATATGAAACTTGAAAGAAATGAACCTAGGGTATGTTAATGATTGTAAGGCCATATGAAGAGGTATGATAAACCAATGGAATGAAAGTGTTTTAAGTATGAATTTAGGTTGGTTAAGTGACAAATAAACTTATAAAAATGCTAGAATTGCATTGAAAGCTATTCCATTGTAATGCATTATAAGACACCTAAGAAAGGCATATTGAGTTGTCATTGAAAACTACTTCTTTTATGGGTTTGATTGAATTGTATGAGTAGGTTAGAGTGTGTATAACACTAGGAAAGAAAGAATTAAGTTTTAGGATGAAACATGCGAAAAAGCCCCCTAAAAATGGATGAAAAAGTGAAGTTTTTCTTAGATTTCGATATCCAAACGATATCGGAATTCGACAAAATTTTATGGGTGACCACATTGGGAGATAATAAGAGTGTGGGAGAAAGAATTGGGGCAAAATCATGTACGATTTGGGCTGTGCATTCAATTCAGGTTTGAGGGGTCTAAAACGACCATTTTGACTTCCAAGCTTCAGTTTATGATGGGAAGCATATGGGAATGCTCCTTGGGGTATATAAGAAGGATTCATGCAAAGAAATTGAGAATTTAGAGCATGGATCAAAGAGAAATTGAAAGGAGAAGCTACTAGTATAGAGAGAATTTTATAGAGTTAATATAGTTAGGTGCATCTTAGTGCATCTTTGCATTGTCTATTGAGTACATTCTAAGTGTGCTTATCATGTGTAGGTGAAGGAGAGGCTAATGGAGCTGGAGAGGACCGTTGAGCCACTAGGGAAGTTCGTAAGAAAAGGTGAGTGCTTAATTAGTTTTTACTAATTTTGAATGCGTTTCAATGTTTTAATCTTTTATAAGTTGAATTTGTCATGTTAAAGTTTGATATGGACTTTGTTTGGATTTCATGTTTGGCATGAGAAAGTGAAATTTTCATGACTTTATGAGAATGAATTGTATTTGAAGTGAAGTTTAACGTTATAAGCTTTATTGGCAATTGAATTGATGTTTTATAGTCGTTTTATTAAAATGAGGTTGAAATTTAAGTGTTTGGTTTCAAATATATTATATGTATAAATATGTTTTCAAAGGCCAATTGTCTTCCCATCATTTGTAAGTTTTATAGACCCAACTGGTACGTCCCACATGTGTATGGCAAAGTATGGGAGGGATCACGTCACTAACTTTGGGGGGAAAGAGTTTGTAGTATCGCTTTTACGTGTGTGGGATGTTGTCTTGCACTACTTATTGTGATGTAATATTCCGCACGTGGTGTTTGGATGTCTTCGTAAGTGTCATGGATGGTGTTTGTGGCTAAATCACCTCGTGACTCCACGTTGTCGTGGTTGTAAGTTTAAGGGGTAACGTTGGTGCATTTTAAAACGCAAGCCTAAGTTTGAAAGTAAACTATTTTATGTGATTTATATTTATGCTTCGAAAGGAATTTTATAGCCGAATTTAATGGTATAATGTTATTGCTTACTAAGTTATTGAAAATTTTATGCATCTTTCATTTTGGCGATTGTATGATTTTATTATGTTAAGCGTGAACTTTTATGAAATTTAGATTAAGTGATCTTGAAATGAAACTTTGTTTTTAATATTTTTAAGGAGGTATTTTACAGACGAATATGGTATTGATTTATAAATTATGTGCACTCACTGTGCTTCGATAAGCTCACTTTTCCTTTGTATTCTTCAAAAACCTACTCAGGTGCGAGCGCGGGTGATCGAAGCACGAGACTCCCTCCGTTGAAATAGGTGGGTATCGACTCGATGAATGCTTCCTTTGCATGATCATTTAGCATAGCATGGAAAAGTTATCGCCACTTGTTTTGTTGTATTTTATCTTATATTTTGGTGGCTTTGAAATAAATATTTGGATTTCGATATCTTTTGATGTGTATAAAGTTCGATGAATTTCATTAAGGTTATGGGAATTATGTATTTTTCTAAGTAATTTCTTACGAGCTTTAATGATGGCCTTTGGCCTAAAGTTATGGTTTGCACGGTTTATAAATCAAGTGGTTTATATGGCATTAGTATTTAATTATGCTTTGAATTTTATATGATTGCACTTTTGTATAAATGGAAAATTAACCTTTGAAAGAAGTTTGTGAAAGAAGTTGGTGAAAGAAGTTGGGTTGGATATTGAAAATAGTCAAAGTATATTTTGACTTTACAGGTATTTGGAACCTTAAAAATGTAGACATTATATTGAAGAATTTTCATTTGAAAAAAAAAAAAACAAAAATCAACCCAATCTTGTTTATAAGTAAGGAAAGATTTTAAGGGTTCGCTCCACGGATCCCTTTTAGGCTAGATGGAAGGGTTTAGGAGGATTCCGTAGGGGTGCCAGGCAGGGCCTTTTGGATATGGGTACGATATGGTTTGGATTGGGTCCTGTCAATAAACCTATACCAAAATCTAGAAACTCATATTAAATCATTAAGAATTATTACAGAGAAAACATACCTAAATTCATATTGATAAACTTGAGAAGGATTGAGTCTTCCATAGCCAAATCACCTTAGATTGCTCTATATTTTTCTTCTTGAATGGGGAAGGAGAAAGAGAGCAAAATATTACATATATTGATTTGACTTGGAGACCATAACCCTTTATAATATTCTTTATATACTAACCTAATTAGGTTCCCATTAACCCTAATTCATTAGTATTAGGTTTCTACACACTTAAGCCCATACCCAATGGATATTTGTAGAGCCCAATTAATAGATTACTTACTTGGTCCTATTAAAATTGATAACCTATAATATAATTGTTATTTCATATGTAAGTCCACAATAAGAATTATTAAAAATCCCAACATTAAAAAGTTCATTGCATATGCTTTAATACTAGTAGTTAAATTGAGAAAGTCTAATAAGTTAATTTTTAAGTTTTATGAAAAGTTATATGTATATATAAGTTCACATTGGTTTCCAAATTATAAGTTTTATATGAAATTGGATACTCTTATGAGTATTATGGTTTTATAAGCTCTATGTGAAGTTAAGGTACACATATCTTTTTATCAGTTTTCTACGTATAATTTGCAATGAAATAAGTTTAAAACCTATGATAAGTTCTAAGAAATATAAATGCCTTTTTAAAGGATTTTTTAAGGAGGTAATTTTAAGAAATAAAATATTTTAAGTTAAAAAAAAAATTAAGCACTCACTGAGCTCCCACAGCTCATAATTTTCTATTTTTATGTTTAAAAACCTCCTTCTCAGATATCCATATGGGTAACCGAGATCAAAATGCTCCTCTAGAATAGTAAGTTGGGCAATGACGCGACAGTGTTTATGCATAAATATATTTTACATATTTTGTATGTGAAGAAAATTATACGTAAATATATATGTTTAATATTAAAAAAGTGGTCCAGATTCAATTAAGACATGAAAATTTTAAGTTTCAAACTATGGTATGAAATTGCAAAGTATTTGATTTATGATTTTATGTTTTTGATTGTTAACGAAATGGAAATTTGATTTATGTCATCCTAAGTATGTTTGTGGAAGAAGTTGGGTTGGAAAATGAAATCATTTGGAAGTATATTTTACTTTGCTGGTATTTTGGGTTAAGTTATAAATGCAGGTCGTTACGCTGTCGAAATTTTCCATTTGCGAAAAAAAAAAAAAAAAATCCAACCCATTCTGATTTTATAAGTAAGAAAAGATTTTAAGGGTTCGCTTTGCGAATTCCTCTCAATCTATCTAGGGTTAGGAGGAATCCGTTGGGGTGTTAGGCAGGGCCCTCTGGACGTAAGTACGGTAATATTCGGATTGGGTCTTATCAATGTGGTATTAGAGAATTTTTGAGAAAGATTTTACAAAGTTTTGAAGTTGTTTTTATGCATTTCATGACCACTCATTCATATTTAAATTTCATAGAAGCATGCATTGTCGTGGTCGCCCTGAGAACGAGAAAGATAGCCGCAGAGGCACCCACACCTGAAGAGGAGTATGCTGATGAATGGGATAAGTATTTCTGAAGCATTAATTTTATTGGATATGTACGATTTTGAGATAAAATGAGAAATAAGTTGATTATTAAGGCCTTGTGTTACGATGTATGGTTGCAGAAATAGGAAAATATTTATTATGCATTGATTGATATGAATGGATATGGCGTTATATGTAAATCAAAGTATGATGCTATATTTTAAGTGTAAGCCCTTCGATATTTAATTAAGGATTACTTTAGTAATAATCTCTAAGTGGTGTACTAAATAATTATTAAGAGATATTTAGAGACCCTAGGGGATTAAACGAAAGTATTGTAAAACTATAGGGATTGATGCAACTCCATAGGAAGCTTAGTTAAGTATAAGGGCAAATTGGTCATTGTCATTTGAATTCATAAGTTAGAGGTCGTTTGTTTTTACCACTTTTCACTTAATGAGTCTGAATTACACATTTTAAGTGATTTTTGTTTTTTTTTTTTCGAAGTGATTAAACCACTTAAAATCATCCCAAAAATCACTTAATATAAAAAGCTACGATTTTTCACTTTTCACTTGATGACAAATCACTTAACTGATTTTTTATATATATTCTTCCAAATCTATCCTTTCCAAAATAACATATTTCCAAATTAGTTCTAATTTCACATTGTATAGATTTATTTTAAATGTAATCAATGAAATATTACAATGACTAAAATATATATTACTTTACAGTTTCAACTTTTGTTTCAATAGTTCTTTAACTTAAGAATATTTTGTTTATTTTTATTTAAATATATAAATTTAATTTACTTTACTATAATAATTTATTTTTGTATATATAATTTAAAAAAATTACTTTACTATAATAATTAATTATATTTTAATTATGAATAAAAAATGTTATTAATATATACATAAAAGTGTTTTAGTATTTTTTAAATAATTTATTATAATTATTTGTATTATATTAAATGAAATTTCAAAACTACTAATAGTAAAAGAATATAAATGTCAAATTACTAGTTTTCAGACAATTTTAACTATGAAAAACAAACGAGATTACTATACATTCATAGGTAAGGAAAAAAAAAACAAACATGTCATTCAGATTTTAGGTTTCAGTCACTATTCAGTCTTTAGTCTTCAGCAGCACTGTTCAGTCTTCAGACAAAAAAACAAACGACCCCTTAGTATGACCTATGGATTAAATTGAAAGAAGTTTATAAGTTAAGGGTCTAGATGGAATAATTAAAAGCTAAGTGCCAAAAGTTAATTACATAAAGGATACAATGGTCATTTATGGAATTAATGTTAATATATAAGCAAGACTTAGTCAATTTTTTTGAAAGAATTCAAGTCATTCACGCCAACAACCAAAGAAACAAGAGAAACCAAAGAGAGAAAAAGAGAGAACGTGGGAGAAGGGAAATAGGTTCGGCCAAGGCTGAGAATTGATGATCAAAGTTGGTTCAACTCATTTTTGACATCCCAATCCATCAATCAAGCTTCCCTAAGCTAGGAAATCAAGCTTGAAGCATCAAACCAAGCCATTTAAGGTTAGCTTGTTCACTTTTGAGATTGTTTTTGTGATATTTGTGTTGGTTATTTTGGTGATATTTAAGTGGGTTTTGACTGGGAGGTTTTTATCTATGTTGAGAGAGGATTTGTTGGAGACTTGAAAAGCATATATAGATGGCATGGAAACCTAATAAGATTGATGAGCTAAGGTTGGCTTGAGATAGATTTAGGTGTTTGGATTGGAAACAAAGGGAATGAGATGTAGACAAGGTATTTGATAAAATGTCTCGAAGAACCAACTTACAAAATTTGATGGAAATGAATCTAGTATGTGTTGTAACATGTGAGACCTTATGGAGAAGTATGAGAATCCAATGGTATTGAGATGTTTTAGGAATGATTTTATGTTGTTTAAGTGACCAACAAACTTATGAAAATGATTGAAATGGAATTAGAACAACTTCCATTGTAAGGTAATGTAAGACACCTATGAAGGGCATTATGAATTGTCTTTGAATATCACTACTTTTATGTGTTGAAATGAATTGTATGGATAGGTTTGAGTATGTATAACACTAGGAAAGGAAGAGTTAAGTTTTAGAATGAAATGGGTGAAAAAACCACTTAAAAAGTGATCGTAAAGTGGTGTTTTTGGCCCAAAACACCTATCAAACGATATCTGAATTCGGACGAAATTTTATGGGTGACCACATTGGGAGATAAGAAGATGTGGTAGAAAGAATTGGAGGAAAAGCATGCACTATTTGGGCTGTGCATTCAATTCGGGTTTGAGGGGTCAAAAATGATCATTTTGAGTTCCAAGCTTCAATTTATGATGGGAAGCATATCAGGATGCTCCTTGGGGTATATAAGAAGGATTCATGCAAAAAAATTGAGAATTTGGAGCATGGATCAAAGAGAAATTGAAAGGAGAAGCTACTAGTGTGGAGAGAATTTTATAGAAGTTAGTATAGTTAGGTGCATTTGAGTGCATCTTTGTATTGTCTATTGAGCACATTTTAAGTGTGCTTATCATGTGTAGGTGAAGGCGAGGCTAGCGAAGCCAAGGAGGATTGTTAAAGCTACTAGGGGGAGTTGATTTCAAAGGTGAGTGCTAAAATGCATTTTAAAGCATTTATGCGGTTTTGAACCTGTTTACACGTTTTATGATGTGTTTACCACTTTGAAATTCAAAAGTAAGTGTTGTTACGGATATTATGTTTGTATGAAAAAGTTTCGTTTTCATGATTTTTGTAAGTGTTAATTATATTTTGATATGAAATATCAAGTTAGAACTTGTGACAATTGAGCTATGCTTTATGGTTTTGTAAAGAAGAAATGAAATTCTTAAATCTTATGTGTTGGATGCAAGAAAATAATATATGTACAAATATGTTGTCAAAGGCCAATTGTCTACCCATCATTTGTAAGTTTTATAGACCTGCCGATACGTCCCACACGTGTATGGCAATGTCATGGGAGGGATCGTGTCACTAACTTTGGGGGGAATGTGTCGTTGTGTCGCTTTTACGTGTGTGGGATGTTGTCTTATGCTACGTATTGCGATGTGATATACCGCACTGTGGTGTTTGGATGTCTTTGTAAGTGTCACGGTTGGTGTTTGTGGATAAATCGCCTCATGACTCCACGTTCTCGTGGTTGTAAGTTTAAGGGGTAACATTGGTGCATTTCTAATGAAAAGTGAATTGAAAAGAAATAAACTCATTTCATTTAAGTTATTAATATATTTCGAATAGATTTTTATATCCGTATATAGCTTTATGTCATGATTATAAATAGTGAGTTTTATCGAAGATTTATATATCTTTTAA
Source organism: Nephelium lappaceum (assembly GCA_021234005.1). Lineage (NCBI taxonomy): Eukaryota > Viridiplantae > Streptophyta > Magnoliopsida > Sapindales > Sapindaceae > Nephelium > Nephelium lappaceum. Next base: position 2,427,886 of record CM038003.1, read on the forward strand.
GTTATTAAATGTATTCACTTCCTTATGAAATGATATCACTTATTAAAGAAAATGTTTAAGAAATAAAAATCTATTTTCAATGTTTTGAAAGAGGTATTTTAATAATAATTATGTTATGGATTTATAACTTATGCGCACTTATTGCGCTTAAATAAGCTCACCTTTTCCTTATTTTTGAATAAAACCTCCTCAGGTGCTAGCAGTGGGTGACTAAGGCGCGAGACTCCCTCCGTTGAGATAGGTGGGTGAAGATCTGACGACTGCATCCTTTATCATAATCATTTTGCATACTACATAAAAGTTAAAGCCACCCTTTTGTTCTATTTTCATCAAAGATTTTAGTGGCTTTTAAAATAAATGTTTGTATCTATATATCTTTTGATATGAATAGAGTTTTATGAATTTATTTTAAGTTATGAAAAGTATGTATTTGGCTAAGTTAATTTCTTATGAATTTTGGCTTTAGCCTATGGTTATGGTTTCAAATGATTTTTAACTCATGTGATTTATGGTATGAAAATGGAAATGAATCGTTGAATCGTTGAACCATGTTTGTGGAAGAAGTTGGGTTGTGATTTGGAAAGATATGGGAGTGTTTTTACTTTGCAGGAATTTTGCAAATATTGAATTTACAGACGTTATATTGTCGAAATTTTCATTTGGAAAAAAAAAAAAAAAAGCCAACCCAATCTTGTTTAAAGTAAGGAGATTTTAAGGGTTCGCTCCACGAATTCCTTTTAGGCCAATTGGAAGAGTTTAGGAGGATCCCGTCGGGTGCCAGGTAGGGCCTCCAGATACGAGTTATGATTGAATCCCATTATGATTATGATGTAAGTTATGGATTTAATCAAGATTATGTTTTGAATGCTAGTTTGATGGAATTTTATAAGCAGTAGTGACGGATTGATACGGTATTCAATTATGCTGATGTTGGTGCATCAATTTTAAGCAGAAAAATGATTATTAATTTAGACCCCTTGTAAGTTAATTTGAATTATTAAATGAGATATAATTGGTAAGGCGAAGGGGTTGATGAAGTAAGGTAAGAACGAAAAGAGAAGTGATATGGCATTAATTATCTATGGTGAGCTAAGTGATCTAAAGTAAGATATAATTGTTGATTAGTAGAAGTGCGCAACGAAAGAGTAATGCGTAACCTTTGAAATTGAATGTGAAGTTATGAAATAATGGATATTAATGTTAAGGTAAATGGATAGAAATTTATAGGAATATGATATTGTGTTGTTGTGAACGTATACGGTTCTTGAAGGAATTGTTAGTATAAAAAAGGAAGTATAAACTGTTCGTTGATGGATAGTGATTTAGTATTTAACCATTACATGAAGTATAAGAATATACAAATTGACTAATTAAGTTTTGATTATTATTATTAAAAGTGATGACAAGGAAATGATTATTGCCAAAGTAGTCTTAAGTATGATCATCTAAAATGAAGTAAGGATGACTAATGTAAAGAAAGGAACCCCCCAATTGCAGCATTTAGTATCGATTCCTATGGATGATTCGCTTACCGCGAATAAAATTTATATGGGTAGCTGAGTGAATGTAACGGGTCAAGAGTTTGAAGTTGACCTAATCTTGATGAATAAATATGATTTTGATGTTATATTAAATATGAATCGCCTGTCTAAGTATAAAATTATGACGGATGATCATAAGAAGAAGGTGAAGTTTATCAGACATGGGGAACCAGATGTAAGTGTATGCTTCCTAGAAGTATGATAAGCATGATGGAAGCTAATAAGATGCTAAGAAGGGCATGATAGGGTACTTAGCTTATGCAGTGGCACCAAAGAATAATAAGTTAAGGTTAGAAGGGATTTCAGTAATTAGAAAATCCATATGGAAGAATAAGTAAGTAAAGAATTCATTTAGCCGAGTGCTTCGCCTCAGGAAATTCCAATGTTGTTTGTAAGTACAAAAGAGGAGAACCTCAGATTATGCGTAAGTTACGGACGGTTGAACTGAGTGGATATAAGGAATCAATATTCGTAATTGAGGATTGATAATTTAATTCATCAATTTTAGGGAATCAGGATGTTTTCTAAGATTGAATTAAGAGGAAGATATTATTAATTAAGGATACGTAAGGAAGATGTTTCTAAGATGGCCTTCAGAACTCGTTAAGGGCATTATGAACTCCTAAGTGATATAATTCAGAGTGATAAATGACCCATCTATTTTTATGGAATTGTTAAGCAAAGATTTCAAGCCTTACTTAGGTAAGATTGCTATTATCTTTATGGATGATATATTGATACTAAGGCAACCAAGAGAATAATGCTGAACACCTTAGGATTGTATTACAGACATTACAGAAGTGCCAATTTTATGTAAAGTTAAGTAAGTGCCAATTTTGGCTAGGTAAGGTTGTAATTCTAAGTCATATGCTGTAAGTAAGTGTTATAAGAAATTGTCCTTGGTGCCTGTATTTACATTTCCATTATGAAATGATGAATTTATAGTTTATAATGATGCCTCCATATAAGGTTTAGGGTGTATGATTATGTAGTAAAATAAAAAGCTCAGTATGAGATCAGGAAGATGAATAGAGTTAATATGAGATTATGATTACGCAATCAGGTATCACCCTGGAAAAACAAATATGGTGACGGATGCATTAAATTGTAAGTTCAATAGTTTAGTAGCCCAGTTGAAGGCCGAATATTTCTTATGTTAGTAAGGTTAAGATCCATGGACATTAAGTAAGAGATGATGGGAGAAAGATTATATGGCCCAATATCGGTATCTTATAAGCTAGGTATGTGATTTAAATTTCGAGCACGAAATTTTTTTAAGGAGGGGTGAAAATGTAAGCCCTCGATCCTATTTTACGGATTTCCTAATAATAGTCCCTAAAGGACATTTTGAGATCCTAAGTGATCCATGAAAGTGTCTATAGATGGAGAAAATTTTTAAGAAATCAATTGAACCCAATTGGAGATTAAATAAGTAAATATAAGGGGTTGAATTGTAAATGGTATTAAGTGAATACTAAGTTTGACAAGGGACTAAAATGAAATAAGTTTTCCTACTTGGGGTCAAAGTGGGATTAAGAGAAAGTCAATTATGGATTAAAATGAAACAAGTTTACATGACATGGGCCAAGGTGGAATAAGTAGGAGTTAAGGGCAAAAGTTTAATTACTTAAGGGACATAATGGTCATCATAGAATTATTATAAGTATAAATATAACCCTTCTCATTTTCACGCCACTCACACACATGCACACAAACACAAAACCGTGAGATAAAAACTAAGGAGGGGTGTGTTCGACCATGATGAAATCCAAGGGAAACAAGTGCTTTGATCCATTTTTGAGCTTCCAAACTAAGAATCCAAGCCATCTTAAGCAAGAAAAACAAGTTTGGAGCAAGATCAAGCCAAACCAAAGGTTAGTTTATCATTTTTGAACCCATTTTCATCATGTTGTTGTTGATTTTGTTGCAAATTTAAGTGAGTTTTTATGTATGTTATAAGTTGGGCTTAAGAGCTTTAAAAGTAAGTGTAAATCACATGGAACCATTAAGCTTGATAGGTTAGGGTTTTATTGGAATAAACACTAAATTGATTGAAATGGTTTTAAGTAAAATTTGGTGCACACCAAGTGTTTGATGAAATGCTTGAAAGAAAAAAAATGCAAAAATTGAATGAAATGGATTAATTATGTATTAGGCCATGTAAGACCATGATGAGGGAAGTATGAAACCAATGTCATTTGAGGTTATTAAGTATGATTCCATGTTGAAAAAGTGATAAGGAAACCTATGAAAAGCTTATAATAATGTTAGAAATTCATTTAGATAACTTGACCTTTATAACTTAAAGTGAAGGGCATTAATGGATACTATGAAATATCACCCCTTGTATGTGTTTTCATGCATTAAATGAATATGTTCAAGTATGTATGACATTAAGGAAACATTAAGGAAAGAAGAAATGAGAATTAGCATGAAAATGATGAAAATGGACACTTAAAAAGTGATGGAAAAATAGGGTTTTTCCTAGGTTTGGACACCTGAAAGTTGGAAATTTTTAGAACCGCTTTATGAGTGATCTAAATGTGAGTCAAGAAGGTGTGTGGAGCAAGAAAGAAGTGAAGCACAGCCCTAGGTAGGGTTGTTTATCACATTCGGCCAAGGGAGTTCTAAAAAGACCAATTTTCGTTCCAAGCTTCGAATGATGGTTTCGTGTGTATGAGGGTGTTCCTAGGTAGGAATAAGTAGGGTTTATGCGAAGAAAATGAAATTTTAAAGCTTCGATTAAGTTGAAACCAAAGAGGGAAGTAAGTTGGTAAAATAATGATCCCATGAATTAGTTGAGCTGTAAGTTATGTGATAAGCTTTGTGAAGCCAAAATGAGTGTGTTTTAAGCAATTGTGTGATGTGTAGATGAAAAGGGAGGAAGCGGAATTAATGAAGACTATTGGAGCTCATTTAAGGAAACTTGAACAAGGTGAGTGCTATATTATTTTGAAGTATTTTCAATTGAAGTATTTTCAATTAGTTATGGAAAGATATAAGAAAAATTCGTATAGTTAATGTTAAAGAAATTTTATATATGAGGTTATGCTTATTTTAAGAGTTTAAGCACTTTGAAAATGTATTTGCCATCTTAGTGTTTGAGATGAGTATTTTAATTATATGATATTTCATATGGAAAGTAAGTGTTTTTAATTGAAGTATTTTATCTAGAAATAAAGATCTTGATTTAAGTTTTAAGCCCTCCTTTACAAGCAAAGCTACATTTTATGTTATGAAATGAAAGGCAATTTTCCTTGATTTTCCTATAAGTGAATTTAAGTGTTTATTAAGTTACAAGTTTTGCAATTAGTATGTTTTATAAGAGGCTTAAGCAAAGATGAAGTTTTATCTATTCTTTATGTGCACTTTGCATTGATATATATATGTTTTATATATATGTGTTTTATATGAAGTATTATTAACTATTTATATATTTATTTAATTTTTAACTTCCATATAAAATTTTTATAAATGTATGCATAAGGTTTTATGCATGAGTGAATCAAAAAGACATTTTGTGCTTTATGCACTAAGAAGATGGAATTTTAAGTCTTATGCATTTCTAAGTATAAGTTCTGGACTTAACGCACTCCAAATTAAGATTGTGTGCTTATTGCACCATAATAAGCGATTTTTGTGCTTTGGCACTAAGTAAGAAAATAAAATAAGTTTTCAAAGGCGATAAGTATACCGACCTTTATAAGTAAATTTTAGACCCAGTCGGTATATCCCACAATAGTATGGCAAGTCCAGGGGGGATGTGTCACTAACTCAAGAGGGATTTAAGTCTGTCATGTCGCCTCTACTTTTGTGGGATATTATCTCATGTTATGGTTAGCGATGTAATATTCTGCACATAACTACGAGATGTCTTTATAAGTAAGTAAGTGTCACGATTGGTGTATGATAAAAGTGTCATGTGACTCCACGTCGGTTAGCGTTATTACAGCTTCCGCGTGGTTATAAGCATTATGGGGTATGAATGGTGCTTTTCGAAAAACAAAATAAGCATAAGAAATATCAAAAATAAAGAAAAACATTTTATTGATTTTACCATAAGTAGATTTTTAAGTGCTTGACATTCCATACGTTTTCAATTTATAAGTTTTACATGAAATTATATAAGTATAAGTTTTATAAGTTCTCTACGCATATTACGCACTGAAAGGAATATGTTTTATATGAAGTTTATGAATCCATGCATTTTATAAGTTTTGATATACAGCTTTATGTATCTATACATTTAAAACTGTTATTTCAATTTTAAGCTATTATGATTTTTAAGAAATTATGAGTTCTATATGAGTATTTATGGATAAGTTCAAGGTGTTGCTCAAATCAAAAGCTTTATATGGAGTTTTACAGCAATTCTGAATCGATAGTTTCATATGTATGCTTGAAATCAAAGAAAGGTATTAAGTTTTCTTTATAAGTTGTGAGGCATATGAAGTTTTATATATACATAAGTTTTAAAAAGTTGGTTGCGTATGCTTTAATACTAGTAGTTAAATTGAGAAAGTCTAATAAGTTAATTTTTAAGTTTTATGAAAAGTTATATGTATATATATAAGTTCACATTGGTTTCCAAATTATAAGTTTTATATGAAATTGGATACTCTTATGAGTATTATGGTTTTATAAGCTCTATCTGAAGTTAAGGTGCACATACCTTTTTATAAGTTTTCTACGTATAATTTGGAATGAAATAAGTTTTAAAACCTATGATAAATTCTAAGAAATATAAATGCATTTTCAAAGGATTTTTAAGGAGGTATTTTTAAGAAATAAAAAATTTTAAATTAAAAAAAAATTAATCACTCATTGAGCTCTCATAGCTCATAATTTTCTATTTTTATGTTTAAAAACCTCCTCCTTAGGTATCTATGTGGGTGACCGAGGTCAGAAGGCTCCTCCAGAAGAGTAAGTTGGGCAATGACGTGATAGTGTTCTTGCATAAATACATTTTACATATTTTGTATGTGAAGAAAATTATATGTAAATATATATGTTTAATATTAAAAGAGTGGTCTAGATTCAATTAAGACATGAAAATTTTAAGTTTCAAACTATGGTATGAAATTGCAAAGTATTTGATTTATGATTTTATGTTTTTGAATATTAACGAAATGGAAATTTGATTTATGTTATTCTAAGTATGTTTGTGGAAGAATTTGGGTTGGAAAATGAAATCATTTGGAAGTGTATTTTACTTTGCAGGTATTTTGGGTTAAGTTATAAACGCAGTCGTTACCGTGTCGAATTTTCCATTTGAAAAAAAAAGGGAAATCCAACAAATTCTAATTTTATAAGTAAGAAAAGATTTTAAGGGTTTGCTCCGCAAATTCCTCTCAGCCTATCTAATAGGGTTAGGAGGAATCCGTTGGGGTGCCAGGCAAGGCCCTCCGGATATAAGTACGGTAAGATTCGGATTGGGTCCTATCACATATTATCTCAAAATCATGAATACCTAATAAAATTGATCCCCTAGGAATTCTTAACCCACTCGTCAACATACTCCTCTCCATGAGTGGGTGTCTCTGCAGCTATCCTCCTCTTTCTCAGGCGACCATGACAATGTATGCTTCTATAAGATTCAAATATGAATGAGTCGTCATGAAATGCATGAAAACGACTTCAAAACTTTCTAAAATCTTTCTCAAAACTTTACAAAACCATAGCTCTGATACCACACTAACAGAACCCAATTTGAATGCCTCCGTACTAATATCCAAAGGGTCCTGCCTAGCACCCTAATGGATCCCTCCTAAACCCTACTAGATGGGCTAAGAGAAATTCGCGAGCGAACCCTTACAACTTTTTGCTTTTAACTTATTTTATCCATTTTCTTTTTAATACTAATTTGGTTGTTTTCATTTTCAAAACTAAAGTTTTGTTTCAATTTTTTAAAACCAAGTCATTTCATGAAGCAAAAATTTGACAGTATAATGGATGTATTTTTAACTTAGTCAAAACCTGTAAAAAGAAAATTTACACTTCTAAATATTTCTCAAACTCAACCCAACTTCTCTTGACCACAAACATATATTTCAATGGCACAACTCAAATTTCTATTTCATCAAAAGTAAAAACATAAAGTTATAAATCAAGTCATTTGCAAAGTCACACAATGATTTAAAAACTCAAACTTTTATGTCATAAATAAATCTGGACCACTCACTTACAGCTTAAACATATATATACATACGATTTCTTTCAAATACATAATATGCAACATGTATTTATACAGAAGCAATGTCATGTCCTTGCCCACCCACTCTTCTAGAGGAGCCCTTTCGTCTCGGTCACCCATTGACAGACCTCTTTTCCCTAGGTAAACTGTCGACAACCTCACGGTGGCCTTCTAGAGAATATCTGACCCGGCTGGAAGGTTCCCGTGAAGCTAAGCTGTTTATCCTTTCAGAAACCTTCTTTTCTAACAGAAACTTATGAGAAATTTTTCTTTTTATTTTACACGTTTACAAATAGATCAATAAAATTTTGGGTAGCATGAAAATTGTTTTCTTTCTGACTATGCTACCTTGTAAAGTTTATAGAAAAATATAAACACTTCTAAAATCAAACATTTTCACAAACTTCTAGGCCTCAAACCCTTTTCTTTATCTCAAGCCACAAGCAACCCTCAAACATACATTTGAATTCAAAGGTAATTTAAAAACAAATTATATATCATGCATATAAACACATTTATACATTCTCAAAAGTATATACAAAATAAATGAATATATGAAATTATATGTATTCAATTTCCTATTTCTTTTAAAAATGTCTATAGTATTTATATATAAATGTACAGCACACATGATTCAACCGTCTAATCTTGTGTCAAAGTCCTTGCTACAGTTGCACCAGTTCCTATACCTGTCATTGGAGAGGTTTTATTTACAAAAATATAAAACATAGGTGAGCTTTAATAGCCCAATGAGTGTATATGATTTTCCTTTAAATCTAACTTTATCAATTAACCTCCCTAAAATCTTTTTAAGACATTTTATACATAATCAAATGCTATGATTGAAAAATTAGTATCTCTGAAATTCATGATTTATTTAATAACAATAGTGATCAATCAAAATACAATAAAATTCATGCTTTATAAATTAAATTACAAACAATAGGTTGCATGGTTTCCATTTCTATCGAAACATTTTAACAATGGTGGCAATGATACTTTTCAAATAATTTCTGAATAAAATAGACCAACCACTGGTGGTCCGTACCACACTGGTACCCTAAGAGTGGAGCTGAATTCTACATCGCTCGGCCATCCCGGAATTCTACATCGTTCAGGCCATCTATCCGGTTTTACGTAGTGGAATTCTACGTCGCTATGGAGCGGAATTCTACATCGCTCGGGTGGAAGCTAGCTAATAATATAACTCATACGTGCATTGGGCGACTCACAGGACTACATAGACACGGTCCGGTCCGCTGTTAGTGACAGACTCTCCTGACACGGCCAATGTATGCTTAATGTACTCAACCCAGACCGGAGATATATAAAATACTATCAGGAGTACCATAGGTTTTCAATTTCATTTCAAATTTCTCTTTCCCTTTTCATTAAAGCCACATTGCATAGAAATCATTTCCATAATCTATGCAACAATTTTAATTAAAATTCATTTGATATCAATTTACAACTTGATATATTAAAGAATGAATTAAAAATAAATCATAGCAAAAACATTTTAGAAGGACACTCACCTATTTAGCTCATGTTCCGATCCTAATCCGTCTTCCTCGTCTCCACTTTCCCTACACATTTTGCATTCTAATGTTTAACTACTTCTAACACCAACTAGCTCACCATACCTTTACATAAAACTCATTCATAATATCCAATGCATAAAACATTTCAATGGTGTTAACATCACACTAACTTATATTCAATTTCATATATATGTTACACCACCATTTCAAGTTAAACTTATAAGATAAGATACTTGAATTCCTACTAACTTAGGCCATGGATTACATCCTTTATATCCAATCTATTTCTTTTCAAATTCATGCTAAAATCATCACCAAAACAGCCCACCTTTCATGTTAAAACAACTCAAAACTATCATCCATCACCATGCACATCACCTTAGCTAAATGCACACTACTTACATCCAATTCTTTCTATTTTCATTTAACATCAATTCCACCCTTAACATAACTCATTTAAGCATCCAAAAACACATTAATTCATTAAAAAACAATGGCTTTGGACAGCCCTCAACTTAGCCGAATACAATCATCAACACACACATCTCATTTTGGCACTTTTATTTCAACATGATTCTCTAGCATTCTAACAGTTTTTCATTCATGGAAACCACTTAAACACATCAAAATCTAATTGATATTTCAAACCCTAAGCTGGCCATGTATCATGCATATGGATTCACATCAACTTTCTTCAAGTTCCACATTAAAAATTACCCCGAAATCACATCCAATTTCATTACAAAACAACCATCAGCTCATTTCATTTCCGTTCATGCTTAAATCAAGTTTTGTGGCTACTAGTGAGCTTACAATTTATCTTCAACCTCTAGCCTTGCTCCCCAACAAGATTGAAGCTTCAAAACTCTAAAATCATGCATAAAAATCTCATTAGAACCATCCATAACTCACTAGACAGCACCCATCAACTTTTCCACACATGAAAGTTGGGAAAACTCAATCCTTACCTCTCCAAATCACTTGATTCTTGTTGGAAAACTTCCCTAGGCTTGTTTACCACCCTTTGGGGGCTTGGAATCTGCTGAAAAATGGCTTGAAATGGGTGAAGAACAGCTCCAGGTTCTATTTTGCTGGACGTGTCCCCTGCAATTTTCTTTTTTTTTTTCCTTCTACTGGCTGATTGGTTTCTGGTGTCTTCTGCCTTTTTCCAGCAGCTTCTCCACTTTATATACTCTCCAATTTGTTCACTAATTGCCCTTCAAGTTGGTCATTTAATTACACTTCATGCCATTAAGTTATTTGGACCATTTTGCCCTCCATTTCACTACAATTCAACACTTAACAATTTCAACTTCACATGTAACTTTATTTTCTCTCTAGTTAATCCTTGATCACTAAGGTTTATCATATACTTTAAAGCTTATTACATGATTTTTCGGATTTCGAATTTAATCCTAATCCATTCGGAAACTTTTCTAGAATTCAATTATATCCAAAAAATTCAATCAATTTCGTTATTCCATGAATGAGGGCAAGCTTGTATAATATCTCCAACCGATTGAGTTATTAATGTCATTTCCTTGAAATTTCATCAATGCCATTTGTATTATATATTTTAATTAACCATCATATCATTTTTCGAATCTGAAATCATTTCCATAAACTCAATTTCACATGCTTATATATTAAATTCTGTTCACCTCTAAATAATTCCAAAAATATTTCATGGTCATCCAACCATCAAATTGACCACGAAATACTCTAATTGGGTATCTTAGTTCTCAATTCCTTGCTTTGAAAAAATTTCAAATGGATTTAAAATCAACAATATTCACTGTTCTTCCATTAAGGGTATTTTCGTTCGATTGTCTCCGGAGCTTTTAAAATCTACTCAAACGAACTCATTTTTTATTCATTTCAGTTTCCTTAGACTCTATTACTTATTACGGAACTTTTGATTTGCGGGGTCCGCTTTTCAAAAAAATAACTATTCACGTGGATAGTATTCATCTGAAAATACTATTTATTCGAAAATACTATTCATCCAAAAAATGTTATTTGTCATAGAGACAGGAGTTTCTGAGTTATACAATTGTAGCAACATACGTTTGCAATGTTCATACATTTTCCTTTCTAATACTAGTTAACGGAAAAAGGGTATTACTCCCACGCCAATACCCGAGGAGGTTTTTAACATAAAAACAAAAACTATGAGCTTTGGAAGCTCAGTGAGTGCTTATATATTTTTTCAACTAAAAAGCTTTACTTCTTTTATTTCTTAAAATACTTCCTTAAAAACTTTTCAAAATGCATTTCTATTTCTTAAAACTTCTCATAGGTTTTCAAATTTTATTTCATTGTAAAGCATGAATGCAAAATCTATAAAATGCATATGTGCATAAAATCTCACATAAAGCTTATAAAACTATAAATCATAAGGGCATCAAAATGCATAAAAAGCTTATAAGTTGAAAAACATATTAAACTCATATGCATAAAGCTTAATAGAAAGCTTATAAATTATAAAACATATAAATGAATTTCTATTTCTCAGACTTTCTCAAAACTTAAATACTTAATTTCAAAGCATACGTAAAGAACTTTAAAGCTCATATATACATAAAAACTCCATATAACTTGCAACCTAAAAAGCATAAATCTTATTTAGATTGCAAAGTATACATATAAAAACTATAAACTCATAAGTGTATAAAATTGATATACAGCTTATAAATTGAATAACATTTTAAACTCATATATACATAAACCCATATGCCAAAACTTATAAAACTCATAGATTCATAAAACTTCATATAAAGAGTATGTATTTCAATGTAAAATATACATAGAGAATTTATAAAATTCATATTTGCATAAACTTCATATAAAACTTATAAATTGCAAAGCATACAAAGTGCTAAACGCCTAAAATCACTTATAGTAAAATCTAAAAATGTTTTTCTTTGCTTTTAATACTTCATTTACTTACTTTGCTTTCTAAAAGTACCATTCGTACCCCATAATGCTTACAACCATGCGATAGCTATGCTAACGCTAATCGACGTGGAGTCACGCGATTTTGAACTAACACCAATCGTGACACTTACTTACAAAGACATCTCGCAATTATGTTCTGAATGTTACATCGCTAACCATAACACTAGATAATATCCCACACAAGTAGAGGTGACATGACAGACTCAATTTCCCCCTAGGTTAGTGATAATTCCCTCCCAGGACTTTGTCATACTAATGTGGGATATACTGGCTAGATCTAAAACTTAATCTTATAAAGGTGCGTATCCTTATGGCATTTGAAAACTTATTTTTGTTTTATCTTACTAAGTGCAATAAGCACAAAACTCTTCTTTTTTAGTGCAATAAGCACAAAATCTTATTTTTGAGTGCATTAAGCACTAAAACTCATATTTCTAAGTGCATAAAGCACAAAATATTATTTTTTTAAGTGTAACAAGCATATAAAAACTTTACTAAGTGCAAAAAGCACAAAATGCCTTTGCTAAAGGCAAAAAGCCCAAATTAACTTATCTTAATCATGCAAAAATATTTAAACATAGCAATTGTTTATGAATCAAACATTTGAATCTAAAATTTCGCTTGTGTTTGCATAATCATAACATATAACCTTATTTGCCAAAAAGGCTTAAGACTAGAACCTTGTAAATTCTTTTCTAAATAAATTTCATACTTACAAAATCATAAAGGCTTAAGTTTTCATACAAAACATCATATCAATAAAAGTGCTCATTTCAAATTTAAAGCTAACATAATAAAAATTCTTCTTATAAATTTTCACATAAACAACAAACTTTGGTAAAACTTAATTTAGCACTCACAATATAACTTTCCTCATAACTTTTAAAATCTAATTTCAAACACTTTAAAACAAGTGTAGCACTCACCTAATTCAAGCTTGGTATTAGGAGCTTCAATGGCCTTGCCACGCTCCGCTTGCTTGCTCTTCACCTACACATCACATATTCACTTAGAATACACTAATTTTAACTTCATAAAACTTATCACATAACTTATAACTCAATTTACTCTATTGAAAATCATTTTGCCTACAAGTTTCTCTTCTTGGTTTCAACCTAACTGAAGCTTAAAAATTATGTTTTCTTTGCATGAACATTACTTATTCTCACCTAGGAACACCTCCACATACCCGAAATAATTTTCTGAAGCTCGAAACAAAATTTGATAAAATCATACCCCCACACCCCCCCCCCCCCCCCCCCCCCCCCCTAGCCAAATGCATCATGGGGACTTCCCCAATGATTTTATTTCCTCAATTCTTTCTCCATTCATCTCCCTAAATCACACTTAGGTCGATCCAAAAGTCAATTTGGATAGAAACGGCCATCGGGTAAAGGTTTCTAGCTAAAATGCCATTTTTTCGACACTAATTTAGGGGCAATTTCACCATTTTCCACTTCTAATCTCAATTCATCTTTTCTTAGTGTTATACATACTTAATTATACTCATTTAATGCATTAAAACACATACATGAAGTGGTATTCCATATTTCCCATCAATGCCCTTCATATAGGCTACAAATTGGAATGTTGTCTAACTTAACTTAAAACACTTTCATAAACTTATCATATATTTCTTTAGCATGAATTCAACATGGAATCATGCTTAAAAACATCACATAACATTGGTATCATACTTCTCTCACTATGGCCTTATATGGCCTAACACATACCAAATCCATTTAATTCAAATTTTTCATTTTTAATCTCTTAGGCATTTCATCAAACACCTAATCCACAATAAAGTTTACTAAAACAAATTCAATTCAAACTAAGGGTTTCTCCCACCAAAACCTTAACACATCAACTTAATGATTTCCATATAGTTTACACTTACTTTTAGTCTCTTAAAACTCAACTTTAATCATACATAAAAACCCATATCAATACCCAACAAAATCATCAACACAAACATCAACATAACATCATTCAAACAAGCTCAAAGTTGTGAAAACCAATCTCTTTTAAATTGAATCTTGTTCTTCTAGCTTAGGTTTGTTTGGATTCTTGGTTTGGAACTCAAAATTTGATTGAAATCACTTGATCATCTCTTCACCAAACTTGCCCGAACACCCCTTTGTGACTCACGGTTTGTGGCGTTCAAATAGTGTGAAAATGGCTAAGTCAATGTATATATATTTTGATCTTTTTCAAAATGACCATTATGTCTTGAAAATTTTGGTTTTCGCCCTTCAATTTTGCTAAATTCTAATTTGACCCCAATTAGGAAATCTTGTTTCAATTTAGTCCCTTATCACACTTAACAAATCACTTAATGCCCTTTTACCATTTTACCCTTATACTTATTCATTTAATCTCCCATTGGGTTTAATCAATTTATGAAAATTTTCTACATTCTTTGGGCACTTCCATGGATCATCTAGAACCTTAAACATCGCTTAAGGACTAGTATTAGGGGAAACCATAAAATGAAATCGAGGGCTTACACTCATCAACGTGCACCTCTTCATGTGTGGGTGCCTCTACGGTTGTCCTCCTCGTTCTTGGGCGACCGCGACGATGCATGCTTCTATAAAATTCAATTATGAATGAGTGGTCATGAAATGCACGAAAACAACTTCAAGCTTTCTAAAATCTTTCTCAAAAACTCTACAAAACTTGGGCTCTGATACCACTCTAACGCGACCTAATCTGGATCTCTCTAAACTCTTATCCAGTAGACCTCTTCTGGCACCCCAATGGATCCCTCTTAAACCCTACAAGACGGGCTAAGAGAAATTCGCGGAGCGAACCCTTAAACTTTCTCTTTTAAACTGATTTACTTAACCTTCTTTTCAAAACTAGTTGAGTTGGTTTCGTTTTCAAACTAAAATTTCCTTTCTAATTTAAAACCCAAATCATTTTATAAAACTAAAAATCCGGCAGCATAATGGCTATATTATTAACATTGCCAAAAACTTGTAAAAGCAATTTACGCTTTCACATATTTCTTAAATTCAACCCAACTTCAGCCACAAACATATATTTCCAAACACATTTCCATTTCATCAAAACTAAAAACATAAAGTCATAGTTCAAACCATTTGCAACTTTCATAATTGCTTATAGGAAAACAAAACTTTCATCTCATAAAATTAAATTTTACCACTCATTTACAACTCAAAAGTTTATATTTACAAATGATTTCTTTAAAACTACATAATATGCAAAACATCAACTATTCAGAAGCTTTGTCGTGTCATACCCACCTAATCTTCTGGAGGAGCTATCTCTTCTCAGTCACCCACGTCAACACCTGAGGAGGTTTTTAAGATAAAAATAGAAAACTATAAGCTATAAAAACTCAGTGAGTGCTAGTAATTCTTTTTCAACTAAAATGTTCTATTTCTAAAATACCTCCTGAAAACTTTTGAAGGTAAAATTTCTATTTCTGAAAATTTCTCAACTTTAAATCTCATTTCAACACAAATCATAAATATAGAAACTGTAAACTCATATGTGCATCAAAATGCATATAAAGCTCATAAATTGAAAAGCACACAAAATCCTAAACAATTTCATCGCATATAATAAAGCTCTAAAATGCTTTTCTTTGCTTTCAATATCTCAATTATTAACTTTGCTTCTAAAAGCACCATTCGTATCCCTAAAGGCTCTAGTCACATGGCGACTAACTAACGCCGCTCGTTGTGACAATGTCATGTGGCAATTTTGAACTGACACCTATTGTGACGTTATCTAAGACATCTCATGGCTATGTACGGATTCTACATCGCTAATCATAACGCAAGATAATATTCTACACAAGTAGAGGTGACACGACAGAATCGATTTCCCCCAAGTTAGTGACATATCCCCCCTCAGGACTTTCTCATACTAGTGTAGGATATACCGACCGAGTCAAAATCTAAAAATGTAATATGAGGGGATACTCATGG
The DNA here is from genome assembly GCA_021234005.1 of Nephelium lappaceum. Lineage (NCBI taxonomy): Eukaryota > Viridiplantae > Streptophyta > Magnoliopsida > Sapindales > Sapindaceae > Nephelium > Nephelium lappaceum. The sequence continues at coordinate 2,444,078 of CM038003.1, forward strand.
CCTTTGAAAATCTCTTTTTTCTTTAACTTTCTAGTACAATAAGCACAAATCTCTTTTCTAAGTGCATTAAGCACAAAATCTTATTTCTGGGTGCATTAAGCACTAAATCTCATTTCTGAGTGCCATAAGCACAAAATAGATTTGCTAAGTACAAAAAGCACAAAGTATCTCAACTTTTAAAAATTAAAAACTAGAGCTTTTAAGCTCAGATTCCATAAAAGCTTTTCTTTAAACTTTTCAAATACTAAATAAACTTTACAAAGCAATTACAAACACCTTAAAAACATAAAGTGTAGCACTCACCTAATTCAAACTTCATATAAAGAGCTTCAAAGACCTTGTTGTGCTCTGCTTGCTTCCTCCTCGCTTACACATCACATTCTAACTTAGAATACACAAAATTTAACTTCACAAAACTCAACACATCGCTTCTAACTTAACTAACTCACTATAGGGGTATTTAGCCTAAAATCTTCTCTTTTTGGTTTCAACTTAACCAAAGCTTTAAAATTTTTTGAATCATATTTATTCTCACCTAGGAACACACCCACATACCCAAAATAATTTTTTGAAGCTCAAAACGAAAATCAATAATTTTTGACCCCCTTTGGTCGAACACTACCTCGGGAGCAAGCCCTAGGTTTTCTTTCATCCATTTTTGTTTCATTCATCTCCCTAACTCGCACTTAGGTTGGTTCAAAAGTTCATTAGAAAAGAAACAGCCATCGGGTGAAAGTTTCTAGCTAAAACGCCCTTTTTTTCACCATTAATTTAAGGGCAACTTTTCCATTTTACACTTCTAATCTCAATTCTCTTTTCTTTAGTGCTATACATACTCATTTATACTCATTCAACTCATTTAGACACATAGGGGAGGTGGTATTACATGATAACCACTAATGTCCTTCATGTAAGCTTTACAATGCAAGTTGTCTAATTTGTTTTCTAATATTTTCATAGGTTTATCTAGCATGAAATCAACATGGAATCATGCTTAAAAACCTTAGATTGCATTGGTATCATACACCCCCTCACTATGACCTTGTATGGCCTTATGCACACCAAGTTCATTTTATTCAAATTTTTTTATGCTTAGTCTCTTAGGCATTTCATCAAACACCTAATCTACAACACAATTCATTTACAACCAACTCAAATCAAACTTAGGATTTCTCCCATAAAAACCTTAGCTCATCAAAATTGATTGATTTCCATGTAATCAACTCTTGCTTTTAGGTCTCTAAATGCTCAACTCATAACATAAATAAAACCCCCCCATCAAATACCAACTCAAATATCAACACAAACATCAACTCTAACTACCATTCAAAAGAGTTCAAAGAGAGAAAACTAACCTCTTTTGGCTTAATTCTTACTCTAGACTTAGTCTTCTAACTTAGGTTAGCTTGAACTCTTGAATTGGAAGTCAAAATTGGCTTGAAACAACTTGGTTGCTTTTGTCTCATGCTTGGCCGAACGCAACCCTTTGTCGCTCACTCTCTCTCACGTTTTATGTTTCTCATGGTTTTTGCTTCATTTTTTGTGACTAAGTATGGAAAGCTTCTCATATATATACTCCATCATTTTCAAAATGACCATCATGTCCTCTAAAATTTGATTCTTGTCCCTCAACTTTGTTTAATTCTAACTTGAACGCTAATAAAAAAAAATTACTTCAAATTGGTCCCTTATCACACTTAATAATCACTTACGGCCGTTTACCATTTTACCCTTCTATTTATTCTCCAATTGAGTTCAATCAATTTCTGAAAATTCTTTACATTCTTTGGGCACTTTCATTAATCATTTAGGGTCTCAAAATATCACTTAGGAACTATTGCTAGGGAAACCATAAATAGAAATCGAGGGCTTACATAACAGATCCTTCATATGTATTTAAAGAGCAACCAGTGGAATTAAGAGAGAATTTGACCTATGAAGAGCAGCCAGGTCAGATTTTAGATCAAAGAGAACAAGTTATGCGCAATAAGGTTATTTCATTGGTTAAAGTGTTATGGAGGAATCACGCAGTGGAGGAAGCCACATGAGAACATGAGGAACATATGCGGAGCTAATATCCTCAATTGTTTGAAACAAATAATTTTATTTAAAATTTTCTATGTTGATTTAAATTTCGAGGGCAAAATCTTTTTTAAGGAGGGGTGAATTGTAGGACCCTAAATTTTCATTCTACATACTAAATAATACGTTACGGATGAATAGTAGCATTTTCGGGTGCATAGTAGTTCTGAGTGAATACTAACTCGATGAATAGTAAATTTTCGAGTTAGACCTCGGAGAATAAAAAATTTTTAGAATAAGTAATGGAGTCTAATGAAACTGAAACAAAGTAAAAATGAGTCCGTTTAAGTAGATTTTAAGAGTTCCGAAGATAGTCGGATGAAAATGCCATTTTTGGAAGAATAATGGTTATGAATGATTTTAAATCCAATTGAATTTTTTTCAAAGCTTGGAATTGAGAGTTAAGACACCCAATTAGAGTATTGCATGGTCAATTTGAAAATTGGATGACCACGAAATTTTCTTGGAATTTATTTGAAAGTGAATGGTAATAAATGTAAAAATTAGTGGTATTAATAGAAATTATATGAGATAAAAACCATTCAAGGAGCACAATCCTTATGATTATGGATACACCAATGATAGATTAACATCTCATGGTCCTTATATTGACTAAATATGTGGTGAAGATAAATTAGAAATTGGTTAAAATATGTGTGGTGGATAATTATATAGTTAATGACCAATGAAATTGTGATTAGTGTGACTAAAGTATATGTTTGGCATTTTAGATGAATCTTAAGGGCAAAATGGTCATTAAGGAAGCTTAGTATATATAGTTGAAGCCCAAATGAATATCAAACCAAAAGCAAAGTCGGTTAACAAGTAGAAACCGAAAAGAAAAAAAAAAGAGACGAGAAGAAAGAGGAACCGAAGAAGAAGAAGAAGGAAGAAGAGGGGCTGATGTTCAAGGGTTTTTTCATCACTATCTCACCCACAAATTCATCAAGATTGAACAAGGAACAAGTGAAGAAAAATAGGTGAGTGATTTGATTAATTTTGAGACTAGTTTGATGTGGTTTTAAATGAGTTTTGTGAATTGATGAAATGTGATGTTGATTTTTGGTTTAATTAAAGCCTAGTCATCATCAAACCAAGCTTAGAGGTGGGAGAAAGCTTGAAGCAAACTTGATTGAAGCTTACTAATAAGGTAAGGATGTTAGGGTTTTGATGATTTATGGAAATAAGTTTAAGTTAATTGATTTTTTTGATGTTAGATGTTAGTTGAGATGTTGTGGTGATGTTTGATGTAGTTAAAATGAAGAAAGTGAATTGAATGAGTTTGTATAATTTTATGGTGGATGGCAAAAAGGGGGTGTATGTTGAGATGTGATTAATTTTTGGTGTTTGTTGAATTTGGATGATGATTTTAATGGTTTTGAGTTAGTTGGTGGAGAGAAAATTGAAGAAAATGTTGATTATGCATGACTTTGAAATTTTCTAGTATAAAGGACAATTGTGTTTTTAGTTGAATTCATAGGAATTAATGTTGTTATGTGAGGTTTAGACATGAAATAAAGATGGTTGTGTGTGGATTCAATTCAAGAAATGGTTAGGAAGGAATGTGGTATGAAAAAAAAAGTTTTAGTTAGTATATGGATGGTCGTGTATATAGTGTATGGCAAAAGGAAGAAATGTGATATAAAATTATTTGAATTGGTGTTTCAATGAGTTTCCATGATTATATGATGTGTTTTAAGTGTGTTTGGCATGAAATTTGACAAGAAATGGATGGAATAATGAAATATGCAATCCATGAATTGAAGTTACATGTATACTACTGCATACTAAAGGAATTAAATGTGTGTGGAATTAGTTTAGTCAAAAAGTCGTTAAAATTTAGAATGCGAAATTGTGTAGGTGAAATCGAAGCGGCGTAATCGAATTAGTGCTCAGACGACCATAAAACCAATTGTGAGTGTTTTTTGAAATTGTTTTTGAAAGTTTTATTTCTAATCAAATAGAGTTTATATGTTATGCTTTTAAATTCAAGCGTGTGATTTTGTATATGAAATTTTAGTAAATGAGTTTTATATGATATATAGAATTTGAATATGTGAATCGATTATACTGCTACTTTAATTTTATTTCCGAGATTTTAGTTTATGGGAATGATTTTATACAATTTATAAATGATAAGCAACAGGTTTAGAAATCGAAAGTTTTAGGCCTATGATACACCCTTAGGATAATAGAGGATATTACCGGTCAGAGTACCCTAACGTGCATGGCAGAGTAGGGGGCATTTTTGCATTTGACATACCTGGTAGGATGGGAATATGTCCGTTAGTCAGTCCAGTGTATCGCCCTCTATATGTCTTGAGTAGTTATTGATTTAGCGAGCTGGCTTCTACATGGTGATGTAGGAATTTTGCTACATAAACCGGTATGGTGGTTTGAGCGATGCAAGAATTCCGTTCTACCACCCGATACGACCTGAGCGATAAAGGATTTCCGTTCCGCCGTATCTAGTAAGGGTATTGTCAGGATGGGCCATCAGTGGTTAGCTGTTTCAATTTACAGATTGTCTATAGAAAATAACGTTACCACTATTTCCAATTTCAGCAAAAAATGAATTTGAAATTTTTATGATTCACACTATATGTTTAATTTAAAAAAACATGAATTTTAAATTACAACATTAAATTATTTTAGCATAATATATATATATTTTTAGGGAGGCTATTTTAGAAAAATTTTAGTTGATTTGAAATACTTGACGCTTATTAAGCTCGTTTAGCTCATCATATTTTTTCTGTTTTATAAAGAAACCTCCTCAGGTGCAGGCACTGATACATCAAGGGTAGGGACACCCCCACAAGATTAAAGGATTGAGAGCATTTAGCTGTGAATGTTATAAATTGAATTGATATGTTTTGTAAAGAAAACAAATTGACACTTGTACATAAATTACTTTATCTTTGTAAATAATTCTATGTTTAAATTATGTGATTTCAATTATGTTATATATATATATTCCAAATTTGATTGAATTTGTTGTGTTGTATTGTGAATTGGAAATGGACGGCCGGAGGCCCAGAAGTTTGGGGAAATTGATTGCTTTTAGAAGTATTTATATTTTGTGAACTTTCACAAGGTGGTATATTCGGAAAAACAGTCATTATACTGCCCGAATTTTTATAAAATTATTTTGAAATCGAGCAAAACAAAATGAAAAATTTTCATTACGTTTCTGCAATAAACAGAGGATTTGGAAAATGTAGCAAAAATAAAATGACTCGGCTTCACGGGAACTTTCCAGCAGGATCAGATATCCACTGGAAGGCTACCTTGGGGTGCCGGGCAGGCTGCCTAAGGAAAGAGGCTTATTAGTTAGGGTTTTGTGTAATCCTTCTAATAAAATTTAATTGGTTTGATTTTAAGATATTAGATGATTATAGGATGAATTTTGATGTGATTGATGATCATGGAAATGAAAGAAAATTATTTGAATGTGTGGGTATGCATATAATTGGATTGATTTTGGTATTTGATGAAATTACATGAGATTTCATATGATTTTAAATTGAATTATGAAAAGAATATTTGGAAATTGGATGATGATGGGTAGCTTGACTATTTTATTGATTCCTATCCAAAGATTCTTTTATCATATTTATAAGTATATAGTTGTTGCAGTATTTTTAGTGAAATGATAGGGGATGTGCTAGTATAGACATAGACAAATATAGATCAAAAGTCTCTAAGTAGAATTAATGTCATTTGAGAAAATGATATGTGCTTCAATAATAATAGTTGCTGAACTGAATAAATGTGACAAAGTAAATAGTGATAACTATGATATTTGACAACATAAAATTCAGTATATCCTAGAGGATTAAGAAGCCATCGAAATCCTAACCAATACCATGGCCAAACCCAAACATGGTACTTTTGCTCAATATAGAAAAGATGTTGAGGCTTATCATGCCTTCTAAGATAAAGAACAACATTGTTCGTATAACGATGTTGTCTTGCATGACTAATGACCACATGTGTGCGTACGAAGAATATAGACGACACTAGACATTTGGCTAACTTTGAAAGACGAATGTGGTGGGATATCAACCATTAAACTGAGGAGATTCACAATCAAGTTTGATACTTATCAGAAGCATTGGGATTTCAACCTAATAAAGCATCTATGAGAGAAGTCAAACATGATACATGAGTTAAAATCCGTAGGCCATGCCTTAACTAGTGAGTAATAAGTACAAGTGGTAATTCGGTCCCTCCCAAATAATTAGAAAAACATGATAAATCAACATGACCTACAACAATAACATGAAGTCGTTTGATGATATCTCATGTCATGTTAAACTCGAAAATGAGCGTCTAGAGGTGGCCAATACTTCTGGTTAACTTTATTTGGCTAAGTCAAGTATGCGCAAGGGTTTAAACTTTAAGCGTAAAAAGTGAGGTAAGAATAAAAGTTGGAAGAAAGGGAAATAGAATCCCAAAACTAACATGGATGAGACCAAAAAACACAGAAAGGGTAAGCGTGGTAGTTCAAGGAAGGATAAGAGTTAGTTGAAGTATTTCAATTGTGGCAAGATGGGTTATTTCACTCGTGAATGCACTGAGCATAAGAAAGAGACTCAAGAGCCACAAATCACATAGCTAGAGATAGGGGAGCATATATAGAGTATTGTCGAATCAATCTAGGAACAAAATGAATCTATGTGGGAGATTGGCACCTGCAAAGTGATTCTACGAGGTGGCCAAGTGTTGTATCTCCATGATATCTTGTATGCTCCAAAGATTTGACTGAATCTTGTCTCTATAATTGTCCTTCTCGGTTTAGGATATAGTTTAACTTTTCATAGCAACTGTTTGAGGATTTATCTAAATTTAGTGTGATTAGACACTAGACATCTGATGGATGGTTTTATCGTATTAAATATCGAATTTGACGGTACTATTAATACGATGGTTGTCTTTCATTAATCACTTTCACTAATGTTGCCAATATTGATGTTTATACTTGGCATGCTAGACTAAGACATATTGGCCAGAATCAAATGAATGGATTGTCTAAAGAGGGATTTTAAGATTCCCTCAATAAGATAGATTTGCTTTTATGTGAAAGTTGTCTAGTAGAAAAACAACTGGAAAACCATTTGGAAAAAGAATTGAGGTTGAGAATCAATTATAGTTAATTCATTCTGATATTTGTAGACCAATAAATGTGAGAGCTAGAAAGTATAGCAATCATAGATGATTACACATGTTTTGGTCATATCTATCTAATCTCCCATAAATCTAAAGTATTAGATTGCTTTAGAATATATTTAAACTTGGTGGAGAATCAGTTAGATAGAACTATTAACATCTTGTAGACTGACCGAGGATAAGATATCTTTCTTAATAATTTGAGACATTATGTCATGAGAAAGGTATTGATATACAGTTGACCATTTCTAGGATTCCACAACAAAATGGTGTAGCAAAAAGAATGAATAAAACATTACTGGAGATTGTCAGATCTATGATGACACAAGCAAAACCTCCTAATATCTTACTGGGGCGATACGTTATTAACGGCTTCTTACATTCTGAATAAGGTCCCTACCAAATCAGTAACTTTCATACCCTATGAATTATAGACAGGTAGGAAACCTGAACTTACTTATATGCAACCTTAAGGGTGCGCAGGATATGTACATGATTTTTTTAGTAAATATGGAAAGTTGGGTGCTAGAGGAAATAAGTGTATTTTTATAAGATACTCTAAGCATTTAAAGAGATATGTACTTATAGGAGAAAACTTAAATGGAAGTGTTACTGAAATAGAGTCACTAGACATGAATTTCTTAAAGAATGAATTTTCTAGCAAAGGTGAGATTGAAAAAGAATTTCAGTGTTGCGAGTTGAACGATTCGGATGATGTTCCATATCCGAACACTCAACTAAAGGAAGATAGAGAATTGTTTAACTACTCTATTCCTAGTGGGAATGACAGAACTATTGGAATAGCTTATTCATCTGTTTCCAGTGGGAGCGAAGGGATTAACAAGTTAGTGCCCTCAAATAAATCAACTCGTAGAAGTAATTACAAGGCTATTCCTCATCGTCGATTTGAGATTAAGGGCGAAGCATTTATGCTTGTTTCACATAATAATGATGAGCCAAAGAATGTGAATGAGGTTCTCAATTCACCTGCTAGAGATTTTTAGATTAAAGCCATACAATAAGAGATGGAGTCAATGGAGTATAACCATGTTTGGGACTTGGTTAAATCATCGTCTGATCGGAAATCCATTGGAAACAAATGGGCTCTCTGTATCAAGTGTAAGAAAAACGACTCAATAGAAAGATACAAGGCGAGGTTAGTAGCAAAAAGATATACTCAACAAAAAAGTATGGACTATGAAGAAACCTTCTCCCTTATGGTAAAGTTTGCTTCCATCCGCGTTATATTAGCTATTGACACACACATTAACCTAAAATAGCATCAGATGGATGTAAAGATAACATTTCTCAATGAAGAATTAGAAAAAAAAAAATTACATGGAGCAGCAAATGAATTTTGTTTCAAAAAAGCCAAGAGTTGAAAGTATGTAAGCTCATGAGATTGATTTATGGCTTGAAACAATTCTCCAGACAATGGTACCTCCATTTCCATGAGACGATCATATCCTATGGATTTCAGATAACCAAAGAGGACCGTTGTATGCATGTTAAGTTGGTAAAAGATAAGCTAATAATACTATCTTTACACGTGGACGATATTCTATTGACTAAAAATGACAACGAGTTTAAGGTAACCATAAAGTGATGGTTATCCTCAACTTTTGAGATAAAAGATATGAGAGAGATTACCTATATTTTAGGAGTTAAATCAATAGAAATCGTTTAAGGAGAATTTTGGTTTTATCACAAGAGCCATACATCAAAAGATTCTCGAACGATTCTATATGGCTGATTGTAAGCCTATGGGTACTCCCATCTCGAAGGGTCAAACTTTTTGTCATGAAATATGCCCTAAGACTTCATAAAAGCATAAAAAAATGCAAAGAATCCTTATTCTAGTACTATTGGAAGTCTCATGTATATTATGATGTGTACGAGACCTGATATTTCTTATGCAGTTGAACTAATTAGCAGATATCAATCCAATCCTGAACAGAAACATTGAATTAATGTGAAAAGAATTTTAGAAAGGGACTATTGATTTCTCCCTATATTACCAAAGTGTTAACATGCGTTTAGTTGGGTATATAAACGCTGATAGGAGAGGTGATTTACATAAGCAAAAATCAGCATCTGGTTATGCAATTTTTGCTTAGTCAATGTGCTATCTCTTGGAGTAACAAGAACCTATCATGCATTACGCTGTCCACCATGAAAGCTATATTCATAGCATGGTCAACTGCAGTCTAGGAAGCAATCTGGCTCAGAGATTTGTGAAGAATCTAAATTCGAAATTAATATGAAGAAGCTAGTACTATATACTGTGAGAGTTAGACAACAATTACCTATACAAAAGATAAGAGAAATATTATAGTAAATTAAAGCACATAGAGACTAAGTACAATTTCGTCAGAGATATAATAACGAAAAGAATGTAACAATTTAGTATGCATCTACACATGAGATGGTATTGGATCCACTCACAAAAGTTTTGATAAGAAATATGTTTATGTCACATGCTAGATCTTTGAATTTGCGTAGATTTTGATGTTGTAATTGTTACATTAAGTTATATCTGTTTTATAATTAGATACGTCATTTTGGTTATATAAAACTAGCACATATTCATTTCACATAGATTGTATATAATAGTATGTCGTCAGGTTTTGAGATTAGTATTCTTACACGTACAATCGCCTTGGTTGCTAGGAGAGCAAGCTAAGATGAGACACATATATTTTTAGAGTATAAAAATGAAGTTATTCTCTTAAGGGCTTGAAATATATGAAATGTCGCCTTGACTGTAGTCAAGATGAGGTTCTACCTAAAATTAATTATTGAACCGCTCATGATGTATCCCCACCATCATGAGAACCTGATTAAGCCAGATGTGAGTTTCTCGATAATAGGTGCTGAAATGGCAAGCTTTGGAACTCAGGTTAGGCATTAGAATAACGTCTGAACTAAGATCTATACAGTGAATAATCTTAATATAAAAGACATACGTGTCCTTATTAAAGGATAAGATTCACTATAACATACGTTTCATACCGTGTGTGCTTATCATGACCGACATGGAAAATGAGTGAATTTATCCCTGATTCCTTATTGTGTAAGTTCCATTGAAGTTTATATAAAACTTCTACCTATGTCCTCAATGACTGTTCACTTTGTCTCAAAGTAATGAGGTGATGTTTGTATCATTAGTGTGTCTTTTATGGCTATGATAATGCGGCCTATGGGATATTACTATGATGTTAGTCATTTTGTTGACCGAGGGACGAAAGTAAGACAGAAAGATTTAATGAATTTTATTTTTGTTCCTATAGTTACTAGTCGTGACTAATTGCAATTTGGAATTGCAATTGTGATTATATGGAATATTGGAGGATCAAGCATGTTAAGGGATTAAATATGCTCGAGCAAATAAAATTGTATTAAATCTATGACATAATAATGAACAAATTTACAATCTCTTGTATAGCAGTACAATTGAGATTTGATCCAACTAGGTAAACTCACCAATTAGAAGCAAATATATCATAATTGAGGTCAAGATAGGATAAGCAAGAGTTTAAGGATGACAAAACAATCAATTAAGGGCCAAGATGGAATAAACAATAGTTAAGGATCGAGGAGCAATTATTTAAGGGACAAGATGGTCATTGATGGAATTGTTATTACTATATAAACAATACTTGGCCAAAATTAGAAGAGATTCACGCCATTCACAAAGGAAGAACAAAAGAGAAAAGTGAGGGAGAAAAGGAAGTGCATTCGGCCAAGTCAAGGGAGGAGTGATCAAGTTGGTTTCAAGCTAGTTTCCATATCCAAATCAATCAATCAAGCTTCCCTAAGATAGAACAACAAGCTTGAAGCAAGAGTCAAAACTAATAAGGTTACTTTCTCATCTTTTGGAGTTATTGTTGGTAGTAAAGATTGATGTTTGTGTTGGTTGTTTTGATGATATTTAAGTGGGTTTTGATGGAAGGTTTTTATATATGTTATAAGAGATGATTCATTTGAGACTTGAAAGCATATGGAGATGGCATGGAAAACCTACTAAGATTGATGAGTTAGGGTTGGCATGAGATAGATTTTGAGTTGGTTTCAAATTGGAAATTAATAGCATGAGATGTAGACTAGGTGTTTGACAAAATGTCTAAAGGAAACAATATCAAAAGCTTGAAAGAGATGAACTTAAGATATGTTAGTGCTTGTAAGGCCATATGGAGAGGTATGAAAATCCAATGAAATGGAGGTTATTTAAGCATGATTTTATGTTGTTTAAGTGACAAACAAACTTATGAAAATGCTTGGAATGGAATTAGAACAACTTGCATTGTAAGGCACCTATGAAGGGCATTGTGAATTGTCATGGAATACCACTTCTTCTATCGGTTTGATGAATTGTATGAGTAGGTTGGAGTGTGTATAACACTAGGAAAGAAAGAATTAATTTTTAGAATGAAAGGTATGAAAATGCCCCCTAAAAATGGATGAAAAAGTGAGGTTTTTCATAGGTTTCAATACCCGAACAATGGAATTTTTCAGAGCCGCTTTACGGGTGATCAAAATGCGAGTCGAGAAAGCATGTGGAGCAAGAAAGAAGTGAAGCACAGCCTTAGGTAGGGCTGTGCATACCATTCAGCTAAGGGGGTAAAAAATGATCACTTTTCGTTTTGAGCTTTGAACGATGATTTCGAGCATATGGGCGTGTTCCTAGGTGAAAATAAATAAGATCCATGAAAGGAAATCGGAATTAGAAAACTTCAGTTGAGAGGACACCGTGTAGAGACACCTTTTAGGGACTATGTCATTTTATGGGTAAAATGGGTTAAGAGTTGTGTAATAAGTTCTGTGAAGCTTCATTTAGTGCATTCTAAGCAAAATTACAATGTGTAGGTGCAAGAGAGGCTGGCAGAGCTGGAGAGGACCGTTGAAGCCACTAGGGAAGTTTGCAAGCAAAAGTGAGTGCAAAATGGTTTTAGAAAAAATTTATGTCGTTTTGACATGTTTATGCATTTTCTAATATGGTTGCTACTTCAGGATTTTAAATGAGTAATTATATGAATACTATGTTGTGTATGAAAGTTTATCTTTTATGTTTTCATAAGTGTGTAAGCTACTTTGAAATAAAAATTGAAGTTTCAAGCTTGATTGTTAAATGTTTGATGCTAAAAATAAATTACGTTTAAATGAATTTTCAAAGGCCAATTGTCTACCCACCTTTATAAGTTATATAGACCCGACCGGTACGTCCCACACGTGTATGGCAAAGTAGGGGAGGGATCGCGTCACTAACTTTGGGGGGAAAGTGTCCGTTGTGTCGCCTTTACGTGTGTGGGATGTTGTCCTATGTAACACTTTGCGATGTAAAATTTCGCACGGAGTTGTAGGATGTCTTTGCAAGTGTCACAGATGGTGTATGTGGCTAATTTGCCTCGTGACTCCACATTCTCGAGGTTGTAAGTTTTAAGGGGTAACATTGGTGCATTTCTAAAGGAAAAAGTAAGTTGATGATAAACTATTTTATACGATTATAATGATGCTTCGAAAGGAACCTTATAACCGTTTCCAATTTTGTATAATGTTAATTCTTACTAAGTTTTATTACGAGTTTCATGCATTCCCTATTGATGACAAATGTATGGTTTTGTTATGTTCAATATGAGCTTGTAATTTGTAATTTGATCTATTAAGTAATTAAATTCTATTTTTAATGTTTTAAGGAGGTATTTTACAAATAAATATGATATTGATTTATAACTTATGAGCACTCACTGAGCTTCTGTTAGGCATTGTGCCCTAAGTGCTTGTAATTTATAAATATTTAAATAAATTATAAATAAATAAAGTTTATTTTATTCAAATTAATGTGCATTTATGAAATGTTTGCTTCATACAAATATCATATAACATCCATGATTACTTATGTAGTTTCAAATTAAGTATATAAGTGTTATATACAAGAGGATTTAGTTTGAGATTAGTAATCTAAAGAGTCCGTAGAAAGCAAACAAAGTTGGGTACTTTGTTTGTGGTAAATCTACAGTTACGGTCCATTTCGTATTTAATACGATGATCTTATCCGAGATTGTTCATATGGTGATATGAAAATGGAGGCACTTATATAATAGAGATTATATAGGACTAGACCATGATAAAAATGAATTTCTTATTAATATCCGTTAAATAAAGAAATTCTTATTTATCGACTAGATGATCATATATGGATTGATCTTAATTCTGAGTGTTTAATGGACTCCTATTTGTTGGGTCATATCTTTTGATTTACATGGGTGAGACTGTTATAGATTTACGGTCAATAAGCTTCATACTTTGGAGATATGATTTAATAAGTGGCTGGGAACATTTTACACAATAGTGGAATCCACTTCTTGCAAGAAGTAGATGAGTAGTTCCCTTAAGTGTTGATTCGGGTCTTGAACAATAAAAGCGCTCAACTTTCTGTTTACGAGTAAACAGAAAGATAAATTCATAAGTTGTTATGGATATATTATTCATAAGAGAATTAATGATACTAATGGAACAAGATATAATTAGAGAGGTATAACGGATTTTAATAACCTAGCTCTAATTATGAACTACTCGTGGAGGATCGAATCATATGAAATGATTAAATCGATGGACACTGAAAATTCAGATTGTGTAAAACATCTACAATTTTGAGAGTGCAACCTTAAGTTTTTAGTGGAGTAACTCTAAGGTTAATAATAGTGAATTATTAATTAAAGAGTTTAATTAATAATTCCGATATTATTGGAACTCAAATTGTAGGTCCATTTGGTCCCCTTGCTAGCTCCCAACCACATAAAGAAACAAGTTGAAGAATATAATTGGATTGTCCGATTATTGGTGTACACATAAATTTATGTACATGTTCATAAATTATTTAAATAATTTGATTATTTAAATATTTATAATTATTTAATTAATGGTTAATTATTTAATTATTTGTAGAGGTCATGGGTTTAATTATAAATGATGTCATTAAATTAATTATGATTTAGAATCATTTAATTTAATGAAAAATCATTTAATTAATTAATGGAAATAATAATTTTAATTGGAATAAGATTCCATTTAAATTATATTAAAAGAGTTTTAATTTAATAGGAATTAGATTCCATATTAAATTAAAAGAATAGAATTCTAACTCAATAAGGAATTTGATTCCATATTGGATATGAATTATATCTTTCAATTTTAATAAGAATTTAAATTCCTTGTTAAAAATTGAAGAACCCTAATTTGCCAATATAAAAAAAAAAAGATGTTTTTATGATTGGTAATGAGAGTGGTGGTTGAGAGAATTTTTGGCTACTTGAACCAAAAATTTCCATTGATTAAAAATCACCTAATAACCATCTACTTCAAAAGGATCTTCAAAAGATTGTGCCCACACACAGTTTCTTTTGTGAAAAGTCATAGCAAGGAAGATCTGGTGGTGAAGAATCTGCGAATCAAAAGGCATCAATTTAATTTTCATGTAAGGTAAGATTCGATCTTATTAATTTAACTATTGAATCGTTATTACTAGCATCGATCGAACATGTTTTGTTTGAAAAGTTTTAAAATTCACATTTCCGCATTCGAATTAAAATCGATATTTCCCTTTAGCTCCATTATCATTTTGCTTCTGTTGCATTATCATTTTGCATGTCATTGAAAGTTGAAAAGCCACTCATTTTGTTGTACTTTATCTTATTTTTAGTGGCTTTTGAAACAAACTTTGTATTTATATATCTTTGGTTGTGTATAAAGTTCTACTAATTTCATTAAGGTTATGAAAAAGTGTAAGATTTCTACGTAAATTCTTTTAAGGTTTTGATGATATTTTGTAATTTATGGCTTATGCTTTCATGTGATTTCTTTCGTATGAGATGGAAATGAAATCTTGAAATATGCTTGTGAAAGAAGTTGTATTGGATAAATAAGACCTTTTGGAAGTGTATTTTGTTTTACAGGTATTTTGGAAATATCAATATTATAGCCGTTATGCCGTCGGATTTTCATTTGAAAAAAAAAAAAAAAAAAGAAAAACCCAGCCCAATCTTGTTTATAAGAAAGGAAAGAGTTTAAGGGTTCGCTCCGCGGGATTCTTTTGACCCAGTTTATGAGGTTAGGAGGATTCCGTTGGGGTGCTAGGCAGGGCTCTCCAGATATCAGTATGATATGATCTGGATAGGGTCCTGTCAACGGATCCGTCGGGGTGCCAAGCAAGGCCCACGAACATAAGTACTGTAGGATTCGAATTGGGTCCAATCAGTACGAATGGTGCTTTTAGAAAAAAAAGTTCGCATTTGAATGTTAGAAAGCAAAGATAAGCATTTTTTGATTTTATTATAAGTGACTTAATTGTTTAGCACTTTTTATGTTTTACAATTTATAAGCTTTATATGAAGTTTATATACATATAAGTTTGTATATGCTTTAAGTGACGTGACCCAATCCGGATCTAAACTCTTATCTGGTAGACCTTGCTTGACACCCCAACGAATCTCTCCTAAACTCTACTAGGCGGGCTAAGAGAAATTCACAGAGTGAATCCATAAAACTTTCGCTTTAGACTCATTTAATCAACTTTCTTTTTAATAATAGTTAGGTTGGTTTGGTTTTAAAACTAAAATTTCATTTCAAATTTACAACTCAAATCATTTTATAAAGCTAAAAATTCGGCAACATAACGGCTGCACTATTAACATTTCTAAAATAACCTATAAAAGAAATTTACACTTCCAACTATTTCTCAATCACCACCCAACTTCTTTAGCCACAAACATATAGTTCAAATCACCATTCCATTTCATCAAAACTAAAACATAAAGTTATAGTTCAAACCATTTGCAACTTTCACAATTGCTTATAGGAAAACAAACTTTCATCTCATAAAAGTTATATTTACCGCTCATTTACAACTTAAAAGATTATATTTACAAATGATTTCTTTAAAGTCACAAAATATGCAAATTGCATCTATGTAGAAGCAATGTCGTGTCATGCCCACCTACTCTTCCGGAGGAGCTCTCTTTTCTCGGTCACCTATATCAACACTTGAGGAGGTTTCTAATACAAAAATAGAAAAACTATGAGCTTTGGAAGCTCAGTGAGTGCTTATAATTCTTTTCAACTAAAATGTTTTATTTCTAAAATACTTTCTTAAAAACTGTTAAAGGTAAAATTTTTGTTTCTTAAACTTTCTCAATTTAAATCTCATTGGTATGCAAAGCATAAATTGGTAACTATAAAGCTCATATGTGCATCAAAATGCATATAAAGCTTATAAATTGTAAAGCATACAAAGTGATAAACAATTAAATCACTTTAATAAAATCTGAAAATACTTATCTTTTGCTTTCTAACTTTCAAATGCAAATTTTTCTTTCTGAAAGCACCATTCATACCCCTAAATGCATTTGACCGCACGGCGACTAACTAACGCCGCTTGTAATGGCAATGTCACGTGATGATTTTGAACTGACACCAATCGTAACGCTTATTAAAACATCTCGTGACTATATGTAGAATTCTACATCGCTAACCATAGTACAAGATAATATCCCACACAAGTAAAGGCGGCACGATTGACTTGCTTTCTCCCTAAGTTAGTGATGCATCCCCCCAAGACTTTACCATATTAATGTGGGATATACCGGCCAAATCTAAAACTTAATCTTATAATCTGAGGGTATACTCATGGCCTTTGAAAACTTCTTTTTACTTTAACTTACTGAGTGCAATAAGCATAAATCTCTTTTCTAGGTGCATAAAACACCAAATCTCATTTCTGAGTGTATTAAGCACTAAGACTCATTTTTGAGTGCATAAAATACTAAAACTCATTTCTGAGTGCATAAAGCACAAAATAGCTTTGCTAAGTGCGAAAAACACAAAATAGCTTATTTTTAAAAGATTTAAACTAAAACTTTCAAGCTCAATTCTCATAGAAATTTTCTTATAACATTTCAAATAATCAATAAGCTTTACAATTTAATTACAAACACTTTAAAATAAAGTGTAGCACTCACATAAATCTCAAGCTTGGTTTAAGGCTCTTCAATGGTCTTCTCTTGCCCCTCTTGCTTCTTCATCACCTATACATCACATTCTAGCTTAGAATATACTAAATTTAACTACACAAAACTCAACACACAGCTTCAAACTCAATTAACCCATCAAAGGGGTAATTTCACTAAAACTTCTCTTCTTGATTCTAACTTAACCAAGGCTTTCAAATTCCATTTTCTTTCCATAATTCTTACTCATTCTCACCTAGGAAGACATCCATACACACAAAATAGTTTTCTGAAGCTCGAAACGAAAAATGATGTTTTTGGATACCCCTTGGTCGAACCTACTATAGGGAGCAATCCCTTGACTTTCTTTCATCTATTTTTGCTCCATTCATCTCTCTAACTCCCACTTAGATCGGTCCAAAAGTCAATTCGAAAATAAACGGCTATCGGGTGATGATTTCTAGCTAAAATGTCCTTTTTTCGCCACTAATTTAAGGGCAACTTTTCCATTTTACACTTCTAACCTTAATTCTCTTTTTTTTAGTGCTATACATACTCAATTCTACTCATACAATTTATTTAAACTCATGGGAGAAGTGGTATTACATGCTAACCACTAATGTCCTTCATATAAGCTTTACAATGCAAGTTGTCTAAATTGATTTCTAACATGCTCATAGGTTTATCTAGCATAAAATCAACATGGAATCATGCTTAAAACCCTTAGATTTCATTGGCATCTCACTTCCCTCACTATAGCCTTATATGCCTTAACATACACCAAATTCATTTCATTCAAATTTTTCATGTTTATTCTCTTAGGCATTTCATCAAACACTTAGCAAACAACTTATTTCATTTACAACAATCTCAATTCAAGCTTAACTTTAGGGTTTCTCCTACATAACCCTACTTATCGAATTTGATTGGTTCCACATAATTTACTCTTCCTTTTGGTCTCCTAAAGTTCAACTTACAATATAAATGAAAACCCCCATCAAATCTCAACTCAAACATCAACACAGCCATCAACACAACATCATTTAAACAAGTTCAAAGGCATGAAAACTAACCTCTTTTAGCTCGAATATTATCTAAACTTGGTTCTCTAGCTTAGGTTGGCCTGAAATCTTGATTTGGAACTTGAAAATGGCTTGAACTCACTTGGTTGCCGTTCTCCCTCACTTGGCCGAACACACCATCTCTCCTTCTCTCGGCTCTCACGTTTTTGCTTCTCAAATTTGGGCTAAGTATGGAAAGCTTCATCTTTATATACTCCAACATTTTCAAAATGACAATCATGTCCTTAAAAATTTGGTTTTCATCCTTGAACTTTGCTTAATTCTAAATTGACCCCCAATTGATAAACTTGTTTCAATTTAGTCCCTTGTCACACTTAACAATCACTTTATATCATTTACCATTTTACCCTTCTATTTATTCTATAATTGGGATTCAATTAATCTCTAAAAATTCTCTACATTCTTGGACACTTACATTAATCCTCAAGGATCTTAACATATCACTTAGGGACTATTACTAGGGAAACTGTAAATATAAATCGAGGGCTTACAATTTTACCCCTCCTTATAAAAATTTCGTTCTCGAAATTTAAAATTACATACCTGGCTTAAATAAGTGTGGATACTGGGCACGCATCTGCTCCTCATGCTCCCATGTAGCTTCCTTTAATCCATGGTTCCTCCATAACACTTTCACTAATGGAATGACCTTGCTACGCAACACTTGATCTTTGCGATCTAAGATCTCCACTGGTTGCTCTTCATAGGTTAAATTCTCTTTAAGTTGTACTGGCTGGTCTTTCAATATATGTGAATGATCGGCTATATACTTACAAAGCATAGAGACATGGAAGACATCATGAATGTTGGCTAACTCTGGTGGTAACCTCAAGTGGTATGCCATTTCACCCACTCTCTCTACAATCTCGTACGGCCAGATATATCGCGGACTCAATTTCCCTCGCTTTCCAAACCTTAATACTCTTTTTCATGGTGAGATCCCCAAGAACACTCTATCACCCACTTGAAATTCTAAGTCTCTTCTTTGATTGTCCGCATAGCCTTTCTGTCTGTTACTTGTTATCTTCAATATGTCTCTTATTACATTGATCTTCTTAGTTGTGACTTGGACAATTTCTGGGACAATTAGTTTTCTCTCACCCACCTCATCCTAACAAATTGGGGTTCTACACTTTTTGTCATACAACGCTTCATATGGCACCATGCTAATACTAGATTGATAACTGCTATTACAGGTAGGGGTGGCAATTCGGGTTGACGGGTTGGGTTGGACCCGACACGAACACGACACGATAAGAAAACGGGTTGAACTAACTCGACACGAACACGACACGATAAGAAACGGGTCAACACGAAAACGACACGATAACCCGTTTATTAACGGGTCGTTTAACTGACCCGTTTATGACCCGTTAAACCGACCCGTTAACCCGTTTATGAATTTAACCATATTTAATATATTTAAATTTTAATTCACATCTAATAAAAAATAACATTAAAATACTCAAATACAATCCAAAACCTAAAAATACAATCATCCATATTTCAAAAAATATATATATCATCATTCACAAATACAATCCAAAACCTAAAAATATAATCTTCCACAAATTATAAATGTAATCCAAAATAATCCAAAACATCCACAAATTACAAATACAATACAAAATAATCCAAAACATAAAAATACAATCATCCACAATTACAAATACAATCCAAAACATAAAAATACAAACATCCACACATAAAAAAAACAACATCAAAAATATATCCGCAAATATAATCCTTCGTATTAAAAAACATCAACTATCGATTGCAATTGCATCCGCCAACTATAACTTGCGAAAAAATAATAACTAAAAGTAAACAATAACTCGACGACGCTGCCACTTGCGGGCAGATAAGCTGCGCGGGACGACGGAGATGGCACGGCACAGCGGCAACAACTCGACGACGCTACACGGAGAAGAAGCTACGCTGCACGCAGATCTGGAGCTACGCGGGACAGCGGCATGGCGCTGCGTGCGATGGCCGGCGATGATGCTGCAGATGGGGCGCGACGGCTGGAGAAGCTGCTGCAGATGGGGCGCGACGGCTGGAGAAGGGACGGCCGGTGGTGGACTGTCGGCAGAGAAAACAAGAGAAAGAATAGACGAGAGAGAGAGGCAAAGATAAAAATGAGATAAAAATGAGATGTAGGGTTTTCACTTTCAAAAATATATATATATTACTAGTAAAATTACATAAAAGACCCTTTAATGTAAAATTATCATTTTACCCTCCTTAACGGGTCAACCCGTAACACGATTAAACAAACCCGAACTCGACACGATAACTTAACGGGTTAAACGGGTTGACCCGTTAATTTACCCAACCCTTTAATACTCAACCCTAACCCGTAATTATCGTGTCGGGTTCGTGTCATCCCGTCGTGTCGGGTTCCAAATTGCCACCCCTAATTACAGGCAAACTCTATCAAAGATAGATGGGTATCCCAGCTCCCTTTAAACTCTATAACACACGCTCTTAACATATGTTCAAGGGTCTGGATTGTTCTCTCTGATTGATCATCTGTTTATGGGTGAAAGGTCATACTAAAGTGCAATCTGGTGCCTAATACTTCTTGTAACTTAGGCCAGAATCTAGAGGTAAATCATAGGTCTCTATTTGATACAATGAATACTGGTGCATCATGTAGTCTCATAATCTTATCTAAGTACAATTGAGCTAACTTTTTCAAGGAATAAGTATTCTTAATGGCTAGGAAGTGAGCGGACTTCGTCAATCTGTCAACTATCGCCCAAATGGCATCATGCCCACTTTGATTTCGTGGAAGCCTTACCACAAAATCCATTATGATTCTCTCCTATTTCCACTTAGGAATAGGTAAGGGCTGTAATAAACCTGTTGATTTCTGGTGCTCTGCTTTAATCTGCTGGCAAGTTAGACATCTAGATACGAACTTTGCTATGTCTTTCTTCATTCCTCTCCACCAATAATAGTCTTTTAGAGTTCGATACATCTTAGTACTCCTTGGATGCATGGCATATGCTGATGAATGTGCCTTTTCCATGATCTCTTTCTTTAGATCTCTTATATCGAGCACATATAATCTTTGTCTCATAACTAGTGTCCCATCATTTCTCATTGAAAAGTCACTCTAATGCCCTACTTTTATCTGATTTCTTAACTTTATCTAGTATGGATCCTGGGTCTAAAGTTCCCTCACTTGATTTACTAATACTGGATGGACGTGAAATGCTACTAGTAAAGCTCCTGAGTCTATCGTCTCCAACTTAACACCTATAGATCGTAACTCTACTAAAATAGGCAAATACTTTGCCTTCAATAGGGTTAATGAACATGTGGACTTACGACTCAGTGCATCCGCTACCATATTCACTTTTCCAGGATGATACTCAATAGTGCAATCATAATCTTTTATGAGCTCTATCCATCTTCTCTGTCTCATATTGAGCTCTTTCTGTGTGAACAGATATAGTAAACTCTTGTGATCAGTGAAGATCTTGTAGGGTACTCCATATAAATAGTGTCTCTATATCCTTAAAGCAAACACCACAGCTGCTAATTCCAGAACATGGGTTGGATAATTTTGTTCATGTTTTCTCAAGTACCGGGATGCATATTGATGCGAATCCCGTATATATCGATACGACACCCAAAAGCAAATTGAAACACAACCCCAAGAAAGATAATTCAGATTTCAAGAAAATCTTTGACCCGTTGATTAGCGAATCAAGAACCAAAGATATAACGACGCCACTCCCAAGAAAGAGATGAGAATTTGGGAGATAAGTCAAGGTTGATAAATCAAGAACAAATCTTGATGCAATTCTCAAAGTTCACAAGAGAACAATGGAGAAAAGTTAAATCTTTTATTCAATTGACAACTGCTTGAAAATTTAGGTTTAATAAGCCTTATATAGGCATACAATCCTAAACCTTATTGGAAACTAAATAAAATCCTATTTTGAATTGACTATGACTCTAACTTTGACTCTGACTTTGACTTTGACTTTGACTTTTCCTAAACACACCCATATTGGGCTTTTTTAATGACTTAGCCTCCTGATTAAAACTTAATAAATTAAACTAAATTAAAAACAATCCCATAATACAAATTAGGCCCAATGTAAATCTATTAAATAAATAACAGCCCAATTGCATTATAATCGACACCCAAGCCTCAAGATTTCTTCAAGATTGATGTTCTTGGACTTGTTCTTGAACTTGAATAATATTTTGAAGTCTTGAAGTTCCCTCCAAGCTGTCCAAGTCATGTTGTGCAAGACTCTTGGCCCAAATGTCTTGAACGAGCCCATTTAAAGCTTCCTTCATCCTTTTAGCTCGAGCCCTCGTCATAGGTCCTCCGTTGATACTCAAAGGATCCATAGGCTTGCTTCTTTGGTTTCCATCATTCCCCCTCTCCTCAAAAGGATTTGTCCACAAATCGGAACCTACATCAAAATCAAAAGGAGAAAGATCAGAAACATTAAAAGTAGCACTAACATTATACTCACTTGGCAAGTCTATCTTGTACGCATTGTCATTGATACGTTCAAGCACTTGGAATGGACCATCTCCACGTGGCTGCAACTTCGATTTCCGTTGAACAGGAAACCTCTCCTTGCGCATATACACCCAAACCCAATCTCCTGGTTCGAACACAATTCTCTTTTGCCCCTTGTTAGCTTGAGTAGCATATTGCTCGGTTCGCCTCTCAATATGTTGTCGAACTCTCTCGTGCAATTGCTTAACAACTTCAGCTTTTTTCTTACCATCTAAATTAGCTCTTTCCTCCATAGGTAAAGGCATCAAATCTAAAGAAGTAAGTGGATTGAACCCATACACAACTTCGAATGGTGAACAACCAGTAGTTGAATGCACACTCCTGTTGTAAGCAAACTCGACATGTGGCAAGCAATCTTCCCAATTCTTCAAATTCTTTTGGATAATGGAACGCAACAAAGCACCTAAAGTTTTGTTAACCATCTCCGTTTGTCCATCAGTTTGCGGATGACAAGCAGTAGAAAACAATAACTTTGTTCCTAGCTTCCCCCACAAAGTCCTCCAAAAATAGCTTAAGAACTTTGCATCTCTATTTGAAACAATGCTCTTCGGCACTCCATGAAGTCGAACAACCTCCTTGAAGAATAAGTCAGCAACATGTGTGGCATCATCGGTCTTGTGACATGGTATGAAATGAGCCATCTTTGAAAACCTGTCAACCACAACAAACACCGAATCTCAGCCCTTTTTGGACCTAGGTAAACCCAATACAAAATCCATTGAAATATCAATCCAAGGTTCACGAGGTATGGGCAAAGGTGTATACAAACCATGGGGTAAAACTTTAGACTTGGACTTTCTACATGTTATGCACTTCTCACACATTCTCTCAACATCTCTCTTCATGTATGGCCAAAAGAAATGCTCATCTAACACATCCAAAGTCTTTCTAACACCAAAATGTCCCATTAAACCTCCCCCATGTGCTTTTCGAACTAGCAACTCTCTTATAGACCCTTGAGGAATGCACAATCTAGTCTCCCTAAACAAATACCCCTCATGTCTATAAAATTTACCAAATGCACCTTTCTCACAAGCAATATACACAGAAGTAAAATCAGGATCATTCACATACAAATCTTTAATATGCTCAAACCCTAACAATCTTGCATTCAAAGTAGAAATCAAAGTATACCTGCGAGATAATGCATCAGCTACAACGTTTTCCTTTCCCTGTTTATACTTGATCATGTAAGGAAACGTTTATATGAACTCTACCCACTTAGCATGCCTTCGACTCAACTTACCTTGTCCTTTCAAATGCTTCAATGACTCATGGTCAGTATGGATTACAAACTCCTTAGGCCACAAATAATGTTGCCAATTTTCTAAGGCCCTAACTAAAGCATACAACTCTTTATCATAGGTAGGATAATTCAATGATGCTCCACTCAATTTCTCACTAAAATAAGCTATAGGACGTCTATCTTGCATAAGAACAGCCCCTATACCTATTCCCGATGCATCACACTCAATTCAAATGTCTTAGAGAAATCAGATAATGCAAGCAATGGTGCAGAACATAATCTATCCTTAATCAAATCAAATGCATATTGTTGCTCATTTTCCCATTTAAAACCTACACTCTTTTTCACAACCTCAGTTAGTGGTGCAGCTATGATGCTAAAGTCTTTAACAAATCTCCTATAAAAACTAGCCAACCCATGAAAGCTACGCACTTCACTAACATTCCTAGGTCTAGGCCACTCCCTAATAGCCTTAACCTTCTCCTCATCTACTTCTATACCTTCTGCGGTAACAACATAGCCCAAAAATACAATCTTATCAGTGCAAAAGGAACACTTTTTCATATTAGCATACAACTTGTCTTTTCTTAACACATCAAGCACACAATGCAAATGCCTAACATGTTCATCTATGCTCTTGCTATACACTAATATATCATCAAAGTAGACCACAACAAATTTGCCAATGAAAGAACACAAAACATGATTCATTAATCTCATGAAAGTACTAGGTGCATTAGTTAAACCAAAAGGCATGACTAACCACTCATACAAACCATGTTTCGTTTTAAATGCAGTTTTCCATTCATCTCCTTCTTTCATTCTAATTTGATGATATCCACATTTAAGATCAATCTTAGAAAACACACAAGATCCATGCAATTCATCCAACATGTCATCTAATCTAGGTATGGGATGTCGATACTTAACTGTAATTTTGTTGACAGCTCTGCAATCGATGCATATACGCCAAGTCTCATCCTTCTTAGGCACAAGTAATATTGGTACGGCACATGGACTCATGCTCTCCCTCACATGCCCCTTTTTCATCAACTCTTCAACCTGCCTTTGAAGCTCTTTTGTCTCCTCGGGATTACTTCTATATGCTGGTCGATTTGGAATTGAAGCTCCAGGTATGAAGTCAATTTGATGTTCTATTCCCCTCTTTGGTGGCAATCCATCTGGTATGTCCTCAGGGAATACATCCTTGAAATCCTGCAAAAGAGTTGTAACAACACTAGGCAAAGACAAATCAAGGTCAAAGTTAGAAAAATAAGCATCTTTGTACAAAAGTAAAAACATTTGCTGCTTGGCTAGAAAAGCAACCCTCATATCGCTCCCATTGGCATAGACACTCATTTTCTTTTTCTCACTTTTCTTCCTCTCATTCTCTCGTTTACACTCAAGTGTTTTGTCACTCTTTCTCTCACACTCAACTCCCTTTCTCTCAACCTCACTAGTGTTTGAACTCTCAGCCTCTCTTCTTCCCTCGCTCTCTTTCTTTTGCTCACTCTCTCTTATCCTCACTTGATCTTCATACACCTGTCTAGGTGTTAATGGTACAAGAGTGATTGTTCGCCCATTCATGGTAAAAGAATATCTATTCTTAAACCCATCATGTATTACTCTCCTATCATATTGCCAAGGACGACCCAAAAGCAAGTGTCCCGCGTGCATAGGTACAACATCACATAACACCTTATCCTTGTACCTACCAATAGCAAAGGATACTAGCACCTATTTTGTCACCTTAACTTCTCCACAATCATTCAACCACTGTAACTTATATGGTTTAGGATGTTTTGAAGTAGGTAAACTCAATTTCTCCACTAATTCGGTACTAGCAACGTTGGTGTAGCTACCCCCATCAATGATCATACTACAAACCCTATCCTTGATATGGCATCTAATATGGAAAATATTATCACGTTGCACCTCATCATCTTCCTTCACTTGCACACTTAGAGCACGTCTTGCCACTAGCAACTTTCCATCTGCGGGATACTCAATTTCAACATCACTAGCATCTTCCAACGGTGGCATTTCATCATCATCACTCTCCCCGTCGGTCTCTATATCTCCATCCTCTCTTAGGATCATAGTTCGCTGATTAGGACATTGCGAAGCTATGTGACCTCTTCCCAAACACCTGAAACATTGGAATCCCTATTCCTGCCTTGTGTTGCCATGGCCTTGCCCTTATCATGGCTGCTTTCCCTACCCTCCTTAGGCTTAGCACTCTCGGCCTTAGGCTTTTGTGATGACCTATCTTCTTTTCTACTCCAATTCGATTTCCAAGTGGATGTGGAACCCGAATTTCTACCATATCGTGACATTGAACCTTTCCTTTTGAGTTGTTTCTCCACTTTCATAGCCATATGGATCAAGTCCTCAAGCTCCACGTAATGTTGCAACTCAACAATATTGGCAATGTCTTCATTCAAGCCTTGCAGAAATCGTGCCATAGTAGCCTCTCTATCTTCCTCAATATTGGCTCTAACCATGGCTATCTCCATCTCCTTGTAGTAGTCCTCCACACTTTTGGAACCTTGGGTAAGGCTTTGCAATCGTCGGTAAAGTTCCCTATAGTATGACCTAGGAACAAACCGCTTTCTCATAATAGTTTTCATCTCACCCCAAGTGTTTATAGGACGTTCCTCGTTTCTCCTCCTATCTTGCACTAATTGTCCCCACCAAACCACGACATAATCTACAAACTCGGCTGCAGCTAACTTCACCTTCTTCTGCTCGAAAAAGTTATGACACTCAAATACCAACTCTATTCGCTTCTCCCACTCTAGATACACATCAGGGTCAGCCTTCCCATGAAAAGAGGGTACCTTCATCTTAATGCTACTAAGATCCTTATCTAGTCTATCGGGCCTATCATCCCATCTTCTTCTCTCATTCACATCCCTATAGTACCTATTATCTCCGTTACCTCTACGACCACCTCTACCACCTCTAATTCTGTCCCTATTAGCATTAGTAGAAATGTCATATCCTTCTAACTCTTTCCCATGTGAATCAGCTTCTAATTCATCATTGACACCATGTACTTCCGAAGTTCTCCTTTGCGGATCTCTATGCAATCTAGCTATGGCAGCATCTTGCCTATCCATTCGATCCCTAAAATCCATAAACTCCATGTTTATCCTCTCAAATTGTTGTTGCATTGCCTTGAGTATGAATGATACATCTATATTTTCTCCTCCTTCCACTTCTTTACTTTTGTCTAAAGACATGTTTGACACCTGAAAAGAATGTTAGTAAAGAAAACAATTCACACACTCCCTCACGTGTTTATCACTCGGCACTCTTGATTTAACTCAACACTCCCTGTCCACACTCAAACTTTTCTCACCAAGTTCTTTATAGAACTAATCGATCACAACAAGGTCACCCTTGAAATAATCACCCCTAACAAATCTCAACAAAGAAAAGAATGCGCACAAGGAATACGAAAGAAAAAAGAATAAACAATAACACAAGAATGACGAATAACTGCAATTAAGGAGAATCAATATCAACTCACTTCAATCCAAGCAATTTATGGCGTTCAAACTTTTTGATACTTTTTTTTTTTCTGGGATTTTTTTTTTGATACTGTTTTTTTTTTTTTTTTTACTCAAACTAGAACGCACACAAACTAAATTGAATGTAAATTGCAGATTTGAACCACAAACAAATTATTGATATGAATCTTGAAATTCTTGAAATTCAAGAATTCAAGAAATCCAAATTGATGAATCAAGAAACACCAAGAAGCAGATATATTGATACTAAGGGCTGTTGGCGTGCAGTTACTGTTTGTAACGCAAACAATGACAAAAGAAACAAAAGAAAATAAAGACAATTGATTTATGACCCAAGAAACAAAAAGAAAGACAACATATAAAGATAATGGATATTGATTGTTTGGCGTGCAAGATCACAAAAGCAAAGAATAAATATATGTTTCAGTTTTGTGATGCAAAGTGATGTTTTATAATTGGCGCAGATTGCAATGTGATGCAGCTGAGGTTTCTAATTGGCGCAGATTGCAATGTGATACGGCTGATGTTTGTACTTGCGTGCAAATTGCAAGAACAAGAAAAGAATATTGATTGTTGCAGCAAATAAAAAAAAAATCAGAAAATAACAAAATAATTGATAGATCAAACCTGAATTAATTAACCAAAGCTCTGATACCAACTGATGCGAACCCCGTATATATCGATACGACACCCACAAGCAAATTGAAACACAACCCCAAGAAAGATAATTCAGATTTCAAGAAAATCTTTGACCCATTGATTAGCGAATCAAGAACCAAAGATATAACGATGCCACTCCCAAGAAAGAGATGAGAATGTGGGAGATAAGTCAAGGTTGATAAATCAAGAATAAATCTTGATGCAATTCTCAAAGTTCACAAGAGAACAATGGAGAAAAGTTAAATTTTTTATTCAATTGACAACTGCTTGAAAATTTAGGTTTAATAAGTCTTATATAGGCATACAATTCTAAACCTTATTGGAAACTAAATAAAATCCTATTTTGAATTGACTATGACTCTAACTTTGACTCTGACTTTGACTCTGACTTTGACTTTTCCTAAACACACCCATATTGGGTTTTTTAATGACTCAGCCTCCTAATTAAAACTTAATAAATTAAACTAAATTAAAAACAATCCCATAATACAAATTAGGCCCAATGTAAATCTATTAAATAAATAACAGCCCAATTGCATTATAATCGACACCCAAGCCTCAAGATTTCTTCAAGATTGATGTTCTTGGACTTGTTCTTGAACTTGAATAATATTTTGAAGTCTTGATGTTCCCTCTAAGCTATCCAAGTCATGTTATGCAAGACTCTTGGCCCAAATGTCTTGAACGAGCCCATTTAAAGCTTCATTCATCCTTTTAGCTCGAGCCCTCGTCATAGGTCCTCTGTTGATGCTCAAAGGATCCATAGGCTTGCTTCTTTGGTTTCCATCACATATGCTATCACTCTATCGTTCTGCATCAACACACACCCTAGACCCTGTTTGGAAGCATCACAATAGACCATAAATGTATCATTCCCTAAAGGAAGGGTAAGAAGAGGCGCCGAGGTCAATCTCCTTTCAACTCATCAAAACTACGTTGGCACTGATCTAACCATACAAACTTCTTTTTTTCTCTTGTTAACCTCGTCAAAGGAGCAATTATCTTTGAAAATCCTTTCATGAACTTTCTATAATAACCGGCTTGTAAGCCCTCGATCCTATTTACGGTTTCCAAAATATTAGCCCCTAAGTGATGTTTCGAGATCCCAAGTGATCAATGAAAGTGCCCAAAGAATGTCGAAAAGTTTTAGAAATTGATTAAACCCAATGGGAGATTAAATGAATAAGTATAAGGGTGAAATGACATTAAGTGATTAGTAAGTATGATAAGGGACTAAATTGAAAATAAGTTTATCAATTTGAGGTCAATTTATAATTAAACAAAATTAAGGGACGAAAACCAAATTTTTCAAGACATAATTGTCATTTTTTGAAAAGATCAAATTATATAAACATTGACTTAGCCATTTCTCACCACAAACAAGAGGAAAACTGAGAGATAGACAATAAAAGGGGAAATTCGGCCAAGTGAGGAACCAAGGGGGAAACAAGTGATTTTAACCCATTTTTGAGTTCCAAATCAAGATTTCAAGCCACCCTAAGCTAGAGGAAGCAAGAAATCAAGTAAATAAAGGTTAGTTATATCATTTTTGATCATGTTTATGATGGTTGTTGATAATGTTTGTGTTGATGGTTTGATTGGAAATTGATATGGGTTTTTATGTATGATTGAAGTTAAGTTTTAAGGGACTGAAAGTAAGTGTAAACCATATGGAAATCATTAGGTTTGATGAGCTAGGGTTGATCAGAGTTTGAACATCTCTGCTGGGCAGCATGCTCACTTTCATTTGTATTCTTAGAATTCATAGTTACATGAATTAGCAAGAACCTTAGAGTAGAACAAACCAATCACATCTTGTTTTACTAGTATAATTTTTTTTAAAAATAATATTATAATTTACATGCATTGTTAATCATAAATTCGTACAAATTAAATATTTATCAAATAATTAAGATTATAGATGATGTAATATCTTTATTTCAATGAAGACATTTTACTGGTATAGATTTACATAACTGTTAAAGTCTCTTATAAGTTCAATGGGAAAGAGTTACCCCTGATCATTTTCTTGCAATTATTCTTCAACTAGAATTCACGAGTGAACCTGCAGCTTTCTGTGAGTGGACTACGGTGGTTTATTGACTTGTTTCATTTAATTAATACACAACAAAATTGAGTGATACCTGGCACCATGCACAGGTAAGTGATAGATCAAAAATTGTTCGTGATCGTTGAAAAGCATACGTAGAATGAGTGAATGACAACTTAGAAATTATTTTGCTTGCCACAGACATGTTGGGTCATTGTATGATGTCGGTCCTATAAATTTGGCATCTATACATATTTGTACCATCTAATTAAACAAATATAATTGATTATATGTAATATGTAATTAAATTTGATGAGCTAGGGTTTATATGTAATTAAATTTTGTTGTAGATTAAGTGTTTGATGAAATGCCTAAGTGATTTAGTTTGGAAAAATTGAATAAAATGAATTGGTTATGTGTTAGGTCATATAAGGCCATAGTGAGGAAAGTATGATACCAATGTAATTTGATGTTTTTAAGCATGATTTCATGTTGAATTCATGCTAAAGAAACTTATGATAAGTTTATGAAAATGTTAGAAACTCATTTAGACAACTTGCCTAGTATAGCTTATATGAGGCATTGATGAGTATTATGCAATACCACTTCATGTGTGTGTTTTGATGCATTAAATGAGTATGTTTGAGTATGCATGGCATTAAGGAAAGGAGAATTAAGATTTACAATGAAAAATGTGAAAGTTGCCTTGAAAAAGTGGTAAAAAAGTGAGGTTTTTCCTAGGTTTCATCACCCGATAGTTGGAATTTTTCAGAATCGCTTTACAGATGATCTAAATGCAAGTTAGGGAGATGAATGAAGCAAAAATGAAGTGAAGAGCAGCCTTAGGTGAGATGCCCTGATCAGGACCGCCACTAGGCTTCTATCCAAAGGGTACGCCCGGGCACTCTAACGAATCCCTCTAAGCCCATCTTGATGGGGAAGAATGCGTTTGAGGAGCGAACCCTTTTAACTTGAAACTTAACTTGAGCGGAAGCTCAATCTTTTAAACCTTAAAGTTGAAATGGTTTGGGTTGGTTTGACATTATGCATTTGGTCATTTTTAAGGCTCAAAACCAGCAGCATAATGGCTGTAATTTGGATAAACCAAAAACCTGAAAAGCAATTTGGACACTTCGAACTATAATCAAAATCCAACCCAACTTCTCGCAATCAAGTTTATCAACATAAACACAAAAATTTGAAATCTTCAAGGAAAAGATATAAACATGCACTTTTATATCCAACAAACTTGATTTTTCAAGTATGAAAAGGTGCATTTTTACACAACTCAAAAGATATAAATCTTTTTATACAAAATGTACAAAAATATGCATTATACAAAAGACACAAAATATGCATATTACATTCTTAAAAAGAAATCAAATGCCAATACTTGCGCCCACTTGAATATGGAGGAGGGAGTCTTCACTGGTCTTCACCCACACGAGTACCTGAGGAGGTTTTAAAAACAATTTGAAGAGTGAGATATAAAACTTAGTGAGTGCAACAGTTTATAAACATAACTTTACTTTCTGAAAACTTCCTCCTTAGAAAACTTTAATAAAAATTTCTATTTCTTAAAAGACATTTAAAGCATAAATCTCATTCAATTGCATAGCATTAATATAAACAACTTATAATAAACTTGTAAAAAATAAATTTAAGCATGCTTAAAGATAACTGAACTTTATAAAAGCATCATTCGTAACCCTAATCTCTTGACCACACAGTGACTTAGCTAAAGTTTCAGGTGTGGTAGGTCACAAGGCGATGTGTCTGACATCCACTGCAACCAACTCTCTGAGACCTCCCAACAACTACGTGCGGAACTCTGCATCGCTAACCGTAGTGTGAGATCATATCCCACAAAGTAGAGGCGACACACTCACTCATAACTCTAATCACACAGTTAGTGACTCGTTCCCCCCAACCCTTGGCTTACTAAGTGGGATATACTGTATGGGTCTAAACTCAATAAACTAGTGGGTACTTATGGCCTTTGAAAACTAGTTTTTCTTTAATGTTATGCCTTACAAATCTTTATACTTGGTACACAAACACAAAAGTTTTAACTTGAAAGCTTTAAACTTGAGTCCTTGGACTCGGTTACTTTACAAATACAAGACATGCATTTAACTACAAGAACTTATACATGCAAAAACATAAAATATAGCTTATCAATGCAAAAGCATAAAATCACTTAGAAAACTCTTTGAAAATGCACTCACCTTAAGCTTGGGCTTAACTTGGATGAGCTTCAAAATTCCTCTTGTGATCCGGTCGGATGCTTCTCACCTACACATGATAAGCACACTTAGAATGTGCTTAATAAACAATGCAAAGATGCACCTAACTATACTAACTCTATAAAATTCTCTCTACACTAGTAGTTTGTCCTTTCAATTTCTCTTTGATCTATGCTCCAAATTCCCAATTTCTTTGCATAAATCCTTCTTATATACATCAAGGAGTGTCCCCACATACTTCCCATCATAATTTGAAGCTTGGAACTCAAAATGGTAGTTTTAGACCCCTCAAAACCGAATGTAATGCACAGCCAAAACTGTGCATGCTTTTGCTCCAATTCTTTCTCCACACTCTTCTTATCTCCCAATGTGGTCACCCGTAAAATTTCGTCGAATTCTGATATCGTTTGATAGGTGTTTTGGGCCAAAAACACCACTTTACGATCACTTTTCAAGGGACTTTTTAACCCCTTTCATTCTAAAACTTAACTCTTCCTTTCATAGTGTTATACATACTCAAACCTATCCATACAATTTATTTCAACCCATAAAAGAATGGGCATTCCATGACAATCAATGGTGCGCTTCATATGTGTCTTACAATGTCTTACAATGGAATAGCTTTCAATGCAATTCTAATATTTCCACAAGTTTGTTTGTCACTTAACCAACCTAAAATCATGCTTAAAACACTTCCATTCCATTGGTTTCTTATACCTCTCCATATAGCCTTACAAGCACTAACATACCCTAGGTTCATTTCTTTCAAGTTTCACATGTTGGTTCTTTGAGACATTTTGTCATACACTTAGTCTACATCTCAATCTATTGATTTCCAATCCAAAATCTACTTAAAATCTATCTCATGCCAACACTAGTCCATCAATTTTAGTAGGTTTCCATGCCATCTTTCATATGCTTTCAAGTCTCCAAAGAATCATCTTTTAACATAGATAAAAATCCCCCATCAAAACTAACTTAAACATCATCAAAATAACCAACACAAACATCGCAATATCAAGCTCAAAAGTGAGTAAACTAACCTTAATTGACTTTATTTCTTGCTTCAAATTTGATTTCCTAGCTTAGGGAGGCTTGATTGGATGATTATAAGCTCCAAAATCACTTGAACCAACTTGAATCACCATTTTTCTTGCCTTGGCCAAACCTTCTTCTTCTTCTCACAT
This sequence comes from Nephelium lappaceum, assembly GCA_021234005.1. NCBI lineage: Eukaryota > Viridiplantae > Streptophyta > Magnoliopsida > Sapindales > Sapindaceae > Nephelium > Nephelium lappaceum. The sequence goes on from CM038003.1 coordinate 2,477,892, forward strand.
TTTCTCTCTTTTTCTTTCTTTTGTTTCCCTTATTTCTTTGTGTTTGGCATGAATGGCTTGACTTGTTTCAAAAAAAAATTTGACTAAGTCTTATTTATATAGTGATAACAATTCCATGAATGACCATTATGCCCTTTAGTGATTGTTTCTTGATCCTTAACTATTGCTTATTCCATCTTGACCCTTGATCATGTAATATTGTTTCACTTGAGTCCATGCATCACCTTATCTTATAAAACTCCAATGACAATGACCAATTTACCCTTATACTAATACCCCAAACTTTTTAAATTCTCACTTGGTCATTAAAACTCTCGGTCCTTTATAATTTGTTCGTTAATGCTTCTTTGAAAAATTACTTTATTCTATTTAACTCCAATGGAAATAACTAAAATGCACCTTCTTGGAACTTGTTCTAAAATCATATTCCATGACTTTTATCAAGTTCTCTACATAATTTAAAGACTTGAATTTGGCATTAGTCACTTGTTTCTTAATCTCCTTCATCTCTTTTTTTGTTTAAATTAAAAAAATTTGCTTATCTCACTCTATGCTCTCAACTTAACTTGATTACTTCTACCTATCTAGTCATGTATGCGAATGAGGGTTTACATTAGGATGAGATGTGAATATTATTCAGCCAAATAGGGGTGCAAAAATATTGCTTTTCATTTCAAACTCCAGAAAATTATTTCAGGCATATGGGAATGTTCCTAGGTGTATATAAGTAAGGTTCATGGAAAGAAAATAGAATTTTAAAGCTTCAATTAAGTTGAAATCGAGAAGGGAAGTATGTAGGCAACATAGTGTTCAAATGAATTAATTGAATTATAAGCAATGTAATGAGTTTTGTATGGTTAAGTTTAGCCTATTCTAAGCTAGAATGTGATGTGTAGGTGAAGAGGAAGCAAGCGAAGCATGGTAAGGCCATTGAAGCTCCTAATACGAAGCTTGAGATTAGGTGAGTGTTACACCTTATTTTAAAGTGTTTACAATTAGATTTGAAAGTTATAAGAAATTTCTATTGTGAGTGCTATATATTGTTATGAAATACTTGTGATGGATTTAAAAAGGTTTTTGAATAATTGAAAAGTTATAGGAAAAGTTTAATTGTGAATGCTAAAATGATTTTAGAAAAGTTTGTATTTGTTGGCAATGTTTAAACATTTTATAATATGATTTGCCATTTTAATAGTTGAAATAAGTATTTTGACTTATATGACGTTTTGTATGGAAATTTTGATATTTATGATTTCATAAGTATGAGTTTTATTTAGAAAAGGAAATTCAAACGTTATGTTTTAAGTTTTTAGCAAATGAAGTTGCGTTTATGATTATGCAAACAAAAGTGAGATTTATGGATTTTAAAAGATAAGCTATTTTGTACTCTTTGCACTTAACAAAGTTCTTTTGTGCTTATTGCACTAAGAAAATGAGTTTTGGTGTTTTTTGCACTTAGAAAAATGAATTTTAGTGTTTAATGCACTTAGATAAGAGATTTTGTGCTTTTGCACTAAGTAAATAAATAAAAACAAGTTTTCAAAGGCCATAAGTATACCCACCTTTATAAGATTAAGTTTTAGACCCGACTGGTATATCTCGCATTAGTATGACAAGTCCTAGGAGGGATGCATCACTAACTTGGGGGGAAATTAAGTCTGTCATGTCACCTTTACTTGTGTGGGATATTATCTCGTGTTATGGTTAGCATTGTAGCATTCCGCACATAACTGCTAGATGTCTTTGTAAGTATATGTCACGGTTGGTGTTAGCTCAAAATTGTCACATGACTCCACGTTGAGTAGCGCTAGCCCAACTAGCGCGTGGTTGTAAGCATTATGGGGTACAAATGATGCTTTTAGAAAGCAAAGTAAGTATTTGAAGTATTGAAAGTAAAGAAAAGCATTTTCAGATTTTACTATAAGTGATTCTAAATGGTTGGCACTTTGTCAGCTTTGCAATTTATATATTTTCTATGAAGTTTTTGCAAATATGAAGTTCTTATGAATTCTTTATGCATACTTTGCATTGATATATATGTTTTATATGAAGTTTTATTGGCCATTTTATATGTTTATTAAAATATAAGTTCAATATGAAGTTTTATGTATATATGAGTTTAAAACACTATTCAATTTGTAAGCTTTATATGAATTTTATGCAAATACAAGTTATAGTTTTCATATTTATGCTTCGTAATCTAAATAAGATTTGTGCTTTTTAAGTTCCAAGTTTATATGAAGTTTTTATGTATAGATGAGCTTTGGAATTCTTTACGTATGTTTTGAAATGGGATAAGATTTAAGGTTGAGAAGTTTTAAAGAAATTAAGATTTTTTAAGTTATGCATTCTAAGAAATTTTTATGTATATATATGTTTATATGTAGTTTGTTGCCCTTATGAGTTTTATAATGTTATAAGTTTTATGTGAGATTTTATGCTCATACTCATTTTATAGATTTTGCACTCACATTTTACAATGGAATACGATTTGAAACCTATGAGAAGTTTTAAGAAATAGAAATACATTTTGAAAAGTTTTTTTTAAGGAGGTATTTTAAGAAATAACATTTTTAGTTAAAACGAAATATAAAGAAATATAAACACTCATTGAACTTCCATAACTCATAGTTTTGTTTTATGTTAAAAACCTCTTCAGGTAATGACGTGGGTGACCGAGACGAAAGGGCTCCTCCAGAAGAGTGAGTGGGCAATGACGCGACAATGCTTCTATATAAATACATTGCATACTTCGTATTTGAAATAAATCATGTGTATATATATATTTTAAGTTGTATATGAGTGGTCCAGATTTATTTATGACATGAAATTCTCAGTTTTTAAACCATTGCATAAGTTTGCAAATGAGTTGATTTTGATTTCATGTTTTTACTTTTGATGAAATGGAAATTATGATTGGTGCCATTGAAATGTATGTTTGTGGCCAAAAGAAGTTGGGTTGAGTTTGAGAAATATTTGGAAGTGTAGATTTTCTTTTACAGGTTTTGGCTAAGTTAAAAATACAGACGTTATGCTGCCGGATTTTTTGTTTTATGAAATGACTTGGTTTTCTTTAAGTTGAAAACGAAAACCACCCAAATATTTGAAAAAAAAAAGTTGACGAAAAAAGTTAAAAAGAAAAAGTTTTAAGAGTTGGCTCCGCGAATTTCTCTTAGCCCATCTAGTAGGGTTTAGGAGGGATCTGTTAGGGCGTAGGCAGGGCCCTCCGGACATGAGTATGGAGGGATTTGGATTGGATCTTATCATGGCTAGTCCTAAGAAACTCCTAACTTCCGTCACATTCGTAGGTGGCTTCCAATTCATTATAGCTTATATTTTTTGGAGATTTACTGATATTCCCTCTGCTGATACCACATGACCTATAAATGCTATCCTGTCTAGCTAAAACTAACACTTACCATAGAGTTGGTGCTCCTGTAAGGTTTGCAATACAACTCTAAGGTGCTTAGCATGATCCTTTTAGCTACCTGAATACACCAGTATGTCATCTTTGAAGACAATCACAAACTTGTCTAAATAAGGCTAGAAGACTCTGTTTTTTAAGTCCATAAAAGTTGTTGGGGCCTTCGTCAATCCAAACAGCATCACTAAAAATTCAAAATGCTTGTAGCGAGTCCTAAAGGCCGTTTTAAGGACATCTTCTCTTCGGATCTTCAACTAATGGTACCTTGACCTTAAATCAATCTTTGAAAACACCCTGGCTCCCTAAAGTTGATCAAATAGATCATCAATTCGTGGTAACGGATACTGATTCTTGATAGTGACTCTGTTCAGTTGTTTGTAATCTATGCATAACCTGAGGCTCCCATATTTCTTCTTTACAAATAACACTGGGGCCCCCCAAGGCGAAATACTCGGCTTGATAAATCCTTTACTTACTAATCCTTCCATCTGGACCTTTAACTCTTTCAACTCTGCTAGTGTCATTCGATATGGCGCTATAGAAATGGGCTCTATACCAAGAGCTAACTCTATCTCAAACTCTATCTCTCTGTCTAGTAGTAGCCTTGGAAGGTCCTCTAGGAAGACATCTGGATATTCACTAACTACTGAAACCTCTTCTAATCTCAACTCATTGTTCTCCGGTTCCACTGCATAGGGTAAGTACCCTTGACACTCCTTTCTCAGCATCTTATTGGCTTTCATTACACTGATTATACTTATAGGAAGAAGATGCTTCCTCACACCACAGAAGATTACATCTGGTTCCTCAAGTCTACTAAACTTCACTTCCTCTATAACAGTCCACTGTAACTCAATGCTTAGACAGCTAATCCATGCCTAATATAACATCAAAGTATGGATGTCTAGTAGAATCAGGTCTGCTTCAAACTCTTGACCTGCCATATTCACCTTGCTACCCATATAAACTTTATTTGCTGCAAGCAAATCATCTGTGGGCAGCGATACTAGAATGCTACAATTGGAGGGTTCATTATTTACTTTAACCCTAGTAGCAAAGTCCACTGACATAAAAGAATGTGTAGCCCCTGGGTCAATCAATGCATGAGCATTCAGATCAAATAGAGAAATGATACTTGTGACCACATCTTGGGCGACATCTACATCCTGTTGGGTGACAACATATACTCTAGCCTGGGTACGAGGTCTTCCAGGCTGTCTTTTGGGTGGTACTCCCCTATTAGATCCACCACTAAACTGTTCAGGGCCTACTGCTGGTTTAATCTGAGGACCTCTCCTCTCTAGTCCACGACCCTCAGTCATTTGTCCTAGTGTGGTAGTCCTGCCCTCAAGTTTATTCGATGCAGCTACACTTGGGCAATCTTTCATAAAGTCACCCTACTTGTAAACCCCGAAATTTCATGAATAGTATTTTTAGAAAAATAGTGATTTTCGAATGAATAGCCGCTGTTCGGATGAATACAAATTTTTTGGATGCATAGTAAAATTTTCGAGTGAGACCTTAGAAGCCAAAAATCTTTAGAATAATAAATAGAGTCTAGGGAAACTGAAACAGAGCCAGAATGAGTCCGTTTGAGTATAACTGGAAGCATTCCCGGATCTGACTGAAATTTTCAAAAAGATTCTAGAAAATTCTGAAAATTTAGCGAAGGGTCAAAATGAATGTTAAAATGCTCAAGAAGTACTTTAGGGACCTAAATGACCTTTCGAAAGTAATTCAGATTGAAAAGAAATCAATTTAGAAATTGTTGGAGGCGACTAAATGAATTTAGAGAAAGTCGTTAAAGGGCATAGAATGATTTTTAAAGGTCATCAAAGTTACCAGGAGTATGTAGGGAGTCTAAATATAGGCCGAGGAGAATTTTGGTAGAATTTCAAAAAAATCTCGGAAAAGCCGAATTCAGACATTCCGGAAAAATTGAAACCAAAGCGATAAGAATAAAGGGTGATGTGGCAAGGAAAGGATAAGCATGAAGGGTGTGTGGTGGATAAAGTGACACATGGCACAATAGGAACCAAGTAAGTGTAAAGTAAGGGGTAGAAAATGGAATTTTAAAATTTTAAGGGGTAAAATTATAATTTAGAGGGACAAATTGGTAATTTTACAGCAATATATAAATGAAAAGTCAAGAAATTAGATGAGAGAAAGTGGTTTCATCCAAGAAACAAAAAGAAAGGCCAAATGAAAGAAAAATAGAAAAGAAAGAAAACTGAGAAAGAAAGAAGAAGAAGAGGAGAAGACCAAGGTTTCAAGCAATTCCATTCACCTCTTGCTCTCATCATCATCAACCCATATCTAGGAAGAATTAAAGCTATTAGGTGAGTGAAAATTAATTGAATTTATTATTAGTTTGATGTAGTTTTAATTGGTTTTTATGGTTTGATGATATTTTAAGTTTTGATGGAATTTTTGACATGAATAGAGGTTGATTATCATCAAATCAAGCTTGAAAGTGGAAGGAAGTTCAAAACAAAAGTTGGTCAAAGTTGTTAGTGAGGTAAGAGTTAGGGTTTTGATGATTTATGGAAATAAGTTTACTTTAATTGATTATTTTTTATGTTAGATGTTATTTGAAATGTTGTGGTGATGTTTGATGCATTAAAATGAAGAAACGTTAATGGAATGAGTTTGTATGACTTTATGGTGTATGGCAAAGAAGGGGTGTATGTTGAGATGTGATTAATTTTTGGTGTTTGTTTGATTTGAGTGATGATTTTAATGGTTTTGAGTTAGTCAGTGGAGAGAAAATTTAAGAAAATATTGATTATGCATGACTTTGAATTTTTCTAGTATGAAGGGAATTTGTGTTTTAGTTGAATTCATGAGAATTGCAGTTGTTATGTGAGGTTTGGATGTGAAATAAAACAAATGGAAACTAATAGAATAGAAATAAATGAAGTTGGATGAAATTAGTATTTGAAATTTGAGGGTATGGACTAGAGTTATTATCAAATGATTATAACTACTCAATGTAACACTTGGGATGAGTTAATGGAGAGTTAGGAGGATGTTAGAATGAAAAATGGATGAAAGAAAATGAAAGGAATGATGGCTAGTTACCATTCGGCCAAAGGGGGTCATTTTGATCCAAAATCCAATTCAACCATTCTAAAATAATTACTTGATGCTAGATGTGCTTCTAGGTAGAATTAAGTAAGAATGATGGAAACAAGAAGGAATTTTAGGGCCAATATCAAGTTGGGACCAAGATATGAAGTTAGTGGTTAGAATAATGTCTAATTGAGTTAGATGAGCTAAAACCAATGAAATGAATTTTATATAGTTAGAATTAGTAAATTCTAACTTAGAATGTTTCTTGTAAGTGGAGAAGAAGTGAGGGAAGCAAGGGAGAACTTGTGAAAATCTTCCTAGCAAAGAGCAAAGCAAAAGGTGAGTGTAAAAAAATTATATTTTTATCAAATCCTACTTGTAGTTGTTTTAAACATCAATTTAAATAGTTAAGAAATTTATTGCACTTATTAGTATGTGTATTTTCAGAGATTTAAAAGAAATCAATGCATTTGATGTATTTTTGAACCATGAATTGAAAGTTGTAGCGTTCTTGAACTTTATGATTTATAAAAGGAATAGTTTTCAAGTTATTATAGTTTTATGTTAAACAGATTTCATGTTTTTAGCCAAAGTATTATAGTTCAGTTTTCTAAAATATATCCAGTAAATTTTCAAAGGCCAATGGCATACCCAAAACCAACAAGATCGTAGAATTAGACCCGGCCGGAATACCTTGTACATGTAGGGAAAGATGCAGGTGTAAAGGGGCGTGTCACTAACAATGGTAGATTGAGTCTAGCGAGTGAGTTGTGTCGCCCTCTACACTTATGGGGTGTTGTCTCGCTATGTGTGGCGATGTAGAATTCCGCGGCATAGCCAGTGAGATGTCTTTAGAGTCATGGTAAATGGCGCTAGTTTAGTTGCCACGTGACGTCACATTGAGCGGCACTAGTTTAGTCACCTTGTGACCCCACTCTCATCGTACGACACTAGTTAGTCGACATGGGAGTTATAGCTTTCTTAGGTTTCCGTTGGTGCGTTTAGAAAACAGACCAAACAATAGAAATGATAGATTTTGAGTTTAAATCATTTCCGAAAGAAAAATGGCATTTAGTGAGTTATATACTCTAAGTGCCCATTTAATGATTTCTATTGAAATATTTATATTTTATGCTTGGCATTAATTTTAGAAAGTTTATTTTCTTGTTAGCAAATTTATATATCTTATGCTTTTTATGAAATAAAATGTTTATAAACATGGGAGAGTGATTTTTATGAAAGATAAAATTTTTATAGTAGAAAAAATTTAATATACTCACTGAGCTCCTTTAACTAATTTTCTTTGCTTTTATGTTTTTCTAAAAACCTCTCCAGGTGCAGGCCCGCGTACCCCGCTAGCCAGATCTCCTGCTACGGATTAGGTGGGTCCTGAGCGACGATGACACCTATGATCATACTTTGCATTTTAACATGTTTTGCAAAATTCATATTATATAATCAAGTTTATGTACCTATGTTTTAATTCAGAGGTTGATGTAAATTACAACTTTATTTAGTAAACGTAAAAATACATATCCATGTAAATTTTGTTTTATAAAATCTCTAGTATGTTTTGAAAGAAAAGTTTACGTTGTGGATTTTTCCAATTGAGATGTTTGAGTTGTGGATGGATTTGTTGTAGACCGGAGGTTCATTTGGTAGTTAAGAAAATGAAATTTTAGAAGTGTATAAACTTTTATATAGGTTTTGAGTTTGGTAGATTTTGAATAAAACAGGGGAAACTCTGTCTGTTTTTATTAAAAAAAAAAAAAAAATTCCTACTTGTGTTTCAATATATATAACGAGATTTAGAAAATTAGAAAAGTTTAAAAAGGGTTCGCTCCGCGGAATCTTTCAGATTCTCTAGCATGAGTCAGGAAGGATTCCGTTGGGGTACCGGGCGGGCCAATTAGAGTCTAAGTTAGAAGACCTAAGGCGGGGCTTGTCATTACTGACCACACCTATAACATCTAGTGCTAACCATGAAGCATTCACCTGGATGATTTATGCCACATTTCGGCAGGTAGGCCGTGTCCTCCAACTCTCTCTAGTGCTTGTTGACCCTATTGATTGCTTCATTGAACTCTGACTACTCTGGGCCCCCTGACTCTGCCTCCTGCTATCTGACCACAAAGATTTCCCTCCACTTTTGGCCACTTTACTATATCCCCCTTGGTGACTATAGATCCAACTGCACTTTTGGCTAAATTTCCTCTGCTCGGGAATGGTCTCTATGCTCCTCTCAACTCTGGTAGCTGCCTCTACCAACTCCACATACCGTGTATGCGTAGAAGAAGCCACATAAGTCTTGATTCTTGGGTTGAGGCCTGACATCAACTTGTTCACTTTTTGTTCTTCATCATCTAGGATGGATGGGACAAGGCGACCTAACTTTGAAAACTTCTTCTCATAATCGGCCACTAAAAGGTTGTCCTATTCTAACTTGAAAAACTCCTTAATCTTTGCTTCCTTATAGCTTCTAGGGTAAAACTTCTCTAAAAACTCTCTCCTGAACATAGCCCATGATACCTCATCAGTTTGCCTCCTCTGAAGTGCCTTCCACCACTCTTTTGCCCTATCTTTAAGCAGGAAGGTTAAATATGTGACCATTTGGTCCTCTATGCAACCCATAACTTGAAAAATCTCTTCATTTGTCTCTAACCATAACAACGCATGCTCTGGCTCTCCCGTGCCATCATACGACTTTGTGCCCATTTTCCATGCGCGCTCTATAGATACTCCCGACTCACGAGGCTGATGAAAGGCTGCTGCTAACACTTAGGCCATTTGTTCTATATTCACTTGCACACCACTCGGCCCTTCTGGTTCTGTTGGTTCTACTTGAGATTGATTTTCTAGCATGTTAATGAACTTATCAACATGCACCTCTTCATGTATGGGTGCCTTTGCGATTGCCTTCCTCATTCTCGAGCGACCACGACGATGCACGCTTCTGTAAAATTCAATTATGAATGAGTGGTCAAGAAATGCACGAAAACAACTTTAAAGCTTTCTAAAATCTTTCTCAAAATTCTACAAAACTCGGGCTTTGATACCACTCTAACGCGACCCAATCCGGATCTCTCTAAACTCTTATCTGGTAGGCCTTGCTTGGCACCTCAACGAATCCCTCCTAAACCTTACTAGGCGGGCTAAGAGAATTCGCATAACGAACCCTTAAAACTTTCGCTTTAGACTCATTTAATCAACTTTCTCTTTAATAATAGTTGGGTTGGTTTGGTTTGAAAACTAAAATTTCATTTCAAATTTAAAACTCAAATCATTTTATAAAACTAAAAATTCGGCAGCATAACGACTGCACTATTAACATTTCCGAAATAACCTGTAAAAGAAATTTTTACACTTCTAACTATTTCTCAATTACCACCCAACTTCTTTAGCCACAAACATATAGTTCAAATCACCATTCCATTTCATCAAAACTAAAACATAAAGTTATAGTTCAAACCATTTGCAACTTTCACAATTGCTTATAGGAAAACAAAACTTTCATCTCATAAAAGTTATATTTACCAATAATTTACAACTCAAAAGATTATATTTATAAATGATTTCTTTAAAGTCACAAAATATGCAAATTGTATCTATGCAGAAGCAACGTATTGTCATGCCCACCTACTCTTCCAAAGGAGCTCTCTCTTCTCAGTCACCCATGTCAACACTTGAGGAGGTTTTTAATACAAAAATAGGAAAACTATGAGCTTTGGAAGCTCAATGAGTGCTTATAATTCTTTTCAACTAAAATGCATTATTTCTAAAATACCTCCTTAAAAACTATTGAAGGTAAAATTTCTGTTTCTTAAACTTTCTCAATTTAAATCTCATTGGTATGCAAAACATAAATAGGTAACTATAAAACTCATATGTGCATCAAAATGTATATAAAGCTTATAAATTGTAAAGCATACAAAGTGCTAAACAATTAAATCACTTATAATAAAATATGAAAATGCTTATCTTTGCTTTCTAACTTTCAAATGCAAAATTTTATTTCTAAAAGCACCATTCATACCCCTAAATGCATTTGACCACAGGACGACTAACTAATGTCACTCGTAGTGGCAATGTCACGTGGCGATTTTGAACAGACACCAACTGTGATGCTTACTAAGACATCTCGCGACTATGTGCGTAATTCTAGATCGCTAACCATAGTATAAGATAATATCCCACACAAGTAGGGGCAACACGACATACTCGATTTCCCTCTAAGTTAGTGACACATCCCCCTAGGACTTTGTGTAAGCCCTCAATGTTTAATTATGGTTACTTTTGTATCAACCCCTAAGTGGTGTATGAAATCCTAAATAATTAGTAAGAGATGTTTTGAGACCTTAAAGGATTAAATGAAATTGTTATAAAAATATAGAAGTTGATTGAATCCCATTGGAAGCATAAATAAATGTAAGGGAAATATGGTCATTGTTATTGAAGTTTCATAAGTTAGTGTGAGGTAAGGACTAGATTGAAATAAGTTTACATGACATGGGCCAAGATAGAATACGTAATAGTTAAGGGCCAAAAATCTAATTAATTAATTAAAGGACACAACGGTCATTTATGGAATTGTTATAACTACATAAACAACACTTAGTAGAAAATTGAAGTCATTCACGCCATTCACAAACACAAAGAAACGAGAGAAAAAAAAAAAGAAAAGAGAAGTGTGGGTGTGTGTTCGGCCAAAGAAAAAGGGTGATCAAGGTTGGTTCAAGCTATTTTCAAGGTTCTAATCAAGCAGTAAAGCTTCCCTAAGATAGAAAAACAAACTTGAAGCAAGAATCAAAGCTAATAAAGGTTAGTTTACTTACTTTTGAACTAGTTGTTGTGATGTTTGTGTTGGTTGTTTTGATGATGTTTGAGTTGGTTTTGATGGGTGGTTTTGATGGATTGAAAAAACAAAAATCAACAATTTGTTTTTCATAAAAATAAGAATTTTGCGGAACATTGAGTTTCAAAACCTTTTTGGAAAACTCAAGAACCCAAGATTTGTAAAACAATGAAATAAAATAATATAAATAAATAAAAATCAGATTTTTATCTTCTGTATTGATCTCTGTGGATTGCTCACCACCTTGCCTTCCTTGATATATCTCGAAACCAAGAAACAAGTGAGTGGGCACAATTATATAGAATTGTGCTCACTTACTTTTTGATTTCTTTAAAAAAAAATCAAATTAAATCAATGATTATAAGAGGTGAGTGTTTGATTTTTGGTTATACAAAGAACAAAGACACAAATTTTTGTTCTTTGTATTTGTTGAAAAAACACTTTTCTTTTTCTCTTAGTTTTTCTCAAAAACATAGGCAACAACCAAAAACCTAGATGTAGAAAAGAAACTTTTTCTTTTTATAGGCAAACAATTAGGGTTTTAATTAATCAATATTAATATTGACCCTAATCTTATTATAATTAAACTTTTGCCCCATATAATATAATTAATTAAAAATTAATTCATATTATATTTTGAAATAGAACTTGTAACTTTTAATAAATTAATTCATAATTAATTTATACCAAAGTCACTAAGAATTGGATTCAAGACCTCTTATAAAATTAATTAAATAATTATTAATTCATAATTAATAATTAAATAATTTGAATAATCAATATTATTCAAATACTAAGTAAACACAAATTTTTGTTACTTATATAACACCTGTAATTAGACGGTCCAATTACAATATTCTATATACACGTTTCTTATAGTAAAATGAGCTATCAAGGGGACCCGATGGACCTACAATTTTGAGCTCCAATAATATTGGAATTATTAATTAAACTCTTTAATTATATAATTCACTATTATTAATCTTAAAGTTACTCCACTAAAAACTTAAGATTGCACTCTCAAAATTGTAGATGTTTTTTATACAATCTGAAATTTTTCAGTGTCCATTGATTTAATCATTACATATGATTTGACCCTCCACAAATAGTTCATAATTAGAGCAAGGTCAAATGTACGTTTTACCTCTCTAATTATTTCTTGATCCTTAAGTACCATTGATTCTCTAATGAACAATATATTCATAACAACTTATGAATTTATCTTTCTGTTTACATATAAACAGAAAGTTGAGCGCTCTTATTGTTCAAGACCTGAATCAACCCTTAAGGAAACTATTTTTCTACTTCTCGCAAGAAGGAGTGGATTCCACTATTGTATAGAATGTTCCCAGCTACTTACTAAATCATATCCCCAAAGTACGAAGTTATTGATCGGGTATCTACACCGATCTCACCCATGTAAATCAATGGAAATAACTTAATAAGCAGGAGTTCATAATACACTCAGAATTAAGATCAATTTATATATGATCATCTGGTTGATAAATATAAATCTCTAAGGTTAACGGATATTATTTAGAGACTTATATTTATCGTGGTCCAGTCCTATATAATCTTTATTATATAAAGTGCCTCCATTTCCATGTCACCACATGAATAGTCTTGGATAAGACTATCGTATCAAATACGAAAGGGACCGCAGCTGTAGCTTTACCACAAATGAAGTACCCAGCTTCGTTTGTTTTCTACGGACTCTTTAAATTACTTATCTCAAACTAAATCCACCTGTATATAACACTTATACACTTAGTTTGAAATTACATCAGTAATCAAGGATGTTTCTCATGATATATACGATTTTTGCAAAATATATAAATTGAATGAAATAAATATTTTATTAAAAATTTATAAAACCGTTTACAATATTACAAGCTCTTAGGGCAGAAACCCCAACAATCTTCCACTTGCCCTAGAGCAGATGTGACATATCTCGTAATCTTAGACCCTCTAGATGACCTTCAAATACTTAGCCGTTAAGGTCTTCGTAAACGGATCAGCAAGGTTGTCTTGTGATGCAATCTTCATCACTTTTACATCTCCCCTTCGTACGATCTCCCTAATGAGATGGTATTTCCTCTCTATATGCTTCTCTCGTTTATGGCTTCTTGGTTCTTTGGAATTGGCCACTGCACCACTATTGTCACAATAAAGGGTGAGTGGTTTATCCATGTCTGGAACAACTTCCAGATCAGCCAAGCATTTACATAGGCATACCGCTTCTTTAGCTGCTTCACAAGCTGCTACATATTCGGCTTCCATAGTGGAGTCAGCAATGCATGATTGCTTAATACTCCTCCATGTAATGGCTCCACTACCAAGGGTAAATACTGATCCGGACGTAGATTTCCTATAATCTTTGTCCGATTGAAAATCAGAATCTGTATATCCTAATGGGATCAAATCCTCTCCATAATATACTAGCATATAGTTTCTCGTTCTCCGAAGATACTTGAGAATATGCTTTACAGCCACCCAATAATCAAATCCTGGATTAGATTGATAACGACTAACTATTCCCACTGAATAACATATATCCGGTCTCGTGCATAACATAGCATACATGAGACTGCCTACTGCAGAGGCATAGGGAATCCGTCTCATATCCTTAATTTGTTGAGGTGTCTTAGGACACTGTTCCTTAGACAAATGAACTCCATGACGAGAAGGTAAATTACCTTTCTTAGAGTTCTGCATCGAAAATCGCATAAGAATCTTATCGATATATGATGCCTGAGACAGCGCTAACAGTTTGTTCTTACGATCTCATATTATTTGGATCCCAAGGACATAACTGGCCTCTCCCAAATCTTTCATTTGGAATTGGCTAGCAAGCCAGTTTTTTTACGTCTGATAATATTTCTATATCATTCCCAATTAGTAGAATATCGTTAACGTAAAGTACAAGGAAAACCACTTTCTTATTGATAATCCGTTTGTATACACAAGGCTCATCAATATTTTGCTCAAAACCATAAGACTTGATCGAAGTATCAAACCTTATGGTCCAAGATCGAGATGCTTGTTTAAGTCCATAAATGGACCTTTGCAACTTGCAAACCTTTTGCTCTTGACCTTGAGATACAAATCCCTCTAGTTGTATCATATAAATACTTTCATCAAGATTACCATTCAAAAATGCAGTCTTGACGTCCATTTGCCAAATCTTATAATCGAGACATGCAGCAATGGAAAGAAGAATCCGAATGGACTTAAGCATAGCTACTGGCTAGAAAGTTTCCTCATAGTCAACTCCCTCTTTCTGAGTATAACCCTTTGCCACTAGTCTTGCTTTAAAGGTTTCTACCTTTCCATCCACTCCTTTCTTCCTTTTGTAGATCCACTTGCAACCTATGGGTTTTATCCCATCTGGTTGATCTACAAGTTCCCAGATAGAGTTGGAGTACATAGACTCCATCTCGAGATTCATTGCTTTAAGCCATTCTTTTTTATCAGAATCCTCCATTGCATCATGGTATGTTAATGGATCATCTACACTCTCATCAGAGATAGCAATCTGTGCCTCTCCGATCTTTCTGTAGCGGACTGGTGGTCTAATAACCCTCCCACTACGACGAGGTGGTAGATGATTCTGATGAGAATTTGTCTGACGTTCAGACGTGGTCTGAATTATGTCTTTGTCAACAACTATTGTTGATGGGGTACTGGTCGAACCAGGAAGTAATTCCTCTAGTACAACTTTACTTCGAGGTTTGTACTCTCTCATATAGTTCTCTTCAAGAAATGTAGCGTTTGTCGATACAAACACTTTGTTTTCTTCATAACTATAAAAGAGTCCGCCCCTAGTCTCTCTAGGATAACCTACAAATAGGCAAACTTTTGAACGTGGTTCCAACTTCCCAGTCTTGTTCTTCAGCACATGTGCTGGACAACCCCAAATGCGAAAATGTCGTAAACTAGCTTTGTGACCATTCCACAACTCCAGGGGTGTCTTTGGAACTGACTTAGATGGTACAACATTCAAAATATACATTGCAGTTTGCAATGCATATCCCCAAAATGAACTAGATAATGATGAGAAACTAAACATAGATCTCATCATGTCCAAAAGGGTCCGATTTCTCCTTTCTGCAACACCGTTCTGCTGGGGTGTTCCAGGAGCAGCCAGTTGGGATAGAATCCCATGCTCAAGTAAGTAATCCTCGAACTTTGAATCGAGATACTCACCTTCACGATCCGATCGTAGAGTTTTCAATGTTTTACCTAATTGATTTTCAACTTCAACTCGAAATTGTTTGAACTTTTCAAAAGTTTCTGACTTCCGTTGCATCAGGTAAACATATCCATATCTAGAATAATCATCAATAAAGGTGACGAAATATTCATAACCGCCTCTAGCTTTAACATTCATAGGACCGCAGACGTCCGAATGTATAAGCTCTAGTGGTTCCTTAGCTCTAACCCCTTTACTAGTAAAAGGTTTTTTGGTCATTTTACCTTCTAAACATGATTCACAAACAGGTAAAGTGCCGATCTTTAACTCACTTAAATGTCCGCTCTTTACCAGTCTATCTAATCTGTCAAGGTTAATATGACCAAGTCTTAGATGCCAAAGATATGTGTCATCATTTTGAGAAATCTTTTGTCGTTTTGATTTTGGTTTTTCAACCTTAAACATTTCAGTATTAAACAGTGGGTTATGCATTAACGGTCTTAACACATATAAATTATTTTCTTGTATCCCTGAACAAATTTTCAAACCATTTCTAGAAATAATAACTGATTTATTATAAAAAGAAACAGAATAATTAAATTCCAAAAGTTTGGATACAGAAATCAAATTTCTTTTAAAACCTGGAATATAATAAACATTGTTCAGTATGATCAAACAATTATTATTGAAATGAAGTCTAACTTCTCCCACTGCCTTTGCTGAAATGACTTCCGCAGTCCCGACTCGCATGTTAAACTCGCCCTCACCAAGCTGCCTATAAGAGTCAATCAGCTGCAAAGAAGAACAAACATGATTAGTGGCTCCTGAATCAATTATCCAAGTGGATGAATCATCCTCCACTAAACAAGATTCAATGACTAGTAAATCATATTTACCTTTCATCTTCTTCTCTTTGAGCTCATTGAGGTACTTAGGGCAGTTCCTCTTCCAATGTCCATCCATACCACAATGGAAACATTTTCCTTTGGGCTTGGTGGCCTTGGAGCTCTTTTTGTTCTTCTTCTTGGTAGCTTGTGTTTTGGGCTTAGGTGTAGCCTTTTTGGTGTTTCTTTTCCTCTTGTTTTTAGTAGAAGAAGAAGACTCAGCAACGTTTGCTTCACCAGACTTACTCTTATCCTTATTCATTGACTCATAAGTAGTAAGCTTATTAAGTAATTGAGTAAGTGAGTAAGTCAACTTGTTCATAACATAGTTACTCTTGAATTGCATGAAACTCTTTGGAAGAGTTTCCAAGATTATACTCACTTGGCTACGTTCGTCTATTGCCCTTCCATGGCTTTCAGCTGTGTTAAAGTGGGTCATCATTTTCAAAGCATGCTCTCGAACAGATGTACCCTCCTTCATCTTAGCAGTCATCACAGCACAAACAGCTTCGTGCCGTTGCTGCTTAGAAGGTTGCCCAAACATGCCCTGCAATGACTCTAGCATCTGAGTTGCTGTTGTCATTGACTCATGCTTGGTAGCAAGCACCTCGGACATCCCTGCTAACAAGTAGCAGCGGGCCTTTTCATCAGCTGTGACCCATTTCTGATAGGTCTCGCGCACAACACGTCCAGCATTATCTGCTGGCTGAGGAGGACAAGGTTGAGTCGTGACAAATTTAAGGTCCTCACAGACCAGGACTGCGTTTATATTACTTTTCCATTTGACATAATTTTCCCCGTTAAGTTTATCATTAGCAAGAATAGAAATCAACAGAGATACCATTGCTGAAAATAAATAAAATGGAATTCATTTAATATCAATTTGCAAAATTTAATATCATGTAATTTTGGCATAAAATTAAACGTGATGCATGATCCACGAATAATAAATTATCAAAATCCCTAAAATTAATTATTGTGCCACGATAATCTAACATGCCACAAATAGGTGCCGTCGTAGGGTAGTTCAAATATTTGTATGTTAGACTGAGACATTCTCAATCAAATAATATAACAAAAAAATCTTTTTCATATATTATTTGACTACCGTTTTTCGGTCCCGAAAAATAATTAACAATTAATTATTTCCTTTATGAGTGTAACCCATCATTTCGGAGTCCATAGACTTAACTCGAGAATTGCCGCCGTAGGGTAGGTCAATCACAAGATACATCTAGAATTCCTATCCGTTAGGAAGTCAACCTTGATCAACCTAAATGGACACCATCCGTAGGGGGGACGATAACAAAGCCGTCTCGAGGCGCCATTTAAGTTTTACGGTATTGAACTAATGATGGAGACCACGAGATATATTGTCATATATCCCTCTCCCACTCACTATTTTAGGGTTAGGGATTTCTATTAAATTTTCCTAGTCATTGTCTTAGATTATTAACGGCTAAAAAGATAATCTAAATTACTAGGAATTTGTGTTTTATTAGAGTTTGAAACTTTTTAACACTTAATAAATTATCAGATTTTTAACATTTAAAAATCTAATTTAATTTATCAAATTGATGAATTACCGGATTTTTAACACTTAAAAATCTAATTCAATTTATAAATCTAATCAAAATAATCAAAATTATAAAGACTAGATTTAATATGAAATCATCCGATTTTAACTAATTAAAATCTAATCCACATTATGAATGCCAATTTATTGAAATCAAATTTCTAATTTGAAACCTATGATTTTCTATTAAAATCAATTCAAATTATTTTAAAGGCATTCCATGTATTATTTTTCTATTTATACTAATAAACAATTTTAATAGCAAAATAAAAATAATACATATGATGCATGTCATGTTATAATGTAGTGAGTAGGCACTTCATGATTCTATATGACATATTTTTAATGCATGTACATGTTATATATATTTATCCATTCATCTCATGAAAATAAAAAATAAATAAATAAATAACATGTGTATGACCGGGTTCTTTGGTTTTAACGACCTACAACTAATTTTAAGATTACAAAAATTAACCAAGGCATTCCTTGGCCTTCACTGGTAGTCTTCATGGTCTTCAAGATCTTCAAGGTCTTCATGGGCTTATAATTAAATCTAATTTAATTATCAAGAAATTCTATCAAATAGATTAGACTAGAAAAGCCCATTTCTTGATTTATGGATCCAAGAAAATTATTCAATCATATGGATATTTTCAATAGTGTTTTAATTGAAATGGAAACCCCAAAAATATGGAATACATAATTTTAGGGACTATTATTATAATTTTATTTGTTTGCACATCTAATGTGCAACGCATCTAATGCGTAAATATTTATTCATAATAAATGACTTATTGGACCGTTCAAAACAGTCGCATTAATAATTCATTTCAATTCAAGTAATTATATTTTAAACGGTAGTTTTAAATACTATTAAATAAAACCAGCCGTTTTCAAAATAATTTTCCGTTTCAAATCATAATTATACCATTCAAAACAGCTGTATTAAAAATCCATTTTAATGCAATTAATTATATTTTAAACGGTAGTTTTAAATACAATTAAATAAAACCAGCCGTTTTCAAAATAATTTTCCGTTTCGAATCATAATTATACCATTCAAAACAGCCACATTAACTATCCATTTAAATACAATTAATTATGTTTGAAATGGTAGTTTTAAATACAATTAAATAAAACCTTCTATTTTCAACATAAAGAAAATCTGATTCGAATCATAATTCTGGCACAGCAAATCAACCCCGTTGACATCAATCTTCAGCTTTACATTTTCAAAAAAAATAAAGCCTAAAACTATTGAATTACAACGAAAAAAATATTGCCACAAACGGCTGACATATTAATCGAATAAAAATTTGCCACAAACGGCTTACATATTAATCGAATAATATAACCAAAGAACCATACAATTAACGATCATACCATGCAATCCCATTCATCAAACATGAATATAAAATATGCATATCAATAATCAAATCAAAATAATAGTGCCTACTCATTGACATACATACTCAATACAAACATATTATTTTAAAATTCATTGTTTTATTGAAAACCTTGGCTCTGATACCAATTGATGGATTGAAAAAACAAAAATCAACAATTTGTTTTTCATAAAAATAAGAATTTTGCGGAACATTGAGTTTCAAAACCTTTTTGGAAAACTCAAGAACCCAAGATTTGTAAAACAATGAAATAAAATAATATAAATAAATAAAAATCAGATTTTTACCTTCTGTATTGATCTCTGTGGATTGCTCACCACCTTGCCTTCCTTGATATATCTCGAAACCAAGAAACAAGTGAGTGGGCACAATTATATAGAATTGTGCTAACTTACTTTTTGATTTCTTTAAAAAAAAATCAAATTAAATAAATGATTATAAGAGGTGAGTGTTTGATTTTTGGTTATACAAAGAACAAAGACACAAATTCTTGTTCTTTGTATTTGTTGAAAAAACACTTTTCTTTTTCTCTTAGTTTTTCTCAAAAACATAGGCAACAACCAAAAACCTAGATGTAGAAAAGAAACTTTTTCTTTTTATAGGCAAACAATTAGGGTTTTAATTAATCAATATTAATATTGACCCTAATCTTATTATAATTAAACTTTTGCCCCATATAATATAATTAATTAAAAATTAATTCATATTATATTTTGAAATAGAACTTGTAACTTTTAATAAATTAATTCATAATTAATTTATACCAAAGTCACTAAGAATTGGATTCAAGACCTCTTATAAAATTAATTAAATAATTATTAATTCATAATTAATAATTAAATAATTTGAATAATCAATATTATTCAAATACTAAGTGAACACAAATTTTTGTTACTTATGTAACACCTGTAATTGGACGGTCCAATTACAATATTCTATATACACGTTTCTTATAGTAAAATGAGCTATCAAGGGGACCCGATGGACCTACAGTTTTGAGCTCCAATAATATTGGAATTATTAATTAAACTCTTTAATTATATAATTCACTATTATTAATCTTAAAGTTACTCCACTAAAAACTTAAGATTGCACTCTCAAAATTGTAGATGTTTTTTATACAATCTGAAATTTTTCAGTGTCCATTGATTTAATCACTACATATGATTTGACCCTCCACAAATAGTTCATAATTAGAGCAAGGTCAAATGTCCATTTTACCTCTCTAATTATTTCTTGATCCTTAAGTACCATTGATTCTCTAATGAACAATATATTCATAACAACTTATGAATTTATCTTTCTGTTTACATATAAACAGAAAGTTGAGCGCTCTTATTGTTCAAGACCTGAATCAACCCTTAAGGGAACTATTTTTCTACTTCTCGCAAGAAGAAGTGGATTCCACTATTGTATAGAATGTTCCCAGCTACTTACTAAATCATATCCCCAAAGTACGAAGTTATTGATCGGGTATCTACACCGATCTCATCCATGTAAATCAATGGAAATAACTTAATAAGCAGGAGTTCATAATACACTCAGAATTAAGATCAATTCATATATGATCATCTGGTTGATAAATATAAATCTCTAAGGTTAACGGATATTATTTAGAGACTTATATTTATCGTGGTCCAGTCCTATATAATCTTTATTATATAAGATGCCTCCATTTCCATGTCACCACATGAATAGTCTTGGATAAGACTATCGTATCAAATACAAAAGGGACCGCAGCTGTAGCTTTACCACAAATGAAGTACCCAGGTTCGTTTGTTTTCTACGGACTCTTTAAATACTTATCTCAAACTAAATCCACCTGTATATAACACTTATACACTTAGTTTGAAATTACATTAGTAATCAAGGATGTTTCTCATGATATATACGATTTTTGCAAAATATATAAATTGAATGAAATGAATATTTTATTAAAAATTTATAAAACCGTTTACAATATTACAAGCTCTTAGGGCAGAAACCCCAATAGGTTTTTATCTATACTAAAAGATGAGTGTTTGGAGACTTAAAGACTAGTATAGATGGCATGGAAACCAACTAAGATTGATGAGTTAGGGTTGGTATGAGAGAGGTATAAAGTTGGTTTTGGATTGAAAATTAAAGAAATGAGATTTAGGCTAGATGTTTGATGAAATGTCTAAGAGAATCAATATAAAATTTTGAAGGAAATAAACTTGGCATGTATTAGGGTGTGTAAGGCTATAATGAGAGATATAGGAACCCAATGGAATTGAGGTGTTTTAAGCATGATTTCATGTTGGTTAAGTGGCAAACTAACCTATGAAAATGTAAGAATTGAAATTGAACCACTTGCATTATAAGGCATTGTAAGGCATGTATGAAGGGCACCATTGATTATCATGGAATGCCACTTCTTTTTATGTGTTGAAATGAATTATATGAGTAGGTTTGAGTGTGTATAACTTTAAGGAAATGAGAATCAAAGTTTAGAATGAAACATGTGAGAATGCCCCCTAAAAATGGATGAAAAAATGAGGTTTTTCCTAGGTTTGGACACCCAAAAGTTGGAATTTTTTAGAATCGCTTTACGGGTGATCTAAATGTGAGTCAAGAAGGTGTGTGGAGCAAGAAAGAAGTGAAGCACAACCCTAGGTAGGGTTGTGCATACCATTTGGCCAAGAGAGGTAAAAAATGACCACTTTTCGTTTCGAGCTTCGAATCATGATTTTGAGTGTATAGGCGTGTTCCTAGGTAAAAATAAATAGGATCCATGGAAAGAAATCGAAATTAGAAAACTTCAGTTGAGTGAAAACTGTATAGAGAAGCTTTTAGGCATAATAAGATTTAATGAAGTTACTTGAATTAAAAGTTGTGTAATAAGTTTTGGAAAGTTCAATTTGGTATATTCTAAGCGAAAATGTGTTATGTAGGTGAAGGAGAGAGGCTAGTGGAGTCAGAGAGGGCCATTGAAGCCTATTAGAGAAGCTTGGAAATAAAGGTGAGTGCTAAAACGATTTTCAAATAATGTATGTTGGGTTTGAAATGTTTAAACATTTTATGATATGTTTACCATTTGAGAATTCAAAATAAGTATTGTTGTGGATATTATGTTTGTATGAGAAAGTTTAGCTTTTATGACTTTATGAGTATGAAATTTTATTTGGAAATGAAATTTAAAGTTTTAAGTTTTAAGCTTGTTGACAATTGAAACTATACTTTATGGCCTTGCAAAGGAAAATGAAATTCTTAAATTTTATATGTTTGATGTAAAAATAATATATGTATAAATACGTTTTCAAAAGCCAATTGTATATCCACCCTTGTAAGGTATATAGACCCGGCTGGTACGTCTCACATGTGTATGACAAAGTATGGGAAGGATCGCGTCACTAACTTTGGGGGGATAGAGTCCGTTGTGTCGCTCTTACGTGTGTGGGATGTTGTCTTACGCTACGCATTGCGATGAAAAATTCCGCACGTGGTGTTTGGATGCCTTTGTAAGTGTCACTGATGGTGTTTGTGGCTAAATCGCCTCGTGACTCCACATTGATTAGCGATTACCTTGCTATCTCGTGGTTGTAAGTTTATAGGGTAACATTGGTGCGTTTCTAAATACAAAAGTAAGTTTGAAAATTAACTATGTTTATGCCATTTCAATTTCGTATTGAAAGGAATCTTTATAAACGTAATTAGTTTTGTATAAGGTTTTATGCTTTCTAAATTTTATTGGAAGTTTTATGTATTCCCTATGTTGGTTTTTATATTGGCAAATGTATGATTTTATCACGTTAGGTATGAAATTTTATGAGATTTTAAATTGAGCAATTAATGCACATAAGTATTGGAACCATAATATTTTCTTTTTATAAAATATCTCCATAAAACATTTAATAAAACATTATTACCTAGTTACCTAAATTGAAATTTCAATATAGCGTAACAAGATAGTAGATTTGCCAATAATTGAAGATACATACAACTTTTAATAAAATTTAATAAACATAACACCATACAACACAAAAATGAACATAAAATTTCTTTCGCAATATTATTATAGATTGCATGAAAGTAACTTATTTTCAAGCTCACTTTGGCATTTTGAAATGCACCAATGCTACCCCTTAAAACTTATAACCACGAGATAGCTAAGTAATCGCTAATCAACGTGGAGTAACGTGGCGATTTAGCTATGAACACCATCCGTGACACTTACAAAGACATCCAGCGCCACATGCAGAATTTTACATCATGAAGCATAGCGTAACACAACATTCGACACACATAAAGGCAACTCGACTAACTCTAACCCCCTAAAGTTAGTGATGCAGTACCTCACATAACTTTGCCATACACATGTGGGACGTACCGGCCGGGTCTATAATATAGGACCCCAAACTTTCATTTTATGATTAACAATGAATTTGCGGATGAATAGTAATATTTTCAAGTGAATAGTATCCGATGAATAATAGAATTTTGAGACGGACCCTGGAAAATCGAAAATATTTAGAATGATTAGTAGGACCCAATAAAACTGAAATTGAGTAAAAATGAGTCAGCTTGGGTAGTTTCTGAAGGTTTCGAAAATTACCCAACGAAAACGCCCTTATGGACAGGACTGTGAATACTGTTGACCTAAACTCCGTTTGAATTTTTTTTCGAAGCCATGGATTGAGTCCTAAGAGATCTAATTAGAGTATTGTAAAGTCAATTTCATGAATGAGTGATCATAGAATTAATTTGGAAATTATTTTGGAATGAATTGTATTAATTTTTAACGTTAAGGGTATAAATGAGATTTTATGATATTAAACTCATTCTGAAAGCACAATCCATGTGATTATTGATAGACAAATGGTGGATTAACACATAATAGTCATCTTTTGACTAAATTTGTGGTTGAGATTAATTAAAATTGATTAAAGACAATTGAATAATTATGGAAGTTTACGGATCAATTTGAAATAAGTTTATATGACATGGGCCAAGATAGAATAAGCAAGAGTTAAGAGCCAAAATCTAATTAACTGAGGGACATAATGGTCATTTTAAAAGAAGATTAATATAAATATCAACCCTTAGTCAATTTTCAAGCCATTTTCACTCCACTTTCTCACCACTCTCACGCCATAAAATCGAAAACCAAATGGGAGGTTCGGCCATGTTAAGCAAAGGGAAGATCAAGTGGTCCAAGCCAAATTTCAACATCCAAACCATGAATTCAAGCAAACCTAAGCTAGTAAAATAAGTTTGGAGCAAGATTAAATCAAACCAAGGTTAGTTTTATGATTTTTGAAGTTGTTTTAATGATGTTGGTGATGATGATTTTTGTTGGTTTTTGGTTGGCTTTGAATGGGGCTGTTATGTATGATGCAAGTAGAGTTTTATGAGATTAGAAGTAAGTGTAAACCATATGGAAATCATTAAGTTAATGTGTTAGGCTTTTGTTGGAATAAACACTAAGTTGGATTAAGCTTGTTTTGATTGAACTTGATGTAGGTAAGGTATTTGATGAAATGCTTGAAAGAAATGAAATGAAGAAATTGAATGAAATGGATTGTTTGTGTGTTGAGCCATGTAAGAACATAATGAGGGAAGTATGAAACCAATGGCATTTGATGATATTAACCAAGATTTCATGTTGGAATTATGATAAGGAAATCTAGGATAAGCTAATAAAAAGGTTAGAAACTCATTTAGATAACTTATTCCCAATGGCCTTAAGTGACAGGTATTGATGGTGAAAGAATTCATAGCATTATAAATTCTATAAAACAATAAAACAGAAACCGAAAGCGTACCCGTTTCTACGCAGCAGAAATTGCCTTGGATCCTGGATTGTTCAACTGGTCGGATTCCAATCACATAGTCGGAAAGGAATCTCAAATCACAGTATAATTTTTCTTGCCATTTGTTTTCTCTTTTCTCTCATATGTGTAGTATGATGTGTATGTAAAGTTTCTGGAATTGATTTTCCATCATCTTTCAACAAATGAAATACCTCAAGTATTTATAGAGGTGGCGGTTATTTTCTGATAACCGCTAGTAACCGCCAATGGTTATTCGATCTTATCCAATTCAAATAGATTTGGATCGGGTCATGGGTTTGGATCATCTTAGGTGGACCCTACCCAACAACCCAAAAATCCAACATCTCCACTCACACAAGATGAACCAAACAGAACTTACAGAGAAAACACTGGCGACCCCTTTATGATCGTGAGTATAGGCATTCTGTAAACCCTCTATTTTTATATTGTACGGATTACTCAGGAATAGTCCCTAAGTATTTATTTGAGACCCTAAATGGTTTATGAAAAGATTTAAGGTTATAGAGAAACCATAAGATTTGATTTAAACTCAATTGGAGATTAAACGGAAAGATAAAATGGTGAATGAAATCGAGTAAATTTTTAAGGAAATAAGGGACTAAGTTGAAAATAAAATTTAAAATTGTGGTCATTGTATGATTTAGTTAAAAGTTAAGGGAAAAGAATGAGATTTTCTAGGGCGTAAGTGCAATTATTGAGAGTTTTGAGGAGGAAAATAAAAGCCAATTAATGATGAGTTGACTTTTTAAAGCAAAATCAGAACCAGTCTCCCTCTCGCGGAGAAGAAAGAAAGAAGAAAGAAGAAGAAGAAGAAGAAGAAGAAGAAGAAGGGGATCTCACCGCCGACCAGCCCGAGCAGCACCGACCACCAGCCGCCGTGCAGATCGTCGCCGAGCAGCAGCTGCCGAAGTCGAGCTGTCGTCGCGAAGCTGTCCAGCCGCGAACCAGAGCAGAAAAATCGAGCAGAGCAGCCGCGAATCAGCTCCGATCGGCGAGGAAAAAGGCAGTGGCGAGCTGCTGTCCAGTCACCTGCAGTCCTGCGTGCAGAACCCAGCTGATTCTTCTCCATTTCAGCTGCATCTGAGCTGATTTTCAGCTTGAAAACAGGCCTCCACCCACGCGATAGAGACAGCAGAACGGCAGCGATCTCAGCCGTGAATCGCGGCGAAGTGAGAGGGAAAGAGAGAGAGGAAGAGAGGAGAAGGAAGGAGGAAGAAAATCAGCTCCAACCCAGCTCAGATCTGTCACCAAAAGTAGTCCAAAACAACTCGAAAATCATCCTCAAAGCGTTGTTAACGCGAAAGAAAAGGGGTGAGTTATTTAAGTTAGAAATTGATGATTTCGTTGGTGATTTAAGTTGATTTGAAATAGATCTCGTTATGATTTGTTTGTTGGTTGTTTTTGAGTGAAAATAAGTTGAAAAATAAGTGGATTTAAGCTTATTGGGAGATTAGAAAACCAAAGAATTAGAGAGAAACCAAAACGCGCACTAAACTAGTTCGAAGGGCAATTTGGTAAATTGGCCCATATGGCGTCCGTTGAGAGTTTGGATGACCCTAACGAGTTTAATTAGGCGTATTGGGATTAATAAAAGTCAAAGATTAAATTAAGAAATCAAAAATGGAGAGTTACGCCTAAAAAGGGTCATTTAGGCGCGATTACGTAATTTTTATTATTTCGAGTTTCCAGAAGTTGACGCAAACGTAATTTTAAGTATATATGTGTTGTGTAGGTGAAGAGTATCATACCAGATCACGAGAAGACGTTTGAAACTCATCCAAATTAAGCCCAAGTTTAAGGTGAGTGCACTTTCAAAAAGTTTTCAAAAGTGATTTTATGTTTTTGCATTGATAAGCTAAATTTATGCTTTTGCATGTATAAGTTCTTGTATTTAAATACATATATTGTATTTGTAAAGTAAATGAGTCCAAGGACTCAAGTTTAAAGCTTTCAAGTTAAAGCTTTTGTGCTTGTGCACCAAGAATAAAGATTTGTAAGGCATAGCATTAGAGAAAAATAAGTTTTCAAAGGCCATAAGTACCCACCAGTTTATCGAGTTCAGACCCGTACGGTATATCCCACTTAGTAAGGCAAGGGTTGGGGGAATTGAGTCACTAACTGTGTGGTTAGAGTTATGAGTGAGTGTGTCGCCCCTACTTTGTGGCATATGGTCTCGCACTACGGTTAGCGATGCAGCATTCCGCACGTAGTTGCTGAGAGGTCTCAGAAAGTTGGTTGCGGTGGATGTCAGATACATCGCCTTGTGACCTACCACACCTGCGGCCTTAGCTAAGTCGCCGTGTGGTCCAGAGATTAGGGATACGAATGGTGCTTTTATAAAGTTCAGTTATTTTAAGCATGTTCAGATTTATGCTTTACAAGTTATTATAAATTGTTTATATTAATGCTATGCAATTGAATGAGATTTAAGCTTTAAATGTTTAAGAAATAGAAACTTTTATAAAAGTTTTCTAAGGAGGAAATTTTTGAAAAGAAAAGCTAAGTTTATAAACTATTGCACTCACTGAGCTTTATAGCTCACTCTTCAAATTGTTTATAAAAACCTCCTCAGGTGCTTGTGTGGGTGAAGACGAGTGAAGCCTCCCTCCTTCGCATTCAAGTGGGCGAAATTACTGGCAGTTGCATATTGAATAATGTATTCAGCATATTTTGAGTTTTATATTGCATATATTTTGTATATTTTGCATCAAAAGAGTGATATCTTTTGAATTGTGTAAAAGAGCATCATTTTGTGTTTGAAAAATCAAGCTTACTAGATTTAAATTGCATGTTTATACATTGTCTTTGAAAGTTTTAAATTTTTGTGATTATGTTGATAAACTGAATTTGTGAGAAGTTGGGTTGGATATGATTATAGTTTGAAGTGTTTAAATTGATTTCCAGGTTTTTGGTTTATCCAAATTACAGTCGTTATGCTGCCGGTTTTTAGTTTTAAAAATGACCAAATAAATAGTGTTAAACCAACCCAAACCATTTCAACTTTAGATTTAAAAGATTTTGCTTCCGCTAAAGTTAAGTTTTCAGTTGAGAGGGTTCGCTCCTCGAATGCCTTTTTCCCATCAAGATGGGCTTAGAGGGATTCGTTGGGGTGCCCGGACGTACCATTCGGATAGGAGCCTAGTGGCGGTCCGGATTGGGGCGTTTCACATTCATACAGGCAAATACACCGTGTGACCTATGAACAATAATATATACAATGTGACTTGTCTTTCAAATCTCAATTGTACTGCTATACAAGAGATTGTAAATTTGTTCATTATAATGTCCTAGATTTAATACAATTTTATTTGCTCGAGCATATTTAATCCCTTAACATGCTCGATCCTCCAATATTCCACATAATCACAATTACAATTCCAAATTGCAAATTGTCGCGACAAGTAACTATAGGAACAAAATAAAATTCATTAAATCTTCCTGTCTCACTTTCGTCTCTCAGTCAATAAAATGACTAACATCATAGTAATGTCTCATAGGCCGCATTATCATAGCCATAGAAGACACACTAATGATACAAACATTACCTCATTACTTTGAGACAAAGTGAACAGTTATTGAGGACATAGATAGAAGTTTTATACAAACTTCAATGGAACTTACACAATGAGGAATTAGGGATAAATTCATTCATTTTCCATGTCGGTCATGATAAGCACACGCGATATAAAACACATGTTACAGTGAATCTTATCATTTAATAAGGATGCGTATGTCTTTTATATTGAGATTATTCACTATACAGATCTTAGTTCAGACGCTTTCCTAGTGCCTAACCAAAGTTCCAACGTTCGCCCTTTCGGCACCTATTATCGAGAAACTCACATCTGGCTTAATCAGGTTCTTATGATGGTGGGGATATATCATGAGCGGTTAAATAATTTATTTTAAGTAGAACCTCATCTTGACAACAGTCAATGCGACATTTCATATATTTCAAGCCTTTAAGAGAATAACCTCATCTTTATTCTCTATAAATATATATGTCTCATCTTGGCTTGCTTCCTAGCAACCAAGGCGACTGTACGTGTAAGAATACCAGTCTCAAAACCTGACGACATACTTTTATAAATAATCCATGTGAAATGAATATGTACTAGCTTTATATAAACAAAATGATGTATCTAATCATAAAACAAATATGATTTAATGTAACAATTATAACATCACAATCTACACAAACTCAAAGACCTAGTATGTGATATAAATATATCTCTTGTCATAGCTTTTGTGAGTGGATCCAATACCAACTCATGTGTAGATGCATACTAAATTGTTACATTCTTTTCATCATTATATCCTTGACGAAATCATACTTAATCTCTATGTGCTTCGATTTATTATGACATTTCTTATCTTTAGTATAGACAATTGCTGTCTAACTATCACAGTATATAGTAACTGACTTCTTCACATTAATTTCGAATTCAGATTTTTCAAGAATCTCCTGAGCCAGACTGCTTCCTAGACTGCAGCTGAACATGCTATGAATACAGCTTCTATGATGGACAGCGTAATGTATGATAGCTTCTTGTTACTTCAAGAAATAACATATTGGTTGAGCAAAAAATGCATAACCAGATGCAAATTTTTGCCTATCAGCGTTTAGATACCCAATTAAAAGCATATTACCACCTTGATAATATAGGGAGTAATCAGCAGTCCCTTTCTAAAATTCTTTTCACAGCAATCTAATATTTCTGTCTAGGATTAGATTGATATTTACTAATTAGTCCAACTACATAGCAAATATCAAGTCTCGTACACATCATAACATGCATGAGACTTCCGATAGTACTAGAATAAGGATTCTTTCAATTCTTTCACGTTTTTATGGAGTTTTGGGGCACATTTCAAGACTAAGAGTTTGTCCTTTCGAGATGGGAGTATCTATAGGCTTACAATCAGCCATATGAAATCGTTGGAGAATCTTTTTAATGTAAGACTCTTGTGATAAAGCTAGAATTCTCCTTGAACGATCTCTATTAATCTTAACTCCTAAAATATAAGCAGCTTCTCCCATGTCTTTCATCTCAAAAGTTGAACATAACCATTCCTTTATGTTCATCATAAACTCTTTATCATTTCCAGCTAATAAAATATCATCCACATATAAAGACAAAATGATGAACTTGTCTTTTACCCGTTTGACATACACACAATGGTCCTCTTCAATCATCTGGAACCCATAAGTCATTACAGCTTCATGGAAACGAAGGTACCATTGTTTGGCGGATTGTTTTAGACCATAAATAGATCTTTTGAGCTTACAACCTTTCGCTCTTGACCTTTTAAAACGAAATTTATTGGCTGTTCCATGTAAATTTCTTCCTCCAGTTCTCTATTGAGAAATGCTATCTTTACATCCATTTGATGTAATTCTAGGTCCATGCGTGCGACGATAGCTAATATAAGGCGAATGAAAGCAAACCTTACCACAGGAGAGAAGGTTTCTTCATAATCTATACTCTCTTGTTGAGTATATCCTTTTGCCTTATATCTTTCTATTGTGTCATCTGCCTTACGCTTGATACGGGGAACCCACTTATTTCCAATGGCTTTCCGATTAGGTGGTAAATCAACCAAGTCCTAGACGTGGTTACATTTCATTGACTCCATTTCTTCTTGCATGACTTTAATCCAAAATTCTTTAGCAAGTGATTTCAGAGTATCATTCACATTCTTTGTGATAAAGTTTAGTCGAAGTGTTGTTTTTCTATAAACAGGTTTTTTTTGTCGGGAACATTAAAAATACAGCTGTTATGCTGCCGAAATTTTGTTAGAAAAATGAGTTTCGAAAATGAATTTAAAATTAAAAACAAAAATTTTCCTACACGTTTTCAGTTTTTAAAGAAAACCAACCCAACGATGTTTTAGAAAGTATCAGAGAATTTAGGGTTAGCTCCACGGGTTTTGCTTAGCCTGACGAGTCGGGTCTGAGAGGGATCTGTTGGGGTGCCCGGCGTGATCTACCGGATTAGAGTTAGAGGTATCCGGGTCGGGTCGCGTCACTTTGGCTCATCACTATCATGTGAAGCTAGCATAAAAGTTTCCCCTTCAATCTCAAATTGACGACGAAGAACAACTTTATGTTCGCTTCTATGAATTGAAGATTTGAAGGGTACTAATTCATTAGTCTCAATGCTTCCACTGAGAACTGATGAAGGAGCTCTCTCAATAGTTGTATCACTCCCACTAGAAATAGAATATTCAGGTAACTCTTTATTTTCCTCTAGTTGAGTGTTCAAATGCACAACATCATCTGATTCATTCAACTCGTAGAATTGATAATCTTTTTCAACTTCACCTCTGCTAGGAAATTCATTCTCCAAGAAATTCACATCACGTGACTCCAATTCAGTTATACTCCCATCTGAATTTTCTCCTATGAATACATATCCTTTTGAGTGCTTAGAGTATCTAATAAAGATACATTTCTTTCCTCTAGAACCTAACTTTCCATATTTACTAGACAAGTCATGTATATATCCTACGCACTCCCAAGGTCGCATATGGATGAGATCAAGTTTCCTACCTGTCCATAATTCATAGGGTGTGGAAGATACTGACTTAGTAGGGACCTTATTTAAAATGTAAGCAGCTATTAATAGCGCATCCCCCTAGTAAGATACTGGAAGGTTAGCTTGTGCCATCATAGATCTTATAATCTCTACTAATGTTTTATTTCTTCTTTTCACTACACCATTTTGTTGCGGAATCCTAGAAATGGTCAACTGTATATCAATACCTTTCTCATGACATAATGTCTCAAATTATTTAGAAATATATCTTATCATCGGTCAGTCCGCAAGACCTTAACAGTTCTATCTAACTGATTCTCCACCAAGTTTAGTTACATTCTAAAGTAATCTAATACTTCAAATTTATAGGAGATTAGATAAATATGACCAAAACATGTAATCATCTATGATAGCTATAATTTCTAGCTCTCACATTTATTGGTCCACAGATATTAGAATGAATTAACTATAATTGATTCTCAGCCTCAATTTCTTTTCCAAATGGTTTTCTAGTTGTTTTTCTACTAGACAATTTTCGCGTAAAGGCAAATCTATCTTATTCAGGGAATCTTAAAATCCCTCTTTAGACAATCTATTCATTCGATTCTGGCCCATATGCCTTAGTCTAGCATGCCAAGTATGAACATCAATATTGGCAACATCAGTAAAAGTGATTAATGAAAAACAATCATCGCATTAATAGTACCATTAAATTGGGTATTTAATACGATAAAACCATCCATAAGATATTCGGTGCCTAATATCACTGAATTTAGATAAATCCTCAAACAGTTACTATGAAAAGTTAAATTATATCCTAAACCTAAAAGGACAATTATAGGGATAAGATTCAGTCGAATCTTTAGAGCACACAAGTTATCATGGAGATACAACACTTGGCCACCTCGCAGAATCACTTTGTAGGTGCCAATACATTTTAAGTTGCTCCCCATATAGATCCATTTTGTTCCTCGGCTTATCCGACGGTACTATACAAATGCTCCTCTATTTCTAGTCATATAGTTCGTGGCTCTTAAGTCTCTTTCTTATGCTCAATGCATTCACGAGTGAAATGACCCATCTTGCCACAGTTGAAATACTTTAACTAACTCTTGTCCTTCCTTACACAACCACGCTTACCCTCCTTGTGTTTTTCGGTCTTATCCATGTTGAATTTGGGATTCTCTTTCCCTTTCTTCCAACTTATATTCTTTCCTCCCTTCTTGCGCTTAAAGTTTAAACCCTTACGCATATTGGACTTAACCAAATAAAGCTAACTTGAAGTATTAGTCGCCTCTAGGCGCTCATCTTCGAGTTTAACATGACGTGAGATATCATCAAACGACATGATGCTATCATTGTTGGTCATGTTGATTTATTATGTTTTTCCAATTATTTGGGAGGGATCAGATTACCACTTGTACTTACTACTCACTAGTTAAGGCATGGCCTACGGATTTCAACTCATGTATCATGTTTGACTTTTCTCACAGATGTTGCATTAGGTTGTAATCCCAACGCTTCTGATAAGTATCAAACTTGATTGTGAATCTCCTTAGCTTAGCGGTTGATGTCCCACCACATTTGCCTTTCAAAGTAAGCCAAATGTCTAGTGTCGTCTATATTCTTTGTTCGCACACATGTGGTCATCAGCTATATAAGACAACATCATTATATGAGCAATGTTGTTCTTTATCTAAGAAGACCTGATAAGCCTCAACATCTTTTCTATATTGAGCAAAAGTACCATGTTTGGGTTTGACCATGGTATTGGTTAGGGTTTCGAGGGCTTCTTACTCCTCCAGGATATACTGAATTTTACTGTGTCAAATATCATAGTTATCACTATTTAATTTGTCACCTTTATTCAGTTCAACAACTATTATTATCGAAGCACATATTATTTTCTCAAATGACATT
Source organism: Nephelium lappaceum (assembly GCA_021234005.1). Taxonomy (NCBI): domain Eukaryota; kingdom Viridiplantae; phylum Streptophyta; class Magnoliopsida; order Sapindales; family Sapindaceae; genus Nephelium; species Nephelium lappaceum. The sequence continues at coordinate 2,511,576 of CM038003.1, forward strand.
AATTCTACTTAGAGACTTTTGATCTATATCTGTTTATGTCTGTACTAGCACATTCACTATCATTTCACTAAAAAATATTGCAGCAACTATACACTCATAAATATGATTAAAGAATCTTTGGACATGAATCGAAAAAATAGTCAAGTTACCCATCATCATCCAATTTCTAAATATTCATTAAACCATATATGTAAGTGTTTTGCGCAAAGCAGTCCTAATATCATTCTCTAAAGATTTTTACGACACCCACAATTTAAATAGCATCATTTGAGATCTTTATATTCTCAAACATCTCTTAATCGGAATCTCTATGACCTCCGTCATTTTATTGTCCAAGATATATATATATATATATATTATGATCTCAAGATCGTGCTTATTATCTAAGATTTTCATAATCTTAAGGTACTGGTCAATATTTGAGATATTAGTAATCTCCTCGTCATCTGATAGGACAATGATCATAATCACGTCATCAGATGACTTATCGTCAGAATAACTTGACCCAATCCTATAAAATTGCATGACATAACCTAAAATATAAACATCTATACATACATAACAATTTTAGGCTAAACAAAATTTAATATAAAAATTAAGATATTTTAATTTAGATATCAATAGAGCGAAATAAAAGAATATGCAATTTAATTCACAATTAGAGTGAAAAAACTATTAGGATAAAAAGAGGAGAGAAAATAATAAAAAATAATAATTTTTTTTCGTTGAAAAATTCGCCGACGCCCACCGGCGATGGCGGCGCGTGGCCGCCACGCGCCTGGAAGGGCTCCACGCGCCGCAGTGTCTTAAACGCCTTCTGGCATGGGCTGACATCAACGAGACACGTGTCGCCTTCTAAGCGCGACAATGTCTTCGTCAGCGACACGCGTCGTGTGCACAAGAAACCATGTGTCAGCTTCCGATGGTTACACGTGTCGAAACGGTAGCCAGCCATGCGTTGCCCTCCATCCACCCAATGTACGCCATGTGTCGGTCGGTTATCACCTACGTGGCAACATGCGTGGCGTAGACGTGTCGCATTGCTGGGCGCCCATGTGGCGTGACGTGGCGCGACATGGCGCTTGCGTGGGTTGGGTTCGTGTCACCCAGCGCGTCATGCGCCCTCATGGCGCGTGTATTACACGCGCCCATTTGGCTTCCCTTCGACGATCATTTTCCCTCCAAATTTTCCAGATTTCTTTCAACAAAAACAGAATTCAACCCCAAACTTGTTTTGATTCGTTCTCCTTCGTTTTGCAACGAACGTTTGTGATTCAAATTGCTAATGGTTCATCTTGAAGTCTAGTTTCTTATAAAATTTGAATCACACAAAACGGAAGGCTAATGAGGGAGATATCATGCATGTAAGTTTCGGGGTTCATATTTCTATATCTTAGTTTTCAACCCAAAAATCAAGTTTCATGGCAATTTTAATTTTATAACCAAGATTAATGACCAGCAAACAACCTAAGGGGGGCTCTGATACCAATGAAAGAATTCATAGCATTATAAATTCTATAAAACAGTAAAACAGAAATCAAAAGCGTACCCGTTTCTACGCAGCGGAAATTGCCCTAAATCCTGGATTGTTCAATTGGTCGGATTCCAATCACATAGTCGGAAAGGAATCTCAAATCACAGTGTAATTTTTTTTGCCATTTGTTTTCTCTTTTCTCTCATATGTGTAGTATGATGTGTATGTAAAGTTTCTGGAATTGATTTTCCATCATCTTTCAACAAATGAAATACCTCAAGTATTTATAGAGGCTAGCGGTTATTTTCTAATAACCGCCAGCGGTTATTCGATCTTATCCAATTCAAATAGATTTGGATCGAGTCATGGGTTTGGATCATCTTGGGTGGACCCGACCCAACAACCCAATAATCCAACAGATGGAAATCATGGAATATCACCTTATGTGTGTGTTGTCATGCATTAAATAAGTATGTTTGAGTATGTATGACATTAAGGAAAGAAGAATTAAGATTTAGAATGAAAATGGTGAAAGTTTCATTGAAAAAGTGATGAAAAAATAAGGATTTTCCTAGATTTTGTCACTCATTCGTTAGGATTTTTCAGAACCATTTTACAGGTGACCTAAGTGTGAGTTAGGGAAGTGAATAGAGCAAAACATTGAGTGAAGAAAACCAATGGATAAGGGGCTATGTCATATTTGGCCAAAAGGGGTAAGATTTTATGACTTTTCGTTTCAAGCTTTGAATGATGATTTCGCATGTACGAAGGTGTTCCTAGGTGAGAATAAGTAGGATTCATGCAAATAAAACAGAATTTTAAAGCTTCGATTAAGTTGAAACTGAATAGGGAAGTAAGTTGGTAAAATAGTTTTCAAGTGAATTAATTGAGTTCTAAGCTATGTATTGAGTTTTGTATGGTTAATTTTAGCTTATTCTAAGCAAGAATATGATGTGTAGGTGAAAATGAAGTAAGCGGAATCGAAGAGGGCCATGGGAGCCTACTTAAGAGAACTTGAGTAAGGTGAGTGCTACATTGATTTTGAAGTATTTGAAATTAGATTTGGAAATTTTAAGAAATTTTATTTATAAGGGATATTTATATTGTTTTGAAATGTTTGTGAGAGATTTATAAAGTCCTTTAAGCAATTGAGGAAATTTTTAAGAAAATTTCTATGATCCATGTTAAAGTAATTATATGTACATACAAGTTTACGTTTGTTTTAAGTGGTTAACCATTATGCAAATGTATTGTCATTTTAGTATTCGAAATGAACATTTTCGATTATATGATATTTTGTATGGAAAATTGTTACTTATGATTTTATAAGCATGAGATTGTTATGAAATGAAATTTAAGTTTTGAGTTTTAAGCCCTTTTTTGTAAATAAGGCTACATTTTATATTATACAAAGAAAAGTTTTTTTTTTTTTTTTTAGATTACTCTAAAAGTGATTTCAAGTATGTAATAATTTATAAGTTTTGCAATTTCTATGATTTATATGAAGCTCATGCAAATATGAATTTTTATGGATTCTTTATGTATATTTTACATTAAATATATGATTTATATGAGGTTTTATTAAGCCATTTTATGTGTTTATTAAAATTTAAGTTTCATATGAAGTTTTATGTATATATATGAGGTTTTAAGTATGATTAAGTATAAAACGATATTTTGTGCTTTTGCACTAAGTAAGAAAATAAAATGAATTTTCAAAGGTCATAAGTATACCCACTTTTATAAGTAAGTTTTAGACCCGGCCTGTATATCCCAAATTAGTATGACAAGTTTAAGGGGGGATGCATCATTACCCTGGGGGGAGGGGGGGGGGGGGGGGGGGGTGGGGGTGGGGGTGGGTGGAAATTAACTCTGTCGTGTCGTCTCTACTTTTGTGAGATATTATCTCTTGATTATGGTTAGTGATGTTGTAAGCCCTCTATCATAATTTTACGAATCTTCCCGGAAGTAGTCCCTAAATAATTATTGGAGATCCTAAATGGTCCATGGAAGCGCCTAAAGGTATAAAGAACCCTTAGAAATCGATTTAAACTCGATTGGAGATTAAACGGAAGGGTAAAATGATGAATGAAATCGAATAATAATTTAAGGTGATAAGGGACTAAATTGAAGATAAGATTTAATAATTGTGGTTAAAGTGGAATTAAGCTAAAAGCCAAGGGAGGAGATTGAAAATTTTAAGGGACGTGACCATCATTTTGAGAATTGTTTGGGGAGGAAAACATGAAATCAAAGAGTTGTTTTAAATCACAAAAAGTGAAGCTCGAACAGTGAGCAGAATCCAGGGTGTTCGTCGCGCGAGAAAAGAAGAGAGAAGGAAAGAAGAAGAGAAGAAGAAGAAGCAAAAGAGAGGAAGAAGAGGAGCTACCACCGACATCCGACCAGACCAAGACCGACGCCAAGCTCACCGACGCAGCCACACCTCGCCGCATGTAGAACCAGCTCGAGCTGCCATAGACCAGTCGCGAACCAGAGCTCGCCGACTAGTCTTGCAGTTAACGTGGAACCGAACGCAAACCAGATCGCCGACTGAGCTACCTCGCTGAACTCGACGCAACCAAACCTCGTCGTACCTCACCGTAGAACCGAGCAGACCAGAGATGAACTCGCGCAGAACCGACGACAGAATCCGACGAATCGAAGAGGAACGAGGTAGATCGAGCTAGGAAGAGAGCGAGGAAAGAAGAAATGAGAAGGAGGAGGAGAAGATCGGTGCAAACCAGACCAGAACTCGCCGTAACTCCAGCTGCAAACCCGTCGGAACAGTGCTGAAACGAGACTGAAGCTGAACTAGAACAAAGGCAGTAGATCGGAGAAGAAAAGAAAGAATCCGACTGAGGAAGAGAAGCTCACGCGGAGGAGAAGAAAGAGGGAGAAAATCTAGTCCGAACCAGTCCATTTAAGCATCCAAATCAGTCTTAAATTGAGCTCAAAACGTAGAGGAATAGAGTGATTTTGTGAGAAAGAAACCAAGGGTAAGTTTTCAAGTTTTAGGAGTATTTTTGTAGAAGATTTAGTTGATGATTGAGTTGACTTCAAAGTAGATTTTATCGCGATTCATTATTGGTTGATTTTGAGTAGAAGTGAGTTGAAAGACAAGTGGATTAATGCTCATTGGGAGCTTAGGGAACCAAGAGAATAGTGAAAAGTTAAAGAGAAAGCAAATCGCGCATTAAAATAGTTTGAAGGGCGATTTCGTAAATTGACCCTTAAGATGTTCGTTAAGTGTTCGGATGACCCTAATGAGTTTAATTAGGAGTATTGAAGCTATTAAAAGCGAAAGATTAAGATTAGAAATCAAAATGGAGAATTGCGCGTAAAAAGGGTCATATTGGGGCGATTGTGTAATTTTGAGTTTCCAAAAGTGACGTGAACGTAAATTTACACGTCCATATGTTGTGTAGGTGACAAGGGCACTTGAGGATCAAGGCGAGAGGAGTAGGGGCTTCGCATGCGCCATTTTCAATCATCAGTTTTGTGAGTGAGTTTTATTTAAAGATTTTAAAAGTATTTCAAATTATTAAATTTGATTTGATAAGTGATTGCTTGAGTCATTTTAAATGCATTGATATATGCATGAGCATTAGTTTGAAATGAGAATGTGATTTTACATGCATATATATAAAGTTGTTGAAATGAAATTTCAGAAACTAAGTTTTCAAGTTTGAATTGAGAAAATCAGTTTTAGTGCTTAATGCACTCAGAAAATAAGTTTTAGTGCTTATTGCACTCAGACATCATATTTTAGTGTTTTACGCACTTAGAAAAGAGATTTGTGCTTTTGCACCAGAAAGTTAGAGCAAAAAGAAAAGTGTTTTTAAACCCATAAGTATACGCTCAGAGATTACAGATCAGTTTAGAGTCGGCTGGTCTATCCTACATCAGTTGGCACAGTCCTGGGTAGGGATAAGTCACTAACCTGAGGGGATAAGTGTCTGAGTCTGTCAGTCGAGTCGCCATTACTGATGTGGGGTAGTGTTTCATGTGCTATGGTTAGCGCTGGGAAATTCCGCATATAGCCGTGAGATGTCTTAGAGCAGGCGAGCTATGGTTAGCGCTGAGAAATTCCACACATAGCCACAAGAGTACAGATTTAGGGATACTATGGTAATTTTAAAAGATATCAGGAAACAATTTTAAAAAGAGAAAAGCATATTTGAGAGAAAAGAAGTTTTAAAAGTATTATTCAAGTTATTTATGATTTACAGTTATAAGTTTTGAGTTTAAAAGCAAGCCTATGTTTATATATAAATTCTCTTATTTAAGTTGATATTTAAGAGATTTAAGCTTGAAATGTTTTAGAAACAGAAAATAGTTTTTAAACGTTTTCAGAGGAGGAAGTTTAGAAAATCAGATTTTCAAAGAAACGAAATATTATCACTCATTGAGCTTCTAGCTCATTATATTTTTCTGTTTTATATAAAAACCTCCTCAAATACTCTCAGTAGTTAGACGAGAAGCAGCATCTCCTCCAGCGGACGATAAGCTCATTTTGTTCAATCAATTATATTTTCATGTAAATATCTTTTAAAAGTGTATAAATGATTTGTAATTATTCGCTCGTAAATGTTTTTAAATTGCTTTTGATTAAATGTGTTTTATTAAATTTTGTTTGGATTTTATTGAATTGATTTGAAAATCAAATGCATGATTGATGCCTACGGGCAACCAGAAGTTGGGTTGGTGATAAATTTTAGTCGAAGTGTTGTTTTTCTGTAAACAGATTTTCTAGAACGTCAAAAATGCAGACGTTATGCTGCCGAAATTTTGTTACAAAAATAAGTTTCGAAAATGAATTTAAAATTAAAAATAAAAATTTTCCTACGTGTTTTCAGTTTTTAAAGAAAACCAACCCAACAATGTTTTAGAAAGCATCAAAGAGTTTAGGGTTCGCTCCACGGGTTTCGCTTAGCCCGACGAGTCGGGTCTTAGAGGGATCCGTTGGGGTGCTCGACGTGATCTACTGAATCTGAGTTAGAGGTATCCGGGTCGGGTCGCGTCAGATGTAACATTCCGCACATAACCACGGGATGTCTTTATAAGTAAGTGTCACGGTTGATGTCAGTTAAAAGCGTCACATGACTCCACGTCAGTTAGCATATCATAGCTATCGCGTCGTTGTAAGTATTATGGGCTATGAATGGTGCTTTTCGAAAATTAAGTAAGTATTTAAAGTGTTAAAAGCAATGAAAAATATTTTATATGCTTAACATATGTTTTTTTCAACTAAATAAGATTTAAGTTTTAAAAGGGTTTAAGAAATGAGAATTTATTTTATACGTTTTATAATTTATGAGTTTTCTGTGAAGTTTTATGAATATATTTAAGTTTTACGGATTTCTCATTTTAAGCTATGCATTGAAATTGATTTAAATTTTATACATCTAAACTACAAGCTCTATATGAATCTTTATGTATGTGTAAGTTCAAATGATATTCAATTTTATAAGTTTTATATGAATTTTATGCATATACGAATTGTAATTTTCATATGTATGATTTATATCTTAAATAAGATTTGGACTTTATAAGTTCTAAGTTAAATTGAGTTTTTATGTATATATGAAGTTTTATGTACAAAAGAGTTCAAGTTGATATGTGATTTATAAGTTCCATATGAATTTTTAGGTACTTACACGATTATAATATTTATATATATATGCTTTGAGATTTAAATAAAAAAATTTATGCTTAAGAATTTTATGGTATGTGAGATCTTTACATATATATATATATATATAAGTTTTATATACATTTTGGTGCCTTTATGGATTTTATAGTTTTATAAGCTATGTATGAGTTTTTATGTATGAATGTAATTTATGGATTTAACACTCACGCTTACAATGAAATGAGTTTTGAGATTTATGAGAACATTTAAGAAATATAAATTCATTTTGAAAAGATTTTTAAAGAGGTATTTTTATGAAATAAAATATTTTAAGTTAAAAAGAAATTAAGCACTTACTAAGCTCCCAAAGCTCACTATTTTCTATTTTTACGTTAAAAACCTCCTCAGGTATTGAAGTGGGTGACCGCTAGCAGAAGGCTCCTCCAGAAGAGTAAGTGGGTGATGACACGACCATGCTTCTGTAATAATATATTGTTGCACATTTTGTATTTGAAAATAATCGTACGTGAATATTTGTTTAAATTGTAAATGAGTGGTAAATTAATTATGTATGAAATTGATAAGTTTTGGTCACATTTAAAGCAATTGCATAAGTTACAACATGTTTGATTTTTGATTTCATATTTTGGAATTTTAACGAAATGAATTTGTGATTTGAAATATATGTTTGAGGCTAAAGAAGTTGGGTTGGAAAAATAGAGGTATATGGAAGTGTATTTTTCCTGTGTAGGTATTTTGGGAATGTTAAAAACGCAGCCATTGTGCTGTCGAATTTTCCATTTGAAAAAAAAAAAATCCAACCCATTCTAGTATTACAAAGTTAAGAAAACGTTTTAAGGGTTCGCTCCGCGAATTTCTTTTAGCCCATCTAATAATAATAATGCGAACCCCGTATACCAATACGACACCCACAATCAAATTGAAACACAACCCCAAAAAAGATTAAAACAGATTTATAAAGAAAACTTTGACTCATTGATTATGTCATTCAAGAACCAAAATTATAAAGAATTTTGACCCATTGAATATATGATAATCAAGAACCAAAATTATCACAAGAAGGATATTGACGCCACTCCCAAGACATAGATGAGAAAGTGGGAGATAAGTCATGGTTTCGATCGCCACAAGCATAGCTTGATAAGATCACATGTTCAACAATGAACAAAAGAGAAACAAATCTCTCAATTAAACATAATTGGCTGTATTTTTTATTCATCATCCTTTTTGCTTAGGGTTTACAACCTTTTTATAGGCAAAGAAACAAAACTTAGCATAAAACCCTAGCCCCCTAACAACTGGGCTCAACTAAACACATCTATAGGCTTAAATTAAATTAAATGTTCCAGCCCAAATAACATTAGTTAAAATAAAATAAACTAATTTAATTTAAAACCCATTACAATTAAAATAAACTTAGCCCAAATTATTTAAAGCCCAATTAACTTCAGTTTGCCTCCAATTGCCTTCAATTAGCATCCAAAACCTTCAAGATTAAGCCCAATTCCCTGTAATTGCCTCGTTGTCCAATTATCTCATTGTCCTCCAAGATTGCTACCTTGGTTTCCATCATTTAAAACTTATGCGAACCTCGTATACCAATACGACACCCACAATCAAATTGAAACACAACCCCAAGAAAGATTAAAACAGATTTATAAAGAAAACTTTGACCCATTGATTATGTCATTCAAGAACCAAAATTATAAAGAATTTTGACCCATTGAATATTTGATAATCAATGGGTCAAAGTTTTCTTTATAAATCTGTTTTAATCTTTCTTGGGGTTGTGTTTCAATTTGATTGTGGGTGTCGTATTAGTATACGGGGTTTACATCAGTTGGTATCAGAGCTTTGCCTATTAAATCAGGTTTGATATATCTTTAAAAAAAAAAAAATCAGATTTGTACTTTTTGCTTCGCATAATACCATTGTTTGTTTCGTCATTTTATTTCTCTTATTGTTCCTTGTTGTTCATATCACTATTTGTTTTGTTTTTCTTGTCTTCATTTTTTTTTTTTTCGTGAGATACCAATAATGATGGAAACCGAGGTAGCAATCTTGGAGGACAATGAGATAATTGGACAACGAGGCAATTAAAGGGAATTGTGCTTAATCTTGAAGGTTTTGGATGCTAATTGAAGGCAATTGGAGGCAAACTGAAGTTAATTGGGCTTTAAATAATTTGGGCTAAGTTTATTTTAATTGTAATGGGTTTTAAATTAAATTAGTTTATTTTATTTTAACTAATGTTATTTGGGCTGGAACATTTAATTTAATTTAAGCCCATAGATGTGTTTAGTTGAGCCCAGTTGTTAGGGGGGATGAGGAAAAAAAATATACAGCCAATTATGTTCAATTGAGAGATTTGTTTCTCTTTTGTTCATTGTTGAACATGTGATCTTATCAAGCTATGCTTATGGCGATCGAAACCATGACTTATCTCCCACTTTCTCATCTATGTCTTGGGAGTGGCGTCAATATCCTTCTTGTGATAATTTTGGTTCTTGATTATCATATATTCAATGGGTCAAAATTCTTTATAATTTTGGTTCTTGAATGACATAATCAATGGGTCAAAGTTTTCTTTATAAATCTGTTTTAATCTTTCTTGGGGTTGTGTTTCAATTTGATTGTGGGTGTCGTATTGGTATACGGGGTTCGCATTAAATAAGGTTAGGGGGAATCCGTTAAGGTGTCAGGCAGGGCCCTCCGAACATACGTATGGAGGGTTCGAATTGGGTCTTGTCATATAAAACTTACAATGGTAGGTATACATTTGGCCTTTGAAAACTCATTTATATAAACATCATTTTTGTATCAAACATTGGAATCTATAAATTTTTCATTTTATTTTCATAGTCATAAATCATGCATCATTTGCAAAAAGGTATAAAACTATCACTTTGAAAATTCATCTTCAAATCAATTTCATACTTACAAACTCATAGTTACTAAAGCTTCCATACAAAGCATCATACCAAGAAAAATGCTCATTTCAAATTCAATAATGGCAAACATAATATACATCATTTAACACTTCAAAATACTACAACTTTTTGAAAACCATTTTAGCACTCACCTTGAATTTCAACTTTCTTAATGAGCTTCAACGGTCCTCTCCGGCTCTGCTAACCTCTCCTTCACCTACACATCACACATTCGCTTAGAATACACTAAATTGAACTTCCCAAAACTTATTACATAACTTCTAATTCAATTAATTTCATTGAACCCTATTATGCCAAAAAGCTTCTCTATACGGTTTCCACTCAACTGAAGCTTTCTAATTCCGATTTCTTTTCATGGATCCTATTTATTTTCACCTAGGAACACCCTCATACACTTGAAATCGTCGTTCGAAGCTCGAAACGAAAAGTGGTCATTTTTGACCCCCTTTGGCTGAATGGTGTGCACAGTCCTACCTAGGGTTGTGCTTCACTTCTTTCTTGCTCCATACACCTTCTTGACTCGCATTTAGATCACCCGTAAAACTGTTCTAAAAAATTCCAACTTTTGGGTGTCCAAACCTAGGAAAAGCCTCATTTTTTCATCTATTTTAGGGGGCATTTTCACATTTTTTATTCTAAACTTTAATTCTCCTTTCCTTAGAGCTATACACCCTTAAACCTACTCATACAATCCATTTCAACATATAAAAGAAGTGACATTCCATGACAACCAATGGTGCCCTTCATACATACCTTATAATGCAAGTCATTCAACTTCAATTCTAGCATTTTCATAAGATTGTTTAACACTTACACAACATGAAATCATGCTTAAAACACCTCAATTCCATTGGTTCCTACACCTCTCCATATAGCCTTACAAGCACTAACATACCCTAAGTTCATTTCTTGCAAGTTTTTGATGTTGATTCTCTTGGACATTTTATCAAACACCTTGCCTACACTTCATTTCATTAGCTTCCAATCCAAAACCAACTTAATCTCTCTCTCATGCCAACCCTAGCTCATCAAACTAACTTAGTTTCCATGCCATCTATTCTTGTTGTTTAAGTCTCCAAACACTCATCTCTTAACATACATAAAAACTCCCATCAAAACCAACTCAACCATCATCACAACAACCAACACAATCATTAATTTGTAACTATCAAAAACAATTCCAAAGATGAGAAACTAAACTTTATTTTGCTTGGATCTTGCTCCAAGTTGGGATTTCTAGCTTAGGGAAGCTTGATTGCTTGATTAGAATTCAAAAATGGGTTGAAACTAGCTTTGATCTTCCTTTTTCCCCTTTGGCCGAACCAACATCCCACTCTCTCCCTTGTCTCTCGTTTTTGGCTTATGTTTGTGGTGGTTTCTGCTTCAAAATTTCACTAGGTGTGGTATTTATATATATAACAATTCCATAATGACCATCATGTCCCTTAATTAATTAGATTTTCAGTCCTTAACTTTACTTAATCCCATCTTAACCCCTAATCATGTAAACTTGTTTCATTTTAGCCCATACATCACATTAACTTATAAATTTCCAATGACAATGACCAACTTTCCCTTGTACTAATTGAGTCTACAAATGGGGCTCAATCAATTTCTACATTTTTACAACAATTTCATTCGTCACTTAGGGTCTTAAAATATCACTTAGGGTCTGTTACTAGGGAAACCATAAATAAACATTGAAGGCTTACAGAAAACCACATCAAACTCCCCCTCTCTAACAAACTTAACTTCCTTACGAAAGTAATCCATCGTGGCATGATGCCTGGACAACCAATCCATTTTGAATATCACATCAAAATCACGGATGTCTAGTAGAATTAGATCTGCCGAAAATTCTTGTCCCTCAATAACTACTTGCCTACCCAAATACAACTTGTCCGCTAACAATACATCCCCTGTAGGAATTGATACTCTCAATCTACAATCTACAGGTTCCGATTTCCTACTGGTGGTCTCAGCGAAATGCATGGACACAAATGAATGGGTTGCATATGGATCTATCAATATGAATGCATTAGGTCCAAATATTGTAATAGTACCTATCACGACTTCAGGGGTCGCAACCGCCTCCTGTTGCATTACTATATATACTCGGGCCTATGTATGAGGTCTCTCTGGTTGTCTTGTAACGGTTACTCCTCTACCCCTTGAGCCTTTGCCCCTTGAATCTCTATCCGCTGCAATTAGAGCACCTGGTCCCCTCGTCTAGGAGCTTTTACCTCTTTGTATTTGACTCTCGCGGATTAATATGGAAGCTGAATGCTTTGTCACAGACCTCTCTCATATAATGGACTTTTTGCCCAGAATGGAAGCAAGCAGTGGTACTCTTCTTACATTCACCCAGATGTCTTTTACCACTAGTTCTATAACACCAAAAATTTCATAAATAGTGTTTTCGAAGGAATAGTATTTCCAGAGGAATAGCATTTACGGACAAATAGTACTTTTAGATGAATAGTATTTTCAGATGATTAGTGTATCCGGATGAATAGTGTTTTCGGATGAATAGTGATATTTTTGGAAAATGGACCAAGTGAATCACAAGTTTCGGAATAGGTATTAGAGTATAATGAAACTAAAACGGAGTAAAAATGAGTCCGTTTGGGTAGTTTCTGAAGGTTCCGGAAGTTACCCGACGAAAACACCCTTATGGACAGGATTGTGAATACTGTTGACCTAAACTCCGTTTGAACTTTTTTCGAAGCCATGGATTAAGTCCTAAGAGATTTAATTGGAGTATTGTAAAGTCAATTTGCTGAATGCGTGATCATAGAATTAATTTGGAATTTATTTCGGAATGAATTATAAATGGTATTAAGTGAATAGTAAGTATGACAAGGGATTAAAATGAAATAAGTTTTCCTACTTGGGGTCAAAGAGGGATTAAGAGAAAGTGAAGTAAGGGTCAAATGGAGATAAGTTTACATGACTTGGGTGAAAGTGGAATAAGCAAGACTTAAGGATCAAAAAGCAATTAATTAAAGGATATAATGGTCATTTTGAAAGAAGATTATTATAAATTCATTGACTTAGTCATTTTGTTTCATTTTTCTCGCCAAACACAAAACACAAACCAAGAGACACAAATACAAAACCGTGAGATAGCCACCAAGGAGGGGTGTGTTCGGCCATGATGAAATCCAAGGGAAACAAGTGCTTTGATCCATTTTTGAGCTTCCAAATCAAGAGTCCAAGTAAACCCAAGCTAGAGAAATCAATTGGAAGCAAGATCAAGCAAAATCAAGGTTAGTTTCATGACTTTTGAACCCATTTCCATCAAGTTGTTGTTAATGATTTTGTTAGAAATTCATGTGGGTTTTTATGTATGTTATAAGTTGAGTTTTATAAGCTTTAAACTAAGTATAAATCTCATGGAAATCACTAAGTTTGATGAGCTAGGTTTTGGTGGGAGAATCAATGAAGTTGTATGGAAATTTTTTGAATGAATTTGTATGCCCACCAAGTGTTTGATAAAATGCTTAAGTGAAGAAAAATACAAAAATTGAATGAAAGGCATTGTTTATATAATAGGCCATGTAAAAGCATATTAGAGGAAGTATGGAACCAAAGCCAATTGATGATGTTAAGCATGATTTTATGTTGAAAATGTGATAAGGAAACCTATAAAAAAGTTCATAAGATTAGTGGAAAAGCTTATAAGAATAGTAGAAATCAATTTAAGTAATTTGCCTTTTTATGACTTTAGGTGAAGGGCATTGATGGATATTATGTAATACCATCTCATATATATGTTTTCATGTATTCAATAAGTATGTTTGAGTATGTATGGCATTAAGGAAAGTAGAAGTAAGATTTTAGAATGAAAATGGTGAAAATGACATTGAAAAAATGATGAAAAAAAGTGGTTTTTCCTAGTTTTCGTCACCCGTTTGTTGGAATTTTTTAGAGCCATTTTACGGGTGATCTAAATGCAAGTTAGGGAGATGAATGGAGCAAAAATAACGCCAAGAGCAGCCCTAGAATGGGCTGTGAACAGTACTCGGCCAAGAGTGGTCTCAAAAATTTGACTTTTCGTTTCGGGCTCTAGAAAATTATTTCGGGCATATGGGGATGCTCCTAGGGGTATATAAGTAAGGTCCATGCAAAGAAATGGAATTTTAAGGCTTCGGTTAAGTTAAAATTGGGTAGGGAAGTAAGTTGGTAAAATAGTGTTGTAATGAATTAAGTGAGTTCTAAGCAATGTAATGAGTTTGGTATGGTTAAGGTTAGTCTATTCTAAGTGAATATGTGATGTGTAGGTGAAAAGGAAGGAAGCGGAAACGGAGAAGGCTATTGGAGCCATTTAAGGAAACTTGAACCAAGGTGAGTGCTTTACATTGTTTAAAATTGCTTTTGATTGAATTAAGAAACTTTTGAAGTAATTGAAATGTTTTAAGGGAAATTGTAACCCTTCGAATCTGATTTTACGGATTTCCCCAGATATAGTCCCTAAATAATTATTGGAGACCCTAAATGGTTTATGGAAACGTTTAAGGTCATAGAGGACCCATAGAGATCGATTTAAATTGGATTGGAGATTAAATGGAAAGATAAAATGGTGAATGAAATCGAGTAGATATTTAAGGAAATAAGGGACTAAATCGAAGATAAATATTAATAATTGTGGTTAAAGTAAAATTAAGTTAAAAGCTAAGGGAGAAGACCACAATTTTATCAGGATGTGACCATCATTTTTATAATTGATTGTGGAGGAAATTAGAAGCCACAAAAATGAGTTGACTCACCAAAATAAAAGAAAGAAGAACAGTGAGCAAAACCAATCAATCGAGTGAGAAGAAAAAGAAAAGAAGAAGAAGAAGAAAGAAGAAGAAGAAGAGAAGAATAAGCAGCTGTCGCGACGTCCGACCGACCAACCGCCACAACTAAGCAGATCGTCGCCGAGCAGCAGCGAAGACACCTAGAACCGGAGCAGAACTGCCGCGTGAACTAGATCGAAGCTGACCGCGTGCGCTGAGCTACAGAATCGACCGCCGACAGAGAAGGATGATGCCGACGAGTTGCTCCAACTCCATCCGCACGTAGACCAGCTCAAACACGACCCAAACTCGACTGAAACGGAGCTTAACCGAGCTTGAAACCAGCTCTCCACCCGCGCGAACGGATAGTAGAACCGGCAACAGACCGTCACCGATCGATGGTGAAATCAGCCTCAAACCATGACGGAACCGAGAGAGAAAGAGAGAGAGAGGAAGAGAGGAGAAGAAAGAGGAAGAAAAATAGCTCGAACCTAATCTAGATCTGTCACCAAAACCAGTCCAAAACCCACCCCAAAATCAGCCCCAAATCGAAGTTAACGTGAAGGAAAAAGGGGTAAGTTATTTAAGCTTGAAATTGACGATTTTGTTGGTGTTTAAGTTGATTCAAAATGGGTTTCCTTATGATTTGTTTGTTGGTTGGTTTTGAGTGAAAATGAGTTGAAATCTAAATGAATTAATGGTTATTGGGAACTTAGAAACTAAGAAAATACCAAGGATTTAAAGAGAAATCAAATCGTGTAATAAACTAGTTTAAAGGGTAATTTTGTAAATTGGCCCATATGACGTCCGTTGAGAGTTCAGATGACCCTAATGAGTTTAATTAGCCGCATTGGGATTATTAAAAGTCGAATATTAAATTAAGGAACCAAAAATTGAGAGTTACACCTAAAAAGGGTCACTCAGGGGTGATTATGTAATTTTTATTATTTCGAGTTCTCAAAAGTTGATGTGAACCCAAATTTACGTATATATATATATTGTATAGGTGACGAGCAAGCCAGTAGAGCAAGGGAAGAGTGATAAGGAGCATTTTAGAGCTTTCCGGAGATCTATTCGAAAGTGATAGCTAAGGTGAGTGTTTTTATAAAAATGTTTTTACTGTGATTGATATTAAATGCATGTCAAATTTATCATGTTGATTAGAATATCAAATGAATTTCAAATTGAAATTGTTGCATGGATTATGGAAATGATTTATATGAAATGTGATTTAATGAGAAATGAAATTTAAATTGAAATGATATTAAAAACCTATGGTACGCCTGATTGTACGTTATATATATCTCCAATTTGGGTTGAGTACCTTAAGCGTGCATTGGCTGTGTTGGGAGAGTCTGTCACTAACAGTGGGTGGGACCGTGTCTGTTTAGTCCTGTGAGTCGCCTAATGCGCGTAAGAGGTATATTATTTGCTAGCTTCCGCCCGAGCGATGAAGAATTTCACTCCGTAGCGACGAGGAATTCCGCTACGTAAAAACTGGATAGATGGCCTGATCGATGCAGAATTCCGTGATGACCTGAGCGATGAAGAATTCTGCTCTACTTTGAGGGTACCATGTGATGAAAGCTATTAATGGTTGGCCTATTTGTATTTATAAATTCTTTTAAAGTTATTGATGTCACCATTAATAAAATGTTTTGATAGAAATGGAAACTATGCAACTTGTTGATTTAAATGTTATTTACTTGGCATGAAATGAATTTTATGAAATTCTGATTGATATCTATTATTTTTAAATGAAAGATGAATTTCAGCTATGTTAATTATTCAATCATAGTATTTGATTATGCATAAATGTTTTAAAAAGATTTTGGGAGGATATTTAATAAGCTAGTTTTAAATAAAAATTATATGACACTCACTGGGCTATCAAGCTCACCCTATTTTATATTTTGTAAATAAAAACCTCCCCAGGCACAGGTATCATAGCTGCGGATTACCCCGAGACGATACCAAGCAGCCGTGGCGATAGTGCTGATGTGATTTCCTATCCCTCTTTTTGGTTGATATTAAGTGATGTATATATTTTATTTTGCCAATACGATTTTGTAAATATCCTTTTATGAATTTAAATTGTGTTTTGGGAGTAAATAGATGCATGAGCTATGATTTTGTTAATAATCAGTTTATAAATTGAAATATGAAATTGTGGTTGTGGTTGTGGTTGTGATGAAAAATGAGAGCCTAAGGCTTTGTAGTTTGGGGAAATTGATTTTGTGATTTTTAGAAGTGTTTAATTTTATAATTTACAGGGTGGCAAAGTCCGAAAAATAGACGGGATACTGCCCAAATTTCAATAAAATATTTTCAAAGGTTTAAAATAGAAATGAAAAATTTCCCCTCGTTTCCGTTGTTTTCGAAAAGGATTAGGAAAGAATACGGCTTAGCTTTGCGGGGGATTCTTTAGTTGAGCGCAAGGGCTAGCTGGAGAGTCACCATAGGGTGCCGACAGATCGCCTTGGGAAAGGGGTCTATAAGAGTAGTATCAAAGCGTGGTTTAAGCGCAATTTTGAAAATAAAAGTTTAGTATGCTTTGTTTTGATAATGAAATAAACAACCACATGTATTTTAGTGTCATGCATCTTATTTTGAAATGATTTTCAAGTTTTTCATAAGTTTGATGTTTCGAAATCACATCGTTATGGATAGTCACGGACGCGGTAAACAGGGTTCCAGTAGAGCTCTCGCAGGAGCTCCAGCTGTTGAGGCACCATTTTTGAGGAGCCTGAACATGGTATGGGGTCTGTGAATGCCCCAGTTGAGCAGCCTACATTTGAGTAGAGAGGACCGGATGGCTAAGCTACTGGAGGTTTTAATGTGCAGCAGTTTGCGCAGATGTTAGCAGCGTTGATGCAGCAGCTGCGAGAAGCTCCTAGTGACAGGAAAAATGATATTGAGAGAGTAAAGAAATTGGAAGAAAAGCGAGATGACGAATTAGTCAGCGTTTCGGTAAGGTGATTGCAAAATATTAGATAAAGCTATAGATTGATTTTTGAAATAGATGTTAATGTTGAGGTAAATGAAGGAAATTTATAAAGATATGATATTGTATTGTTGTCGTAAGTATATGATTCTTGAAGGATTTATTAGTATTAAGAGTATGAATGAAAAAGGATGATAAGGTGGTATGAACTGTTTATTGATGAATGGCGATTTAGCATTTAACAGTTATGTGAAGTATAAGAATATGCAAATTGATTTATTAAGTTTTGATTATTATGAGAAGTGATAATAGGAAAATGATGATTGCCTAAAATATTTTTTAAGCATAATTATTTAAAATGATTTGAGAATGATTGTTATATGGAATGGAACCCCCCAATTGTAGCATTTAATATCACTCCCTACGGATTATTCGATTATAACAAATAAAGTTTATATAGGTAGCAGAGTAAACCTAGCAAATCAAGAGTTTAAAGCAAACTTGATGCTACTAGATGTATGTATGATTTTGATATTTCATTAGGCATTAATTGATCGTCAAAATATAGAACGATGGATTGTTAAAGGAAGTGAAGTTCAACAGACTTGGGGAACCAGATGTAATTTTAGGTGATATGAGAAAGATGCTTCCTACGAGTATGATAAGTATGATGAAGATTAATAAGATATTAAGAAATGTGTATTAAGAATACTATCAATTTAGGATATGTAAAGCTTTCTAAGATGACTTTTGAAACTCACCAAGGGCATTTTGAGTTCCTAAGTGATATCATTCAGATTAATAAATGCTCAATTCATTTTTATGAAATTGATAAGCAAAGATTTTCAGATTTTACTTAAGTAAGTCGATCATTACCTTTAGTGGATGCTATAACCTTATGTTTTGATCAATTGGAATGGATATAGAGTTATTTTGTTTAATTATTATTTAGCACAATATGTAGAACTTGAAAATGTTGATATTATGAGTTATAAAGTGTGGAATTAATTGGAAGGATGATATGTGAGTAAAGTAGATCATAAGTGATCCAAAATTTTATGTCTTGGAGTTTTCAAGCGATTGAATTCTAGAGTATGGGATAAAATTCTACATTGATCCTTGAATTTCGCATAAAATGATATAACGATTTTGAGATGTTATTAATTATATGCGTAAGGTATTGTTGTTGAATAGTAGAGTTGTGCAGCGAAAGCGTATGGTATAATCTTTAGTTCCAAAACATTCATATTTATTAGAATCAAAATCAAGATATGAAACAGTAGACTATAAGTTTGAGATAATTGAGAGAGCCTGAAAGACATTCCGATAGTTAGAAAATTTCTGAATGTGTGCTTTCAAGGGACCCTTTTGGTTTATCACCCGAGAGGGAAAATATGACTAGAAGTTGTAATGTTCATTACATTTGAATTGGCTACTGATTTAGGATTGATGTGAATAATTGACTGATTGAGTTTTGAAATGCTTAGATGATATGATTTTATTATTTGAGTAATTAAATCAGATACGACATTATTATGTTTAATAACTGCTTAGCATAAAGCGTGAATTTTGAAAATGTTGATAATAGGAATCACAAAAGTTATAGAGTTCATTAGAAAAGTAACAGGTAAGTAAGATGGATCCTGTACGAATCAGATTTTTGATATTAAATAATCTGTTAACTGATGGATATGATAAAATGAGGTTGAGTTAGTATATATGGACGTGATTGTCTATTTTTGAATATAGATAAGATTGGAGGATTTAAGTTCTTTATTGAAGATTTTGGAGTTAAATGTGAATTATGATGAAATAGTAAAATTGCGTAAGCAAAAGTGTAATGTGTAACCTTTAATTTGAGAAATTCATGTCTATTAGATTTGAAATTTGAGTTATTAAACAATAGATATCAATTTGGAAATGGTAAGATGAGATATATATAAATGAGATACAGTTTTAATGCCATAAAATATGATTATGAGCAGACTAGTGGTGGATCCAGTAATGGGGTAACACCCAAAGGATAGTCTGGGAGATCTCACAGTTAGGCTAGAATATTTGCAACCATACAACAGACAATTGATGTTGATACAGAAGAGGATATAGGTAATGATTCTTAAGTTGATAATGATGTTTAAGTATTGATTGATTAATTTAAGAGCTCTATATTTTATTAACTTTGTGGATCTTATTAATAGAATTAGTATGGACGCGAGATTATGAGAGTGTAGTATCAAGTATTTTTCCCTTCAGATGATGAGGCAAGTTTAGGTTGACATTAATATTAAGTTTTGACCTAAAAGATGAGACAGATCAGCCTGTATCTTTGGCTGTGTTGATGATCTAATAAAGGAAAAATGAGAGCCCTATTTAAGAGACAGTACGTAGATCCTTGAGTAGTATCGTAGTTTATAAGTTTCAAATTATTGGGGTTCTTGAGAAGGAATGACAGAGAGCTAGTAAGTATAAGTTTCTAGTTCAGTTTCTAAAAGAGAAACTTAGGAAAAAAATATCTGAACAGGATGTTTAAGCAATGATGATGTAGAGGTTATGGCGATGATACAGAAGATGTTATGAATGATGCTACAATGAAGAAGGATTCAATAGAGAGAATCATCCAGAGGAGATAATTAAGAAATTTCGAGGACGAAATTTTTATAAGGAGGGGAGAAATTGTAAGCCCTCGAATTTGATTTTACGAATTTCCCCAGATATAGTCTCTAAATAATTATTGGAGACCCTAAATGGTTTATGGAAACGTTTAAGGTCATAGAGGATCCATAGAGATCGATTTAAATTGGATTGGAGATTAAACGGAAAGATAAAATGGTGAATGAAATCGAGTAAATATTTAAGGAAATAAGGGACTAAATCGAAGATAAATATTAATAATTATGATTAAAGTAAAATTAAGTTAAAAGCTAAGGAAGAAGACCGCAATTTTATCAAGATGTGACCGTCATTTTTATAATTGATTGTGGAGGAAATTAGAAGCCACAAAAATGAGTTGACTCACCAAAATAAAAGAAAGAAGAACAGTAAGCAGAACCAATCAATCGCGCGAGAAGAAAAAGAAAAGAAGAAGAAGAAAGAAGAAGAAAGAAGAAGAAGAAGAAGAAGATAAGAAGAGAAGAAGAAGCAGCTTGTCGCGACGTCCGACAAACCAACCACCACCGCTGAGCAGATCGTCGTCGAGCAGCAGCGTAAGACACCTGGAACCGGAGCAGAACTGCCGTGCGAACCAGATCGAAGCTGACTGCGTGCGCCGAGCTGCAGAACCGATAGCCGACCGAGAAGGATGATGCCGACGAGTTGCTCCAACTCCATCCGCACGTAGACCAGCTCAAACACGACCCAAACTCTACTGAAACGGAGCTTAACCGAGCTTGAAACCAGCTCTGCCACCCGCGCGAACAGACAGTAGAACCGGCGACAAACCGTCACCGATCGACGACGAAATCAGCCTCAAACCACGGCGAAACCGAGAGAGAAAGAGAGAGAGAGGAAGAGAGGAGAAGAAAGAGGAAGAAAAATAGCTCGAACCCAGTCTAGATCTGTCACCAAAACCAGTCCTAAAAACCACCCCAAAATCAACCCCAAAATCAGCCCCAAATCGAAGTTAACGTGAAGGAAATAGGGGTGAGTTATTTAAGCTTGAAATTGACGATTTTGTTGGTGTTTAAGTTGATTCGAAATGGGTTTCGTTATGATTTGTTTGTTGGTTGGTTTTGAGTGAAAATGAGTTGAAATCTAAATGAATTAATGGTTATTGGGAGCTTAGAAACTAAGAAAATATCAAGGATTTAAAGAGAAATCAAATAGTGTAATAAACTAGTTTAAAGGGCAATTTTGTAAATTAGCCCATATGACTTCCGTTGAGAGTTCGGATGACCCTAATGAGTTTAATTAGGCGTATTGGGATTATTAAAAGTCGAATATTAAATTAAGGAATCAAAAATTGAGAGTTACGCCTAAAAAGGGTCACTCAGGGGCGATTATCTAATTTTTATTATTTCGAGTTCTCAAAAGTTGATGCGAACGCAAATTTACGTATATATATATTGTATAGGTGACGAGCAAGCCAGTAGAGCAAGGGAAGAGTGATAAGGAGCATTTTAGAGCTTTCCGGAGATCTATTCGAAAGTGATAGCTAAGTGAGTGTTTTTATAAAAATGTTTTTATTGTGATTGATATTAAATGCATGTCAAATTTATCATGTTGATTAGAATATCAAATGAATTTCAAATTGAAATTGTTGCATGGATTATGGAAATGATTTATATGAAACGTGATTTAATGAGAAATGAAATTTAAATTGAAATGATATTGAAAACCTATGGTACGCTTGTACGTTATATATATCTCCAATTTGGGTTGAGTACCTTAAGCGTGCATTGGCTGTGTTGGGAGAGTCTGTCACTAACAGCGGGTGGGACCGTGTCTGTTTAGTCCTGTGAGTCGCCTAATGCACGTAAGAGGTATATTATTTGATAGCTTCCGCTCGAGCGATGAAGAATTCTGCTCCGTAGCGACGAGGAATTCCGCTACGTAAAAATTAATAGATGGCCTGATCAATGCAGAATTCCGTGATGGCCTGAGCGATGAAGAATTCCGCTCTACTTTGAGGGTACCATGTGATGAAAGCTATTAATGGTTGGCCTATTTGTATTTATAAATTCTTTTAAAGTTATTGATG
The DNA here is from genome assembly GCA_021234005.1 of Nephelium lappaceum. Classification (NCBI taxonomy): domain Eukaryota; kingdom Viridiplantae; phylum Streptophyta; class Magnoliopsida; order Sapindales; family Sapindaceae; genus Nephelium; species Nephelium lappaceum. The sequence goes on from CM038003.1 coordinate 2,534,075, forward strand.
CCACCATTAATAAAATGTTTTGATAGAAATGGAAACCATGCAACTTGTTGATTTATATGTTATTTACTTGGCATGAAATGAATTTTATGAAATTCTGATTGATATCTATTATTTTTAAATGAAAGATGAATTTTAGCTATGTTAATTATTCAATCATAGTATTTGATTATGCATAAATGTTTTAAAAAGATTTTTGGGAGGATATTTGATAAGCTAGTTTTAAATGAAAATTATATGATACTCACTGGGCTATCAAGCTCACCCTATTTTATATTTTGTAAATAAAAACCTCCCCAGGCACAGGTATCATAGCTGCGGATTACCCCGAGACGATACCAAGCAGCCGCGGCGATAGTGCTGATGTGATATCCTATCCCTCTTTTTGGTTGATATTAAGTGATGTATATATTTTGTTATCCCAATACGATTTTGTAAATATCCTTTTATGAATTTAAATTGTGTTTTGGGAGTAAATAGATGCATGACCTATGATTTTGTTGATAATCAATTTATAAATTGAAATATGAAATTGTGGTTGTGGTTGTGATGAAAAATGAGAACTTGAGGCTTTGTAGTTTGGGGAAATTGATTTTGTGATTTTTAGAAGTGTTTAATTTTATAATTTACAGGGTGGCAAAGTGCAAAAAATAGACGGGATACTGCCCAAATTTCAATAAAATATTTTCAAAGGTTTAAAATAAAAATGAAAAATTTCCCCTCGTTTTCGCTGTTTTTCGAAAAGGATTAAGAAAGAATACGGCTTAACTCTGCGGGGGATTCTTTAGTTGAGTGCAAGGGCTAGCTGGAGAGTCACCGTAGGATACCGGCAGATCGTCTTGGGAAAGAGGTCTAGTCAGAAATATTGTGAGTATTTTGATTAAGATGATGTTTTGTATGATAATTTTATGTATTACGATTTCATAAGTATGTATTTCTTTCAGCAATTGAAATTATGTCTTATGGTTGTTAAAAGGAAAATGAAATTTGAAAAGTGTTAAGGAAGATTTCTATTGTGAATCTTTAAGTGATTTTGTATATAAGTTTATAATTATTTTACGTGCTTAAATATTCTATGATGTATTTGTCATTTTAAGTATTAAAAATGAGCATTATTATTAATATCGTTTCTTGTACGGAAAAGTTTAGTTTTTATGATTTCGTAAGTATGAGTTTTATATTAAAGTAAAATTTAAGTTTTACGATTGATTATTGAATGAGTTACGTTTTATGATTTTGTAAGGATAATTATGATTTCTTAAGTGTAAGTTTTATTTATAAAGTGAAATTTAAAGACTATGTCTTAAGTTTTGGCCAATAAGTTGCGCTTTATAATTATGCAAACAAAACAAATGAGATTTATGGATTTTAAAGGATAAGCCATTTTGTGCTCTTGCACTTAGAAAAAGAATATTTTATGCTTTATGCACTCCGAATTAAGATCTTATGCTTATTTCACCCTAATAAGTGATTATTGTGCTTTTGCACAAAGTAAGAAAATAAAATAAGTTTTCAAAGGGCATAAGTATACCCACCTTTATAAGTGAGTTTTAGACCCGGCCGGTATATCCCACATTAGTATGGCAAGTCTAGGGGGGATGCGTCACTAACTCAGGGGGGATTTAAGTCTATCGTGTCGCCTCTACTTTTGTGGGATATTATCTCGTGATTATGGTTAGCGATGTAACATTCCGCACAAAATCATGGGATGTCTTTGTAAGTAAGTAAGTGTCACAGTTGGTGTCTGGTAAAAGCGCCACGTGACTCCACATCGGTTAGCGTTATTACAGCTTCCGCGTGGTTGTAAGCATTATGGGGTATAAATGGTGCTTTTCGGAAAATTAAAAAGTATTTTATATATTGAAACAAAGGAAAATGTTTAATATGTTTTAAGTATATTTTACTATCAAATGAAGCTAAGTTTCGAGAAACGTTTACGAAAAGGGAAATTCATTTTATACGTTTTACAATTTATAAGTTCTTGTGAAGTTTTATGAATATATTTAAGTTTTATGGATTCTTCATTTTAAGCTATGCCTTGAAATTTATTTAAATTTTATACGTTTATGAATGACAAGTTCTATATGAATTTTTATGTACGGGGAAGTTCAAATGAGATTCAACTCTGTAAGCTTTATATGAATGTTATGCATATACGAGTTGAAATTTCCATATGTATGATTTATATCTTAAATAAGGTTTGGATTTTATAAGTTCTAAGTTAAGTTAAGTGTTATGTATATACGAAGTTTTATATATGTAAAAGTTCAAAATGATATTTAATTTATACGGTTTATGTGAGTTTGTGAGCTTATGCATTTATGGTTTTTGTACGTCTGTTTTACGATGTGAATAAACATCTACGTTTTAAAAATTTTAAATTATATGGAGTTTTTATATGCAAGTTTTATATGCATTTTAAGGCTCTTATGGGCTTTATAATTTTATAAGTTTTATCTCGGATTTAATGTACATATGTATTTTATGGATTTGCACTCACAAAATTTATGAGAAGTTTTAAGTACGTTTTGAACTTATAATAAATTTTAAGAAATATAACTGCATTTATGAAAAGATTTTTAAGGAGGTATTTTTAAGAAATATAACGTGTTAAGTTAAAAAGAAATTAAGCACTCACTGAGCTTTCATAGCTCATTATTTTCTGTTTTTATGTTAAAAACCTCCTCAGGTTCGGATGTGGGTGACTGAGATGGAAGGGCTCCTCTAGAAGCGTAAATGGGCAATGACATGACAGTGTTTATGCATAAATACGTTGCATATTTTGTATCTGAAAAGAATTGTGTGTGTATATATATATATATATTTAGGTTATGTATGAGTGGTTCAGAATTATTTATGACATGAAATTCTTAGTTTTAAATCATTGCATAAATTACAAAGTATTTGAATTACGATTTTATGCTTTTGATTTTTACGAAATGAATTTATGATTTGAAATGTATGGTTGTGGAAGAAGTTGGGTTGGAAAAATAGATGTATATGAAAGTGTATTTTTCCCATACAGGTATTTTGGGAATGTTAAAAATGTAGCCGTTATGCTGTCGAATTTTTCATTTTATAAAAATAATAAAAAAATAAAATCCAACCCATTCTAATTTTCCTAAGTAAGAAAAGATTTTAAGGGTTCGCTCCACAGATTCCTTTTAGCAAAATTCGTAAGGTTAGGAGGATTTCATTGGGGTGCCAGGCAGGGCCTTCTAGATGTAAGTATGGTAAGATTCAGAATAGGTCCTGTCAAGTTCTACATTATGGAAATGGGCCTCTTATATCTTGAGAACCTCCGGGCACTGTGGGTGATCTGACTGAGCCCTAACTAGAAGAGGCTCCTCAGCTCATCTATCGACCACCAACCCATCTAGTTTTACTTCTCTTTTTAGCACTCTGACTGGATCCGCTCTGGAAGGAACTAGGGTCACTACACTTCTTTTCTGATCTTGAACCTTGAGCAACGGCAGCTGCATTCTTTTCTACCTTGAGAGCAGACTCAACCAATTCCTCGTAATGTGATTGAGGGGCCAGTGATAAGTGAATTCTAATGCTGGGGTTCAGACCTGTCATCTCTTACACTTCTGCTCCTCATCCCCAGCAATGAATGGGACGATTCATACCAACTCTAAGAACTTCTTTTCATAGTCGGTCATGGACATTGGTCCTAAGTGTGTGTTTGTGTGTGTTTTGGCGAGAATTGAAGCAAAATTGGAAAAGTCAACATATTTATATTTTTAACAATTCCATAATGACCATCATGTCCCTTAATTAATTATGCTTTGACCCTTAACTCTTGCGTATTCTATCTTGGCCCATCCATGTAATCTTATTTCATTTTGATCCTTACTTCACTTTCTCTTAATCCCACTTTGACCATAAGTAGGAAAACTTATTTCATTTTAGTCCATTGTCATATTTACTATTCATTTAATATTATTTATAATTCATTCCGAAATAAATTCCAAATTAATTCTATGATCACCCATTCATTAAATTGACTCTACAATACTCAAATTAGATCTCTTAGAACTCAATCCATGGCTTCGAAAAAAGTTCAAATGGAGTTTAGATCAACTATATTTACAATCCTGTCCATAAGGGCGTTTTTGTCAGGTAACTTTCGGAACCTTCAGAAATTACCAAACGAACTCATTTTTACTCCATTTCAGTTTTATGGGGTCCTACTAATCATTCTAAACATTTTCAATTTTCTAGGGTCTATCTCCAAAATTTCACTATTCATCAAGTACTATTCATCCGAAAATATTACATTTCCACCCCTCCTTATAAAAAGTTTGTCCTCGAAATTTAAATCACATACCTAGCTCATAGAATACCGATATTGGGCACACATAACCTTTGTCCCATCATTTCTTACTTAACGTCCATGGATCTTAATCTTACTAACATAAGAAATATTCTGCCTTCCACTATGCTAATAAATCGTTGAACTTACAACTTAATATATTCGTTACCTTAGTCACTTTATCCAGGATGATACTTAATTGCATAATCATAATCTTTAATAAGCTTTGTTCGCCCTTCCTATCTGGTTACATAATCCTACATCTCGTTACATAATCATACATCCTAAACCTTAATTGGAGGCATCACCATAAACCATAAATTCATCATTCCGAACAACATCACTTAGAAACTCATAATGCCCTTAAAGAGTTCTGAAAGCCATCCTAAATATATCTTCCTTACGTATTCGAAATTAATAATACCTTAATCTTAATTCAATCTTAGAAAACATCCTGGTTCCCTAAAATTGATCAATTAAATTACTAATCCTCAATTACGGATATTGGTTCCTTATATCCACTCGGTTCAGCCGTCCATAACTTATGCATAGCCTGAGATTCCTATCTTTCTTCTTATGACCATCCATCGTAACTTTATACTTAGATAGCCGATTCATACTTAATATGACAACAAATCATATTTGTTTATCAAGATTAGGTCAACTTCAAACTCTTGACCCATTACATTCACTCAGCTATCCATATAAATTTTATTCGCGGTAAGCGAATCATCCATAGGAAGCGATACTAAATGCTGCAATTGGGGGGGTTTCCTTTCTTTACATTAGTCATCCTTACTTCATTTTAGACAATCATACTTAAGACTACTTTGGCAATAATCATTTCCTTATCATCACTTTTAATTATAATAATCAAAACTAAATTAGCCAATTCATATATCCTTATACTTCACGTATGGTTAAATACTAAATCACCATCCATCAATGAACAGTTTATACTTCCTTTTTAACACTAACAATTCCTTCAAGAACCGTATACATTGGCAACAACAAAATATCATATTCCTATAAATCTCTATTCATTTACCTTAACATTAATATCCATTATTTCATAACTTCACATTCAATTTCAAAGATTACACATTGTGCTTTTGCTGCACACTCTACAAATCGACAATAATATCTTACTTCGGATCACTTAGCTCGCCATAGATAATTATTGCCATATCACTTTTCTTTTCCTTTCTTATCTTCCTTCCTTCATCGACCCCTTCGCCTTACCAATTACATCTCACTTAACAATTCAAATTAACTTACGAGGGGTCTAAAATAGTAATCATTTCCTACTTAAAAATCGATGCACCGTCATCAAAATAATTAGAAGCCCATATCAAATTCATCCCTAATTAATAAAATTCCATCAAAAGGACATCGAAGACATAATCTTTAAGTAAATCCATAACCTACTTTGTAATCATAATGGAATTCAATCTTAACACTTAAAATATAACATCATACTACAATTTACACTTAGCACTTTATCTATTCATATCAATTCATACATAAGGTGACAGGACCCAATTCAAAACCCTCCATACATACATCTGGAGGGCCCTGCCTAGCACCCCAACGGATCCCTCCTAAACCCTATGGATTGGGCTAAAAGAAATCTATGGAGCGAACTCTTAAAATCTTTTCTTAATTAGGAAAATTAAAATGGGTTGGATTTTTTTTTTTTAAATGAAAAATGCGACAGCATAACGGCTGCATTTTTAACATTCCCAAAATACCTGCTTGGGAAAAATACACTTCCATATATTGTTATCTTTCCAACCCAACTTCTTCCACAAGCATACTTATAATGGCATACATAAATTTTCCATTTCGTTAATAATCGACAACATAAAATCATAAATCATGTACTTCGCAACTTATGAAATTTTCTTTAAAAGTGATTAAAACTTTTCAACTTCATGCATAATTAAATTACCACTCATTTAAGACTTAAACATATAATTACAATCGATTTATTTCACATAAAAAATATGACAATGTATTAATACAAAAGAAATGTCATGTTCTTGCCCGTCTACTCTTCTGGAGGAGTTTTTCGACCTCGGTCACCCACTTCCATACCTGAGGAGGTTTTTAACATAAAAATAGAAAATGATGAGCTATGGGAGCTCAGTGAGTGCTGATGTTTCTTTTAACTTAAAAGATTTGGTTTTATTAAAATACCTCCTTAAAACACTTTTCAAAATACATTTCTGTTTCTTAAAGTTCTCATAAATTCCAAAACTTATTTCGTTGTATAGTATGCATACTTAATTTAATAAATACATAATTTCATAAAATCTCATACATAATTTATAAAACCATAAAACCCATAAAGACATCAAATATATATATATAACTCATATATGCAAAAAATTTCCATATAACTTAAAAATTTTCAAGCATAAATTTTCCTTGACTTACAAGGCGTGCTTATGAAAATTATAAACGCATACATACATCAAATTCGTATGAAACTTATAAATTGAATACAATATGAACTTATATATGCTTAAAACTTCATACATATATAAACTTCATTTAATTTAAGACTTAAAAATAATATAAATCTTATTTAAATTATTGAAAGTGCATAGGTAAAATACAACTTATATATATACTTACAATTCATATAAAACTTATAAAAATGGAATAATATTTGAACTTAAACATCCATAAAATTCATATAAGACATATAGTTCATAAATCATATAAAATTTAGCTTTCCATTCAATGCATAGCTTAAAATAGGAAATCCATAAACATATTAATATTCATACAACTTTATGGAAAACTTATAAATAATAAAACATATAAAATTTCAATCTCATTGGCATATGTGGCTTGACATGGAAATTCCATAAAGTTCATGTATATTCATAAGATTCCATAGAAAACTTAGGGATTATAAAATGCAAGGAATGGATTTCCATTCCTTAAATTTTCTCAAAACTTAATTTCATTTAATCATAAAACATACTTAAAACATTTTAAAATATTTTCCTTTGTTTTCAATACTTAAAATACTTACTTAATTTTATCGAAAAGCACCATTCGTACCCCGTAATACTTACAACCATGCAGAAGTTGTAATAATGTTAACCGACGTAGAGTCACGTGGCGCTTTTATCATACACCAACCGTGACACTTACTTACTTACAAAGACATCTCGTAGTTATGTGCGGAATATTACATCGCTAACCATAATACGAGATAATATCCCACAAAAGTAGAGGCGACATGACAGACTTAAATCCCCCCTAAGTTAGTGACGCATCCCCCCTGGACTTGTCATACTAATGTAGGATATACCGGCCGAGTCTAAAACTTACTTATAAGGGTGGATATACTTATGGCCTTTGAAAATTTCATTTTATTTTCTTACTTAGTGCAAAAGCACAAAATATTGTTTTATACTTAATCATACTTCAAGCCTCATATATATATATAAAACTTCATATGGAAAAAATTAGATTTTAATCGGCATATATAAAATAGCTTAATAAAACTTCATATAAATCATATATATCAATGCAAAATGTACGTAAAAATCCATCAAAATAAATTTTCATATTTGCATATCAATCATACAATGTGCAAAACTTATAATTTACTAAACACTTAAAATGTCTTATAGGGACATAAAAAAAATTTACTTTTCTTGGATTATCATAAAACATAGCTTCATTTATAAAATAAAAAGCTTAAAACTTAAAACTTAAATTTCATTCCTCATCATATTCATACTTATAAAATTATAAATGACAATTTTACACATACAATGCCATAAAAGCAAAAATATTCATTTTGAATACTAAATAACAATACATTTACAAATGGCTTAAAAACTTAAATTAATGCTACTTACATATAAGTTACCTTAACAATCACATAGGGAAATTTTCTTAAAATCTTAAATTTCTTAAGGGATTTTAGAAATCCATCACAAATATTTCAAGACCATATATAACACTTAGAATAAAATATATATGCTTAAAATTTCCAAGAATAAAATATATATGCTTAAAATTTCCAATTCCAATTGCAAAAACTTTGAAATCAAGTGTAGCACTCACCTTAACTTTAAATTCCCTTAAGTGAGCTCCATTAGCCTTCATTGGTTCCGCTTCCTTCTGTTTTACCTACACATCACATAATTGCTTAAAACACACTCATTTTAGCTTCACAAAGCTTATCACATAACTTACAACTCAACTAATTCATGGAATCACTATTTTACCAACTTACTTCTCTATTCGTTTTCAACTTAATCGAGGCTTTAAAATTCCATTTTCTTTGGATGGACCTTACTTATATACACCTAGGAGCATCCCCATATGACCGAAATAATTTTCTAGAGCCCGAAACGAAAAGTCAAAATTTTGGTATCCCTTTAGGGCGAGAACTATTCACAGCCCATTCTAGAGCTGTTCTTGACCTCATTTTTGCTCCATTCATATCCCTAACTCGCATTTAGATCACCCATAAAACAACTCTGAAAAATTCCAACAAATGGGTGGTGAAAACTAGGAAAAACCAACTTTTTTCATCACTTTTTCAATGTCATTTTCACCATTTTCATTCTAAAATCTTAACTCTCTTTTCCTTAATGCCATACATACTTAAATATACTCACTTAATGCATTAAAACACATTCATGGAGTGATATTTCATAATTTCCATCAATACCCTTCAACTAAAGCCATAAACTATAAGTTATCTTAATGAATTTCTAACAATTTTATTAACTTGGCTTAGGTTTCTCCATCAAATTTTTAACATGGAATCATGCTAAATATCATCAATCAACATTGGTTCCATACTTCATCTAATATGCTTTTACATGGCCTATTACATAAACAATGCCTTTCATTCAATTTTTGCATTTTATTTCTTTCAAGCCTTTCATCAAACACTTGGTGTGCACCTAACTTTACTTAAAACCAATTCAATCAACTTAGTATTCATTCCAACAAAACCCTAACACACCAAACCTTATGATTTCCATATAATTTGTACTTATTTTTGGTGCCATAAGACTCCACTTAATTCACATATAAAAACCCATATCAAAACTTAATCAAATCATCAACATACATATCATCACAACATCATTAAAACCAATTCAAAATCCATAAAACTAACCTTGTTTTGCTTGGATCTTGCTCCAAGTTTGTTTTTCTTGTTAGGATGAATTGAAATCTTGATTGGAGGCTTAAAAATTGATTAAACTTGCTTGATTCCCCCATTTCTCTCTTTGGCCGAACATACCCCTTGTTTGTCACTCAAGTCTCGGTTTTGTGCTTCATTTGGCATGAAAATGGGTCAATTTTGTGCTAAGTGTTGATATTTATACTTATGAACTTCCCATAATGACCATCATGGCCCTTAACTCTTACTTATTTCACTTTGGCCCATGTCATGTAAACTTATTTCAAATTGATCCATAATCTTCCATAATTATCCATTCAATTGTCTTTAATCAATTTTAATCAATCTCAACCACAAATTTAGTCAAAAATGACTATTAGGTGTTAATCCACCATTGGTCCATCAATAATAACATGGATTGTGCTTTTAGAAAGGGTTTAATATCATAAAATCTCATTTATACCCTTAACATTAAAAATTAATACAATTCATTCCGAAATAAATTCCAAATTAATTCTATGATTACCCATTCATCAAATTGACTTTACAATACTCTAATTAGATCCCTTAGGACTCAATTCATGACTTCGATAAAAGTTCAAACGGAATTTAGGTCAACAGTATTCACAATCCTGTCCATAAGGGCGTTTTCGTCGGGTAACTTTCGGAACCTTCAAAAACTACCCAAACAGACTCATTTTTACTCCGTTTTAGTTTTATTGGATCCTACTAACCATTCTTAATATTTTCCGGGGCTCGACTCAAAATTTCACTATTCATCGAGTGCTATTCATCTGGAACACTATTCACCAAAAAATATTACTACTCATCTATAAATGAGGTCAAGGGCTTACATAAGGAATATCTTCCTATTTCATTCCGTCTGCAACCATATACCATAGCACAAGGCTTTAATAATCAACTGATTTCTTATTCTATCTTAAAATCATAAATAAAATTAATCCTCCAGGAATTCTTAACCCTTCGTCACCATACTCCTCTTCTGGTGTGGGTGCCTCTACAGCTATCCTCCTCATCCTAGGGCGACCATGACAATGCATGCTTTTATAAAATTTACAATTGAATGAGTGGTCATTCAAATGCATAAAAACAACAAAAAATTTTCAAAAATCTTTCTTAAAAGTTTACAAAACCTTCTCTCTGTTACCACTCTGACAGGACCCAATCCGAACCTTACTGTACTTACGTCCGAAGGGTTCTGCCTGGTACCCCAACGGATCCCTCATAACCCTACTAAATAGGCTGAGAGAAATTCGTGGAGATTTTTTTTTTTTTTTTTTTATAGAAAATTCGACAACATAACAGCTGTGTTTTAACTTAACCAAAATAACTTACAAAGGAAAATACACTTCCATATACTTTCATTTTCCAACCTAACTTCTTCCACAACATACTTATAATGGCACAAATAAATTTTCCATTTCATTAATAATCGAAAACATAAAATCATAAATCATATACTTTGCAACTTATGAAATTTTCTTTAAAAGTGATTAAAACTTTTCAACTCCTTGCTTAATTAAATTACCACTCATTTAAAACTTAAACATATAGTTACAATCGATTTATTTCACATACAAAATATGACAATGTATTAATACAATAGAAATGTCGTGTTCTTGCCCGTCTACTCTTTTAGAGGGGTCTTCCTATCTCGGTCACTCACTTCCATACCTGAGGAGGTTTTTAGCATAAAAATAGAAAATAATGAGCTATGGGAGCTCAGTGAGTGTAGATATTTCTTTTTAGCTTAAAATATTTTATTTCTTAAAAATACCTCCTTAAAACCTTTTTAAAATTTCATTTGTTATTCTTAAAATTTCTCATAAATTTCAAAACTTATTTCGTTGTAAAGTGTGAGTGATGAATCCATAAAGCACATAATTTTGTAAAATCTCACACATAATTTATAAAACCATAAAACCCATAAGGGCATCAACATACACATAAAACTTATATATACATAAAACTCCATATAATGTAAAAGTTTTTAAGCATAAGTTTTTCTTAAATCATAAAGCATGCTTAAGAAAATTATAAACACATACGTACATAAAGTTCGTATGAACTTGTAAATTGAATATAACATGAACTTATATATGCTTAAAACTTCATATGTATATGTACTTCATTTAATTTAAAACTTAAAAATAATACAACTCTCATTTAAATTACTAAACGTACATATGTAAATTACAACTTATATAGATACTTAAAATTCATATAAATTTTGATTTCCTTTCAATACATAGCTTAAAATAGGAAATCCGTAAACTTGCATATATTCATACAACATCATGAAAAACTTACAACTATAAAACACATATAAAAATTCAATTCCATTTCCGTACGTAGCTTAAAATGGAATTTCCTTAAAGCTCCTATATATATTCATAAAATTCCATAGAAAGCTTAAGGGTTATAAAATGCATAGGATGAAATTCCATTTGTTAACCTTTTTCTCAAAACTTAAATTCATTTAATTGTAAAACGTACTTAAAGCATATTAAATATTTTCCTTTGTTTTCAATGCTCAAAATACTTATTTATTTTTTCTAAAAGCACCATTCGTACCCCGTATCGCTTACAACCACACGAAAGTTGAAATAATGCTAACCGACGTGGAGTCACGTGGCATTTTAACATATACTAAGCGTGACACTTACATACTTACAAAGACATCTCGCGGTTATGTGCGGAATATTACATCCTTAACCATAACACAAGATAATATCCCACAAGAGTAGAGGCGACTCAATAGACTTAATATCCCCCCGAGATAGAGATGCATTCCCCCTAGACTTGTCACACTATTATGGGATATACCGGTTGTAACGCGACCCAACCCGGATACCTCTAACTCTGATCCGGTCGGTCACGCCGGGCACCCCAACGGATCCCTCCCAGACCCGACTCGTCGGGCTAAGCGAAACCCGTGGAGCGAACCCTAAACTCTTTCATACTTTCTAAAACATTGTTGGGTTGGGTTTTCTTTAAAAACTAAAAACGCGTAGGAAAAATTTTTATTTTTGAATTTAAATTCATTTTCGCAACTCATTTTTCTAACAAAATTTCGACAGCATAACAGCTATATTTTTAACGTTCCCGAAAAACCTGTTTACAGAAAAACAACACTTCGACTAAAATTTATCACCAACCCAACTTCTGGTTGCCCGTAGGCCTCAATCATGCATTTGATTTCTAAATCAACTTAAATAAATTCAAACAATATTTAATAAATCTCATTTAAATCAAAAGCAATTTAAAAACAGTTATAAATGAATAATTGCAACTTTCAAATTACTTATACATTTCAAAAGATATTTACATGAAAATATAACTGCTGAAACAAAATGAGCTAATCAATGATGTCGTGTCGCGCTGGCTCGCCCGTTGGAGGTAATGCTACTGATCGGCTACCTGCTGAGAGTACCTGAGGAGGTTTTTATATAAAACAGAAAAATAATGAGCTAGAAGCTCAGTGAGTGATAATATTTCGTTTCTTTGAAAATCTGCTTTTTAAAACGTCCTCCTCTAAAAACGTTTGAAAACTACTCTTTGTTTCTAAAGCATTTCAAACTTAAATCTCTGAAATATTAACTTAAATAAGAGAATTCATATATGAGCACATGCACGTATTCAAATACAAAACTTGCAACTGTAAATCATAAATAACGTTAATAGCAATTGTAAAATATCTTTTATCTCAAATAAGCTTTTCTTTTAAAAGCTGTTTCTCGATATCTTTCAAAATTACCATAGTATCCCTAAATCTGGGGTCTCTAGAATCTAACGGCTATGTGCGGAATTTCTCAGCGCTAACCATAGCTCGTCAACTCTGAGACATCTCGCGGCTATGTGCAGAATTTCTCAGCGCTAACCATAGCTCGCCTAACCTGAGACATCTCGTGGCCATGTGCGGAATTTCTCAGCGCTAACCATAGCACACGAAACACTACCCCACATCAGTAATGGCGACTCGACTGACAGACTCTGACACTTATCCCCCTGGTTAGTGACTTATCCCTCCCCAGGACTGTGCCAACTGAAGTGGGATAGACCGATCGGGTCTAAACTGCTCTATAATCTCTGAAAATCCCTAAGGGGATACTTTCTGGTTTTGAAAACACTTTTCTCTTTTCTGTTTTAACTTTCTGGTGCAAAAGCACAAATCTCTTTTCTGAGTGCGTAAAACACTAAAATCTGATTTCTGAGTGCCATAAGCACTAAAACTCATTTTCTGAGTGCATTAAACACTAAAACTGATTTTCTCAATTCAAACTTGAAAACTTAGTTTCTGAAATCTCATTGCAACAACTTTATGTATATTTATGCATATAAAATCACATTCTCATTTCATGCTCATGCATATATCAATGCGTTAAAATAAACTCAAGCAATTACTTATCAAATCAAATTGATAATTTGAAATACTTTTAAAATCTTTAAATAAAATTCACTCACAAAACTGATGACTGAAAATAGCGCGTGCGGAGCCCCTAATCCTCTCGTCTCGATCCTCGAGCGCTCTCGTCACCTACACAACATAATACATTCGCGTAAATCTCTGAAAACTTGAAATTACGTAATCGTCCCTATATGACCCATTTTTACGCGCAACTCTCCATATTAGTTTCTAATCTTAATCTTTCGTTTTTAATAGCTTCAATACTCTTAATTAAACTCATTAGGGTCGTCCAAACATTCAACGGATGTCATAAGGGTCAATTTACGAAATTGCCCTTTAAACTAGTTTATTGCGCGTTTTGGATTCTCAATAACTCTTTGACATTTTCTTAGTATTCTAACCTCCTTATCAACTTCAAATACTTATTTTTCAAATTGTTTTCACTCAAAAACAACCAATCAACAAATCACAACGAAATCCATCTCAAATCAACTTATACACCGACAAAAATCATCATTTTCAAACTTAAATAACTCACCCCTTTTTCTATTGCGTTACTTCGCTTTTGGGATGGTTTTGGACTGATTTTGGGATGGATCTGAGCTGGGTTTGGGCTGGTTTTCTTCATCTTTTCTTCCCCTCTCTTCCTCTCTCTCTTTCCCCCTTGGTTCTGCCGCGGTTCGCCGTCGTCGCTGTCGCCGATCTGCACGTGCAGAGAGCTGTTCTGGCCGTGGATCAGCTCTGTTTCAGCTCCGTTCAGGTCGGGTTTGAGCTGATCTTGGTGCGGGTTAAGCTGGAGCAGCTCGTCGGCGTCTCCTCCGCGTAGATCGGAGCTGTCTCGTCGTGGTTTCAGCTTGGCCTTCAGCTTCGGTCGGTCACGGTTTTGCTGCAACTTGGCTTCAGTTCACGGCTGGACGGCGACGGCAGCAAGCTGGTCGGCGTTGGTGGCTTGGTCGGCCGGCACTCTTCCTTCTTCTCTTCTTCTTCTTCTTCTTTCTTCTCTCTTTTCTTTCTTCTTTCTTTCTTTCTTTCTTTCTTCTCGCGAGAGAAGCTACTGGTTCTGTTTGGTTTTAAAAGTCAACACAACATTTTGGCTTCTATTTTCCTCCACAATACTCTCAATAATTCCACTTATGCCCTAAGACAAATCCATTCTCCTCACTTAAATTCTAGCTTAATTCCACTTTGAGCACAATTATTAAATTCTATCTTCAATTTAATCCCTTTTTCTCTTGAAAAATTATTCAATTTCATTCACTATTTTATCCTTCCGTTTAGTCTCCAATCGAGTTTAATTCAATCTTTATGAGTCCTCTATGACTTTAAGCGTATCCGTAAACCATTTAGGGTCTCCAATAATTATTTAGGGACTGTATTTGAGAAATCCGTAAAATCACATTCGAGGGCTTACAGGTTGGGTCATAAAACTTATGAAGGTGGGTATACTTATAGCCTTTGAAAATTCATTTTATTTTTCTTATTTAGTGCAAAAACATAGTAATCACTTGTTAGAGCGAAATAGGCATAAAAATCCGATTTTCAAGTTCATAAAGCACAAAACTTATACTTCCAAGTATATAAAACATTAGATCTCATGTCTTAAATGCATAAAGCACCAAAGATTATTTTAAACTTATTCATACATAAAGCCTCATATATATATATAATTTCCTGTGAAAACTTAAATTTTAATAAACATACAAAAGGGGTAAAAATCTTCATATAAAGACATATATATCATTGCAAAATATACATAACACTAAAGAAAATGGAATTGAGACTAGAAGTGAAAAATGAAGAAGTTGCCTTTACTTTAGTGGCAAAAATAGGCCATTTTAGCTAGGAATCTTCACTCGACAACCGTTTCTTTTTTAATTGGACTGACCTAAATGCGAGTTAAAATACCCTTATAATCAGTTAGTTGAATTAGAATTAATGTGATGAGTTTTGTGTAGTTAAAATTTGTGTATTCTAAGCTATAATGTGATGTGTAGGTGAAGAATATGCAAGAGGGGCAAGCAAAGGTCATTGAAGCTCCTTATACCAAGCCTTGAAATCTAAGTGAGTGCTACACTTTGTTTTGAAATGCTTGTAATTAGATTTATAAAGTTCATTGATTACTTGAAATGTTACAAGAAAAACTTCTATGAGAATTGAGCTTAAAAGCTCTAGTTTAAAACTTTTAAAAGATGAATCATTTTGTGCTTCTTGCACTTAGCAAAGATATTTTGTGCTTATTGCACTTAGAAATGAGATTTAGTGCTTAATGTACTAAAAAAAGAGATTTGTGCTTATTGCACTTAGAAAATTAAAGTAAAAAGAAGTTTCCAAAGGCCTTGAGTATACCTTTAGATTAAAGATTCGGATTTAGACCTAGTTGGTATATCTCGCACTAGTATGGCAAAGTTCTAGAGGGATGCATCACAAACTTAGGGGGAAATCGAGTCTGTCATGTCGCCTCTACTTGTATGGGATATTATCTTGCGCTATGGTTAGCGATGTAGAATTTCGCACATAGTCGCGAGATGTCTCAGTAGCGTCACGGTTGGTGTCAGTTCAAAATCGTTACATGACATTACCACAACGAGCGGTGTTAGTTAGTCATTGTGTGGTCAGAGCATTTCAGGGTACAAATGGTGCTTTTAGAAAGAAAAGATTGTATCTGAAAGTTATAAAGCAAAGAAAAGCATTTTTAGATTTTTGTTATAAGTGATAAACTTGTTTATCATTTTGTATGATTTATACTTTATAAGCTTTATATGAAGTTTTATATACATATGACATTTATAAATTTTCTATGCATGTTTTGCATTGAAATGAGACTTAAATTTGAGAAGCTTTAAGAAATAGAAATTTACTTCCAAAAGTTTTAAGAAGGTATTTTAGAAAACAAATGTTTTAATTGAGAAAGTATTATAAGCACTCACTGAGCTTCTAAAGCTCATAGTTTTCCTATTTTTGTTTAAAAAACCTCTTCAGTTGTTAACATGGGTGACCGAGAAGAGAGAGCTCCTCCGAAAAAGAAGGTGGGCATGACATGACAAAGCTTCTACATAATTATATTTTGCATATTTTGTAGCTTTAAAGAAATCATTTGTAAATATATCTTTTTGAGTTGTAAATGAGTGGTAAATATCTATTTCATGAAATGAAAGTTTTAGTTTCTTTTAAGAAATTGTGTAAGTTTGCCAGTGGCTTGATTTATGACTTCATGCTTTCAATTTTGATGAAATGGAATTGTGATTTGAAATATATGTTTGTGACTAAGGAAGTTGGGTTGAGTTTGAGAAATATTTAGGAGTGCAAATTTCTTTTACAGGTTCTTTGGCAACATTAATAACGCAGTCGTTATGCTGCCGGATTTTAGTTTTATAGAATGATTTGGATTTAAAATTAGAAATGGGACTTTAGTTTTAAAATGAAACCAACCCAACTAATTTAAAAAGAAAGTTGTTTTAATTAGTTTACAAGCGAAAGTTTTAAGGGTTTGCTACGTGAATTTCTCTTAGCCCGCCTAGTAGGGTTTAAGAGGGATCCATTGGGGTGCCAGGCAAGGCCTACTTGTAAGCCCTCGAGCTCATTTATGGATGAATAATAATATTTTTAGGTGAATAGTACCTGATGAATAGTGAAATTTTGAGACGGACCCTAGAAAATCGAAAATATTTAAAATGATTATTAGGACTCCATAAAACGGAAACAGAGTAAAAATGAGTTCGTTTGGGTAGTTTCTAAAGGTTCCAGAAGTTACTCGACAAAAACGCCTTTATAGACAGGATTGTGAATACGGTTGACCTAAACTTCGTTTAAATATTTTTCGAAGCCATGGATTAAGTCCTAAGAGATCTAATTAGACTATTGTAAAGTCAATTTGATGAATGGGTGATTCTAGAATTAATTTGGAATTTATTTCAAAATGAATTGTAAATAGCATTAAGTGAATAGTAAGTATGACAATGAACTAAAATGAAATAAGTTTTCCTACTTGTGGTCAATGTAGGATTAAGAGAAAGTAAAGTAAGGATTAAATTGAGATAAGTTTACATGACATGGGCCAAGATTGAATAAGCAAGAGTTAAGGGCCAAAGTCTAATTAATTAAGGGATATAATTGTCATTTTGAAAAGATTAAAAAAAATATATATATATATATATATATATGTTGACTTGGCACAAAATTGAGCCAATTTTTGCCACTTTCACACCAAATGAAGAAGAAAACCAAGAGAAGGAAAAACAAAAAGGGAGATTTCGGCCATGTGAAGAAACCATGGGAAACAAGTGATCCAAGTCAATTTTCAACCTCCCAACCAAGTTTTTGAGCCATCCTAAGGTAGAAGAACAAGTTTGGAGCAATATTCAAGCCAAACCAAGGTTAGTTTTATGGTTTTTAAAGTTGTTTCCATGATTTTAGTGATGATGTTTTTGTGATGTTTTGGTTGGATTTTTGATGAGGTTTTTATGTATGATTTAAGTAGAGTTTTATGAGACAAAATCTAAGTGTAAACCATATGGAAATCATTAGGTTTGGTGTGTTAGGGTTTTGTTGGAATGATCATTAAGATGATTGAATTAGTTTTAAGTGAATTTTTTTATGCCCACCAAGTGTTTGATAAAATGTCTAAGTGAAGAAAAATGTAAAAATTGAATGAAATGGATTAATTATGTATTAGGCCATGTAAGACTATGATGAGAGGAGGTATGGAACCAATGTTAATTGATGATATTTAGCATGATTCCATGTTGAAAAATTGATGGAGAAACCTAAGACAAGCTAATAAAATTGTTAGAAATTCATTAAGATAACTTATAGTTTATGACTTTAGTTGAAGGGTATTGATGGAAATTATGAAATATCACTCCATGAATATGTTTTAATGCATTAAGTGAGTATATAGTATGTATGGCATTAAGGAAAGTAGAATTAAGATTTTAGAATGTAAAATGTAAAGATGACATGGAAAAAGTGATGAAAAAATAAGGTTTTTCTTAAGTTTCGTCACCTGTTCGTTGGAATTTTTTAGAACCGTTTTACGGGTGACCTAAGTGCGAGTTAATGAGGTGAATGGAGCAAGAATTGAGCAAAGAAAACCAATGGATAGGTGGTTGCATCATATTCGGACAAAGGGGGTGTGATTTTATGGTTTTTCGTTTCAAGCTTCGAGTGATGGTTTTGAGTGTATGGGGGTGTTCCTAGGTAAGAATCAATAGGGTTTATGCAAAGAAAACAGAATCTTATAGCTTCGATTAAGTTGAAACCGAATTGGAAAGTAAGTTGGTGAAATGGTGATTTCATGAATTAGTATAGTTGTAAGTTATATGATAAGCTTTGTGAAGCTAAAATGAGAGTGTTTTAAGCAATTATAT
Source organism: Nephelium lappaceum (assembly GCA_021234005.1). Classification (NCBI taxonomy): domain Eukaryota; kingdom Viridiplantae; phylum Streptophyta; class Magnoliopsida; order Sapindales; family Sapindaceae; genus Nephelium; species Nephelium lappaceum. Next base: position 2,553,349 of record CM038003.1, read on the forward strand.
GATGTGTAGGTAAAACGGAAGGAAGCAGAACCAATGAAGGCTACTGGAGCTCACTTAAGGAAATTTGAATTAAGGTGAGTGTTATACTTGATTTTGAAGTATTTTCAATTGGATTTGAAAATCTTAAGAATATGTTTGATTATAAGTGTTATATCTTATTTTGAAAAATTTATGATGGATTGATAAAGCTCTTTATGGGATTAAATTATAAGAAAATATCCTAAGTGATGATTTAAGTAAGTCATATATGGATTCACGTCATTTTACATCTCAAGTGTTTCGTAAGTGTAGTGTTATTTTAGTATTTGAAATGAATACTCTAATTTTATGACCTTTGGTATAGGTAAATTGTAAGCTCTTGACCTTATTTATGGATGAATAGTAATATTTTCGAATGAATAGTATTTTTGGGTGAATAGTATCTGATGAATAGTGAAATTTTGGAGATGGACCCTAGAAAATCGAAAATGTTTAGAATGATTAGTAGGACCCCATAAAACTAAAAATGAGTCTGTTTGGGTAGTTTCTGAAGGTTCCGAAAGTTACCTAACGAAAACGCTCTTATGGATAGGATTGTGAATACAATTTATCTAAACTCCGTTTGAACTTTTTTCGAAGCCATGGATTGAGTTCTAAGATATCTAATTTGAGTATTGTAAAGTCAATTTAATGAATGGGTGATCATAGAATTAATTTGAAATTTATTTCGGAATGAATTATAAATGATATTAAGTGAATAGTAAGTATGACAATGGACTAAAATGAAATAAGTTTTCCTACTTGTGGTCAAAGTGGGATTAAGAGAAAGTGAAGTAAGGATCAAAATGAAATAAGATTGCATGGAACGGCCAAGATAGAATAAGCAAGAGTTAAGGGCCAAAGTATAATTAATTAACGAACATGATGATCATTATGGAATTGTTAAAAATATAAATATGTTGACTTTTCCAATGTTGCTTCAATTCTCGCCAAAACACACGCAAACACACACTTAGGCCGAGAGAAGAAGAGAGATAAGAGAAAAAGGGTGTGGTTGGTTCGGCCAAAAAGGAGAAGTGATGATCCAAGTTGGTTAAAGTCAATTTTCACCTCCAAATCATGGATTCAAGCTTCCCTAAGCTAGGAAAACAAGTTTGGAAGTAAGAGCAATCAAAATCAAGGTTAGTTTTATGAATTTTGAAATTATTTCCATGATTATGGTGTTGATTTGGTGATGATGTTTGAGTGATGTTTTGGTTGGATTTTTTATGAGGTTTTTATGTATGATTTAAGTGGAGATTTATGACACTAAAAATAAGTACAAACTATATGGAAATCATTAGGTTTGCTATGTTAGGGTTTTGTTGGAATGATCACTAAATTGGTTGAATTGATTTTAAATGAATTTTCATGCTCACCAAGTGTTTGACAAAATGCTTGAATGAAATAAAATGCAAAAATTGAATGAAATGAAGTGTTTATGTGATAGGCTATGTAAGACCATAATTAGGGAAGTACGGAACCAAGGTTATTTGATGTTATTAAGCATGATTCCATGTTGAATTCATGCTAAGGAAACCTAGGATAAGTTTAAAAATATGTTGAGAATCAATTAAGACAACTTATAGTTTATGACTTTAAGTGAAGTGCATTGATGGAAATTATGAAATATCACTCCATGAATGCGTTTTAATGCATTAAATGAGTATGTTTAAGTATGTATGGCATTAAGGAGAAGAGAGTTAAGATTTTAGAATGAAAATGGTGAAAATGACATTGAAAAAGTGATGAAAAAAGGTGGTTTTTCCTAGTTTTCGCCACCCGTTTGTTGGAATTTTTTAGAGCCGTTTTACGGGTGATTTAAATGCGAGTTAGGGAGATGAATGGAGCAAAAATGAGGTCAAGAGCAGCCCTAGAATGGGCTGTAAACAGTTCTCGGCCTAAAGGGGTACCAAAATTTTGACTTTTCGTTTCGGGCTCCAGAAAATTATTTCGGGCATATGGGGATGCTCTTAAGGGTATATAAGTAAAGTCCATGCAAAGAAAATAGAATTTTAAGGCTTTGGTTAAGTTGAAATTGAGTAGGCAAGTAAGTTGGTAAAATAGGTTTTAAGTGAATTAATTGAGTTCTAAGCTATGCATTGAGTTTTGTATGGTTAAGTTTAGCTTATTTTAAGCAAGAATATGATGTGTGGGTGAAAAAGAAGGAAGCGGAACCAGAGAAGGCTATTGGAGCCACTTAAGGAAATTTGAATTTAAGGTGAGTGCTACTTTTTATTTTTAAGCGTTGGTAATCAAATTTGAAAGTTATAAGAAAATTTTTATGGTGAATGCCCAAGTAAGTTTTGCATATAAGTTTATGTTTGATTTAAGGGTTTAAACATTTTACCATGTATTTGGCATTTTGGCAATTTAAATAAGCAATTGGGTTTATGTGACATTTGTAGCAAAGGTTATATCAATTATGATTTTATAAACATAAGCTTGTTTTAAATTGAAGTTTAAGTTTAATTTAAGTTTTAAATTCACATAAGGTTATGTTTTGTGTTATGCGAAGAAAAATGTTTAGATTTCACTATATGAAAATTTAAGCATTTGGTATGTTATAAACTATGGCTTACGCAATTATGAAGTTTTTATGATGTTTTTATATGTATATTTTGCAATGATATATATATGTCTTTATATTTTGCAATGAGATCCCAAGTGATCAATGAAAGTGTCTATGGACGTAAAGAATTTTTAAGAATTGATTAAACCCAATTATAGATTTAATGAGTAAATATAAGGGATTGATTTGTAAATGGCCTTAAGTGATTTGTTAATATGATAAGGGACTAAATTGAAACAAGATTTCCTAATTGGGGTCAAAGTAGAATTAAGCAAAGTTTAAGGGCGAAAACCAAATTTTACATAACGTAATGGTTATTTTTGAAAAGATCAATATAAATACAATGACTTAGCCATTTTTCATGCCATTTTAAAGTCACAAAACCGAAAGAGTGATGGAGAGGAAGAGAGATATTCAGCCATGCATGAAGAAAGGGGAATCAAGTGGGTTCAATCCATTTTCAAGCCTCCAACCAAGATTTCAAGCTCATCTAAGTAAGAAGAACAAGCTTAGACCAAGATTGAGCCAGAAAGAGGTGAGTTCCATCATTTTTGAAGTTATTTCAATGATGTTTGTGATGATGATTTTGTTGGTTTTTGATATGGGTTTTTATGTATGATTAAAGTTAAGTTTTAAGGGACTTAAAGTAAGTGTAAACCATATGGAAATCATTAAGTTGATGTGTTAGGGTTTTGGTGGGAGAAACCCTAAGTTGGAATTGAAATTGTTTTAGTAAACTTTGATGGAGATTAAGTGTTTGATGAAATGTCTAAGTAAAATAAAATGAAAAATTTGAATGAAATGAATTTGATGTATGTTATGGCATAAAAGGCCATAATGAAGGATGTTGGAATCCAATGGAATTCTAATGTTTTAAGCATGATTCCATGTTGAAATTAGGTTAGAGAAACCTATGACAAACTCATGGAAATATTAGAATCAAATTAGATAACTTGAACTTTACAACCTCAAGTGAAGGGCATTGATGAGTATTATAAAATATTACTTCATGTATGTGTTTTAATGTATTAAATAAGTATGTTTGAGTATGTATGATATTAAGGAAAAGAGAATTAAGATTTTGAATGAAAAATGTGAAAGTTGCCTTGAAAAAGTTGTGAAAAAGTGGGGTTTTTCCTAGGTTTCGCCACTCGATATTTCAAAACCACTTTACGGGTGATCTAAGTGCGAGTTAGGAAGATGAATGGAGAAGAATTGAGGAAAGAAATCAAATGGGGAAATTCCCACACACCATTCGCCCAAGGGAGGTCAAGAATGACCAAGTTTTGTTTCGAGTTTCAAAAAATTATTTCGGGTATATGAGGAGTACGATTCATGCAAAGAAAACGGAATTTTAAAACTTTGATTAAGTTGAAATCGAGAAGGGAAGTATGTAGGCAACATAGTGTTCAAATGAATTAATTGAGTTATAAGCAATGTAATGAGTTTTGTATAGTTAAGTTTAGCCTATTCTAAGTGAGAATATGATTATAGGTGAAAAGCAAGTAAGCGAAGCGTGGCAAAGCCATTCAAGCTCTTAATGCCAAGCTTGAGAATAAGATGAGTGCTACACTTTATTTTGAAGCATTTGAAATGAGATTTGAAAGTTAAAAGAAAGATTTCTATTGTGAAGTTCAAGTGATTTCATATATAAGTTTATGCTTGTTTTAAGTGTTTAAACATTTTATAATGTATGTTTGCTAATTTGGTAGTTGAAATGAGCATTTTGATTTATATGATATTTTGTATGAAAAGTAAGTATTTATGATTTCATAAGTATGAGCTTGTTATGAAATGAAATTCAAGTTTTAGTTTTAAGCCCATTTTATAAATGAAGCCATGTTTTATGTTTTTGCAAATAAGAAATGAGATTTCTAGATTCAAAGGTTTGATGTAAAAACAATTGATAAGTTGTTTATGAGAAAATTTATAAGAAAAAGTTTTATTATGTTACGTCTTAAATTTTGAAATAAGTAACTTACTAGTTTGAATGCTTTTGCATGATTAAGATTAACCATTTTGTGCTTTTTATACTAAGCCAAGGTATTTTGGTGCTTATGGCACTTAGAAACGAGTTTTTATGTTTATTGCACTAAGAAAATGAGTTTTGGTTCTTTTTGCACTTAGAAAAAAATATGTTTTAGTGCTTAATGCACTCAGAAATCAAATTTTGTGCTTATTGCACTCAGAAAATAGAGTTTTAGGCTTATTACACTAAGTAAAATAAAAAGAAGTTTTCAAAGGCCATGAGTATATCCACATTTATAAGATTAAGTTTTAGACCCGGTTGGTATATCCCACATTAGTACGGTAAAGTGCTGGGAGAATGTGTCATTAACTTGGGGGGAAATTAAGTCTGTCGTGTCACCTCTACTTGTGTGGGATATTATCTCTATTATGGTTAGCAATATAACATTTCACATATAATTGCGAGATATCTTTGTAAGTAAGTATGTGTCACGGTTGGTGTCAATTAAAATTCTCCACGTCGGTTAGCGTTATCATAGCTATCGCGTGGTAGTAAGTATTATGAGGTACGAATGGTGCTTTTAGAAAGCAAAATAAGTAATTGAAATATTGAAAGCAAAGAAAGATATTTTATATGTTTTAAGCATGTTTTATGATTAAATGAAACTTAAGTTTTGAGAAAGTTTAAGAAATGGAAATTCATTTTATACGCTTTATAGTTCATAAGCTTTCCATGAAGTTTTATGAATATATATAAGTTATACAGATTTTCTATTTTAAGTTATGCATTAAAATGAGATTTAAATTTTTATATGCTTTATAAACTACAAGTTCTATATGAATTTTTATGTATGTATAAGTTCAAATGTTATTCAATTTATAAGCTTTATGTGAACTTTACGCATGTATGAGTTACAATTTTAATATGTATGCTTTGCAATCTAAATGGGATCTATGTTTTTAAAGTTACAAGTTATATGAAGTTTTAATGTATATGTATGTTTATATGCCTTTTGATGCCTTTATGAGTTTTATGGATTTATAAGCTTTATGGGAAGTTTTATGCTCCTACGCATTTTAAAGATTTTCCATTTACACTTTGCAATGGAATAAGCTTTGAAACTTATGAGAAGTTTTAAGAAATAGAAATGCATTTTGAAAAGTTTTTAAGGGAGTATTTTAAGAAATAAAGTTTTTTAAGTTAAAAAGAAATATAAGCACTCACTGAGCTTCCATAGCTCATACTTTTTGTTTCTATGTTAAAAACCTCCTCAGATAATGACATGGGTGACCGAAACGAAAAGGCTCCTCCAGAAGAGTAAGTGAGCAATGACGCGACAGTGCTCCTGCATAAATACATCATGCATATTTTGTATTTGAAAGAAATCATGTGTAAATATATGTTTAAGTTGCAAATGAGTGGTCCAGATTCATTTATGACATAAAAGTTTTAGTTTTTAAATCACTGCATAAGTTTGCAAATGAGTCGATGACAGGACCCAATCCGAATCCCTCCATACGTATGTCTGGAGGGCCCTACCTGACACCCCAACGGATCCCTCCTAACCTTACTTAATGGGCTAAGAGGAACTCGCGAAGCGAACCCTTATAATATTTTCTTAAAGTAAAAACTTAAATGAGTTGGATTTTTTTTTTTTTAATTAGAAAATTCTACAGCATAACAGTTGTGTTTTTAACTTAACCAAAATACTTGCAAAGTAAAATACATTTCCATATACTTTCATTTTTCCAACCTAACTTCTTCCATAAACATGCTTATTATGGTATAAATCAAATTTCCATTTCGTAAATAATCAAAAACATAAAATCATAAATCAATTACTTTACAATTTATGAAAATTTCTTTAAAAGTGATTAAAACTTTTCAAATTCATGCATAATTAATTCACCACTCATTTACGACTTAAACATATATTTATAGATGATTTATTTCACATACAAAATATGAAAATATATTAATACAAAAGCAATGTCGTATTCTTGCCTGTCTACTCTTTTGGAGGAGTTTTCTGATCTTGGTCACCCACTTCCATACTTGAGGAGGCTTTTTTTTTTTTTTTTTAAACATAAAAATAGAAAATGATAAGCCATGGGAGCTCAATGAATGCTTAATTTCTTTTTTTAACTTAAAATATTTTATTTTTTAAAAATACCTCCTTAAAACCTTTTAAACTTCATTTATATTTCTTAAAATTTCTTATAAGTTTTAAAGTGTACTTAAAATTTCTCATAAATTTTGTGAGTGCAAATCCATAAAACACATATATGCATAAAATTTTTTTCATAAAGCTTATAAACCCATAGAACTCATAAGAGTATCGAAATACAAATAAGCCTTATAATTTAGAAAGTAATTTAAACTCATACATACATAACGTTTCCTAAAAACTTAAAAATTAATAAGCATATAAGAAATTCTTATTTCTTAGGCTTTCTTAAGTTTAAATATTTAACTTCAAAACATACATAAAGATCTTTAAAACTCATGTATACATCAAACTTCATATAGCTCACATCTTAAAATGAAAACTTAAACCTTACTTTGATCTCAAAACATACAAATAAAAATTATAAACCCTTAAATGAGTAAAGTCTTATATAAAGCTTTTAAATTGAACAATATCTTGAAACTTAAATATACATATAGATTCATATAGAACTTATGGTTCACAACGTATATAAAAATGGAAATCTCAATTCAATGCATAGCTTAAACTATAATTTCCATAAACCTTATAAATATTGTTGGTTAATTTTTCAATAAACCAAATATATTAAAACCTTGCAAGTGCACAAATCGTTTGACTGAGTATAGCGACAAGCAAGGGTTGATCCCACGAGAAGTTTCAACTTACTTTAATTTTAAATTTATTTAAGATATAAACTAGAGCAATTAAAATAAATAAAAGGGTTTTTGGAATTAAATTGAGAATAAACTAAACTAATGCATAAAATTAAATAAAAGAAAATCAATAAATAAAAACTTAGTTAGGACATTCTATCCACCACTAAACAATCCCTCAATTTGCTAAAAAGATTAATAAAGCAAATTCATGATAATGCATGATGAAGATATTCACGACAAGGTATGATTAACTCATGTCGTTTTGATTCTTCCTTAATTAGTATACAAATCGCATGATGTCTACGTAGATGCGTGTATTCCTAATTATAACCTAGCATGATGTCTACTTAGGTTTAATAATTGGAACCCATTAAGCACTAGAAGAATATGAATATCACACAAATCCTAGAATATGATGTCTATTCTAGGTATCTATGAATTAATGTCTCTCAATTGGTTCGTAAGCAATTGATTGTTGCAAACAAAGAATATGCCCGTATGATGTGCGGTTTATATTCTTACAACATAATCCTAAAAATATGTTTCTAAGGTGATCAATCAAAGAAACAAAATAAATAGAATAAATTTAAACTAGAGACATTAATTTCATCATGCAAAATATAAATCTTTATTGAAAAGATAAACAAATTGAGTTCATGTTTAGGGCTTCAAGTTAGCCCTAACTAATAAACTAACTAAATAAAAATAAAGAAAAGAAAAGATGAAACCGAAGCCTTCATTCTTGCTCCTCTGCTTCTCTCTCTGTCTTTCCAATCTCTCCTTCCGATCTTTGTCTTCTCCTCTCCCCCTAATTGAATGGTGAAAGCACCTATTTATAGGCACTCAATCCTTGAGAGACAAGATTTCCTCAATTGAGAAGGATTCTACTTTCAACTTTGATTTAGAATTAAGTTTTGATTTGGAAAGTGAATCCCTTTTATTTTAGGACTAAAACTCTTCCTAATTGCTTGACTCATTTAATTAGGACATTTTAAGGTTTAGGAAATTGATTAGGAATGCTAAAAGAGGAAATTTGAATTTCCTATGTTTTCCCGTAGCTGTCAGGTCTCGTGACAGCCTGACCTTCGTGTACTAAATCGGTCATAAATTTCTCTAGCAAACTCCAATTCTTAAACCGTCAGCGGCTATGGAAACTAGACATCCGGGGCTTTAATTTGATAGGTTATGGCTCACACAACTCGAACTATACACTTCATACGAGCTCCCGCAAGTCACGTCACGTTTCTGCCCAAAATTCTGTAATTTCCTTCTAAAACATTCTCCAATTCCTTGAGCTGCAATTAATCTTCAAAAATCATTCGATTTCATCATTTTTCTTCTCAAAACCTAATTCAAAACATAAAAATACAAAACAAATTAAAAGTACCAATTCCACACAAAAACATAACATAAATAATAGGTAATATGAGCATAAAATAATAATAATTAATTACTCAACAAATACCCCCAAACCTATATTTTGCTAGTCCTCGAGCAAAACTAGAACTTTAAAACAACCTAATCTAAAAATACAGAAAATAAAACACAATCCATTTTCGTAGGTAAACACGATGGCATTGAGCGTATACCACAAGCCTTTAAACCCCTAGGTGTCCCTAGTAGGAGGAGTTGTGTCTCCTGAGGGTTTACCAGCAACGATACCCACAAACGTTAAAACATTCCACCCATAACTTATCAACATATTACTAAATGCACATCAACAGAAATCTCACACATGTATGATCTTTTATCAGGACTAAAGATAAGTCACTAACAATCTAAAACATAATTGTCAACAATCTCACACCACTCTCAAAGCAATCTCATTTCAAAACACCATATTCACATGTCATGGACTTATTTTGCCTCGACTCTAATCCTCACAAGATATCACTCATAAGTCTCTCAAGAGTCCTAAGGCGAACACTCATGCAATCATATGTGACAGAGGCTATGTAAAGGCTTAGCAAGCGTCTTTTACATCACATATGAATATAGACATTGAAAAAAACCGCACTTTAAGTAAATAGATCTCATGAATGGAATCAAATACTAAGAACGTAGATAGAGCATGATGACATACTTTAACTCTCAAACTGAACTTTCCTCTTTCAAAGATCAATAAGCCATATTAAAGGTTGTATTTGGGCTAAGGTTGATTAATGGGTAAGCAATAAATGGTCTAGGTTCAAAAAGAACTTAGAATCACACCAAAGCACTTCATTCATTGTTCTTTTTTTCTTCTCTTCACAACCTTCTTTCTTTTCTATTCTTCACTCTTCCTCCTTCATTCACTTCCACTTTCCCTCGCATATTTAGGCATCATAAAACTTGATTTGTGCTCCTTACATATTTTATTCAATTTTATTTTTTTTCTTTTTTTCTTTTTTTTTTACCTTTTTTTTTCTTTTTTTTTTTTCAAAACAATAATGCATAGAAGCACACTTTTTCAATACATATGCCCATGTACACATCATATCAATACTAACACTTTAATTCTCTTCTCCTTTGCACCACTTGGTAGGATCCCAAACTTCTAAAGTATGGTTAAATTTAAGTCTCAATAGGATCATTTAGTAAGGGTAGACAAAGAAAAAGGCTAAATATGTTTGGCTTCAAAGGGTTTGATGATGTATTTAATTTCAAAGTGAGAGAATAGGCTTTTAAAAGGTGAAAACTTGCCTATATTACTCCTAAGAAGTCCATCCAATTCTTAAATCAAAGCAACTCATGTTATCTACAATGATGATTTGTTCTTTAGTATTCAATGCAAAACCTATAGAGATCATCTATTAAGAACAAAGGCGAAGAGTGTTTAAAGAGTAGAAACAATTAAATCCCTAAAAAAGAAATGCTTCAAAAGCTCAAATCCTCACCAAGAGTAGTCTCCACTAATAGTCCACAATTCATGCAAACATAGTATTCATCCACTCAATTAACTAAGATCATAGTATTCAAAAGTCTCAAATTATGCAAAGATATTCATGACTACTCCCTAGTAAAGATATCCAATCAAAAACATGCATAAAAACTCCATCAACAGACACAAAGTAACTAGCCAATTTGCTATAGTAGAATTGAAAAACTAAAAACAAAAAAAAACAAAAAATTTACGAAAAATGTTGAAAATTTTTATCAAAACCTAAAGCCTAAAAACGTTTTTCACCACCCCCAAACCTAAACTAAACATTGTCCTCAATGTTTCAAATGTAAAGCATAAGCAAGAGAAGCGTGAAAAACAAAAATAAAAGGAAAGAAAAGGAACGAAATTACCTGGATGGGTTGCCTCCCATCAAGCGCCTTAGTTAACGTCTTGGCTAGACATTCTTCTATCACTTTATCAACCTGGCTCCCATGGGTAGGTGTGTCTGCACATTAATGGTCTTAACCCTTTACGCTTGAATTTGCTCCAAGATATTTTGTCTCGACCATTAAAGACACGCCCTTGATGGTATGATTTAGGATAAACTTCCAACTGCTTGTACCCATTCCATCTTCTGAGTCTCTTTCTTAAATATCTTCCTCTCTCATATGGATGAAAAAGGAATTTTCTTTTCATAGCATATAACTCATAAGGATCCAATAATAGCTCATTTGAACACACATCTTCTACCTCTTTGTTCTTCAGATCAACCTTATAACTATCCCCTTCCATTGGTAGCAGTTCGCTAGTCTCAATTTGTGGCATCTTCTCAGGTTCTTTGTCTTGACTTAAGGTCTCTTCAACTTCACATTCTTCTTTATCTTCCCACTCATCATCAGTAAAATATTTGAATGCTGAAGTAGACTCATCCTCGCCCTTTTCAAGCTCTTCTCCACTATTCAAAGTAATTGCATGACACTGCTCATCTTCCTCCAGCTCGTATTGGGGAGGCAAGGTTACCAACTGTTCAACTTGGTATTCCAAGTTCTTGATACTTTGTCCCATTTGGTTTTTCAAATTTTTTATTCTTGCGGCCATTTGAGCATTGGTTTGTCTTGTCTCCTGTATGAAAGATATGAGCATCTCTTCAAATTTTGTATTTTGCTCAACAGATTCTTCTTCTTAAGATGCATTATTGAACTGGTGATTATAGCCTTGAAAATACTGTGGACTATAAGGTTGCTGAAATTGATCTTGAAAATTCGATGGATATGAATTTTGATCGAAATTCGGTTGACCATTCCATCCTGAGTTGTAGAAGTTTGAATGAGGATGATAGTATTGTTGATTAAAATCAGACACATAATTGTCTAATGCTTGACTACTCCAACAACTATCATTCCATTGACTACCACTCCAATTCTTGCTCCTTACGGCTGGGTTTTGGAAATCATTCATCCCACCATGATTGCACCATTGGTAGTTCCTACAGGCCATTCCTTGGTCTCGTTCCACCTCTTCGTACATTGTCGAACAATTTCTCGATAAGCGTCCTCTATTAGCACACATATTTTGGGAAATAAGTTGCTGCACAACACGAGTTAAGTTATCTAATTGAAACCCCAAATCATCAAAATTGTCCTCACGTAATCTGTGGTTGTGGTGAGAGCCATGGTCCTGAAAAGAGAAAAAAATAATTAAACTAAAAACTGAAAAATAAAACAAAAATAAACTTAAAATCAAAGCAAGTATGTTAACTCCCCGGCAACGGCGCCAAAAACTTGTTGGTTAATTTTTCAATAAACCAAATTTATTAAAACCTTGCAAGTGCACAAATTGTTTGACTGAGTATAGCGACAAGCAAGGGTCGATCCCACGAGAAGTTTCAACTTACTTTAATTTTAAATTTATTTAAGACCTAAACTAGAGCAATTAAAATAAATAAAAGGGTTTTTGGAATTAAATTGAGAATAAACTAAACTAATGCATAAAATTAAATAAAAGAAAATCAATAAAAAAAAACTTAGTTAGGACATTCTATCCACCACTAAACAATCCCTCAATTTGCTAAAAAGATTAATAAAGCAAATTCATGATAATGCATGATGAAGATATTCACGACAAGGTATGATTAACTCATGTCGTTTTGATTCTTCCTTAATTAGTATACAAATCGCATGATGTCTACGTAGATGCGTGTATTCCTAATTATAACCTAGCATGATGTCTACTTAGGTTTAATAATTGGAACCCATTAAGCACTAGAAGAATATGAATATCACACAAGTCCTAGAATATGATGTCTATTCTAGGTATCTATGAATTAATGTCTCTCAATTGGTTCGTAAGCAATTGATTGTTGCAAACAAAGAATATGCCCGTATGATTTGCGGTTTATATTCTTACAACATAATCCTAAAAATATGTTTCTAAGGTGATCAATCAAAGAAACAAAATAAATAGAATAAATTTAAACTAGAGACATTAATTTCATCATGCAAAATATAAATCTTTATTGAAAAGATAAACAAATTGAGTTCATGTTTAGGGCTTCAAGTTAGCCCTAACTAATAAACTAACTAAATAAAAATAAAGAAAAGAAAAGATGAAACCGAAGCCTTCATTCTTGCTCCTCTGCTTCTCTCTTTGTCTTTCCAATCTCTCCTTCCGATCTTTGTCTTCTCCTCTCCCCCTAATTGAATGGTGAAAGCACCTATTTATAGGCACTCAATCCTTGAGAGACAAGATTTCCTCAATTGAGAAGGATTCTACTTTTAACTTTGATTTAGAATTAAGTTTTGATTTCGAAAGTGAATCCCTTTTATTTTAGGACTAAAACTCTTCCTAATTGCTTGACTCATTTAATTAGGACATTTTAAGGTTTAGGAAATTGATTAGGAATGCTAAAAGAGGAAATTTGAATTTCCTATGTTTTCCCGTAGCTGTCAGGTCTCGTGACAGCCTGATCTTCGTGTACTAAATCGGTCATAACTTTCTCTAGCAAACTCCAATTCATAAACCGTCAGCGGCTATGGAAACTAGACATCCGGGGCTTTAATTTGATAGGTTATGGCTCACACAACTCGAACTATACACTTCATACGAGCTCCCGCAAGTCACGTCACGTTTCTGCCCAAAATTCTGTAATTTCCTTCTAAAACATTCTCCAATTCCTTGAGCTGCAATTAATCTTCAAAAATCATTCGATTTCATCATTTTTCTTCTCAAAACCTAATTCAAAACATAAAAACACAAAACAAATTAAAAGTACCAATTCCACACAAAAACATAACATAAATAATAGGTAATATGGGCATAAAATAATAATAATTAATTACTCAACAAATATTCACAAAACTCCATAGGAAACTTATGGATTATAAAATGCATAAGATGAATTTCCATTTCTTAAATTTTTCTCGAAACTTAATTTCATTTGATCGTAAAATATACTTAAAACATATTAAATATTTTCCTTTGTTTTCAATACCTAAATATACTTACTTAATTTTTGAAAAGCACCATCCGTTCCCCATAATACTTACAACCATATGATAGCTATGACATGCTAACCGACGTGGAGTCACGTGGCACTTTTAACAGACACCAACCGTGACGCTTACTTACTTACAAAGACATCCCATAGTTACGTGCGGAATATTATATCGCTAGCCATAACACGAGATAATATCCCACAAAGGTAGAGACGACGCGACAGACTCAATTTCCCCCCGAGTTAGTGACGCATCCGCCCCAAGACTTGCCATACTAATGTGAGATATACCGGCCAGGTCTAAACTTACTTATAGAGGTGGGTACACTTATGGCCTTTGAAAATCCATTTTATTTTCTTACTTAGTGCAAAAGCACAAAAACTCTCTTATTGAAGTGCAATAAGCACTAAATCTTAATTCATAATGCATAAGATACAAAAATTCATATTTTAAAATGCATAAGGCTTCAAATTTCATTTTCTTAGTGCATAAAGTACAAAATATCATTTGAAACTTATTCATACATAAAGCCTCATATATACATAAAGTTTCATAGAGACATTAAATTTTAATAAACATACAAAATGGTTAATAAACTTCATATACAAACTTATATATCCATGCAAATTATGCATAAAGACTTCATAAGAACTTCATAATTGCGTAAGCCTCACATAAAACATGTAAATTGCCAAGCTTGTAAAGTACCCAACGCTTAAAATTCCTTATAGTGAAATCTAAAATGTTTATCTATGCATAACATAAAACATAGCCTTATTTGTAAAAATGACTTAAATTAAAACTTAAACTTCAATTCAAACAAGCTTATAATTATAAAATCATAATTGATAACCTTCCCTACGAATGTCATATAAATCCAATTGCTTACTTAAAATACCAAAACGGCAAATACATTGTAAAATGTATAAACAATTAAATCAAGTATAAACTTATATACAAAATTACTTGATCAATTACCATAAAAATTTTCTTATAACTTTCGAATTTGATTTCAAACGCTTCAAAATAAAATGCAGCACTCACAATATGATTTCTCTCATAACTTTTAAAAACTAATTTCAAACACTTAAAAAAAATGGGTGTAGCACTCACCTTAAATTCAAATTTCCTTAAGTGAGCTCCAATAGCCTTCATTGGTTCCGCTTCCTTCCTTTTCACCTTTGGTTTAGCTTGATCTTGCTTCCAAACTTGTTTTCTTGCTTAGGATGGCTTGGATTCTTGATTGGAACTTGAAAAAGCATGAAACCAACTTATTTCACCTTTCTTCCATGCATGGCCAAAACCCCTCTTCTCCATTTCTCTCAATCTTGTTTTTGTGTGTGTGTGGCGAGAAATGGCTTGAAACATTGTCTAAGTCAACATATTTATACTAATATTTCTCATAAATGACCAATATGTCCCTTAATTAATTGATTTTTGGCCCTTAACTCATGCTTATTCCATTTTGGCCCATTTCATGTAAATTTATTTCAAATTGATCCATAAACTTCCATAATTATCCATTCGATTGTCTTTAATCAATTTTAATTAATCTCAACCACAATTTTGTCAAAAATGACTATTAAGTGTTAATCCACCATTGGTCCATCAATAATCACATGGATTGTGCTTTTAGAATGGGTTTAATATCATAACATCTCATTTATACCCTTAACATTAAAAATTAATACAATTCATTCCGAAATAAATTCCTAATTAATTCTATGATCAACGATTCATCAAATTGACTTTACAGTACTCTAATTAGATCTCTTAGGATTCAATCCATGACTTCGAAAAAGTTCAAACGGAATTTAAGTCAACAGTATTCACAATCTTGTCCATAAGGGCATTTTCGTCGGGTAACATTCGAAACCTTCAGAAACTACCCAAACGGACTCATTTTTACTTCGTTTCCGTTTTATTGGGTCCTACTAATCATTATAAATATTTTCAATTTTCCAGTCCGTCTCAAAATTTCAGTATTCATCAAGGTACTATTCACCTGGGGATACTATTCACCCGAAAATATTACTATTCATTCGTAAATTCACTGTTAATCATAAAATAAAAGTTTGGGGTCCTACAGTCGATTCTGATTTCATGCTTTTACGTTTGATGAAACGGAAATTATGATTGGTGCCATTGAAATGTACATTTCTGGCCAAAAGAAGTTGGGTTGAGTTTGAAAATAGTTGGAAGTGTAAACTTTCTTTTTCAGGTTACTTTGGTTAAGTTAAAAGTGCAGTCATTATGCTGCCAGATTTTTTTCTTTTAGAAAATGACTTGGCTTTAAAAAGTCGAAATGAAACTATAGTTTTGAAAAAGAAACCAACCCAACTAGCTTTCTAAGAAAATGGATGAATAAGTTTAAAAGCAGAAAAAAAAAAGAAAATTAAAGGTTCGCTCTGCAAATTTCTCTTAGCCCGTCTAGTAGGGTTTAGGAGGGATTCATTAGGGTGCTGGACAGGCCCTCTGAACATAAGTATGGAGGGATTCGAATTGGGTCCTATCATCCAAAGGCTCCTTTGGGACCTCGTCGACCTCTATAATGCATAATGTTGTGAATTCAACAAAAACTACATTATATGACACTTGTATTATATATACGAAAAATAATGAAATTCTTAGGGTTGCTTGTTCATAAAACAATGTAAAACACATTGTAAAATTAAATCATAAAAATAAGCAATCCAAACCTCACCCTGATACCAACCCTGATAGGTCCCCTTCCATAGGCAGCCTACTTGGCACCCCACGGTAGCCCTGAAGTGGATATCTGATCCCACTGGAAAGTTTCCATGAAGCTGAGCCGTTTTATTTTTTGTTAAACCTTCTAAATCCTCTGTTTATTGCATAAACATGGGGAAAAGTTTTGATTTTGTTTCGCTTGATTTCAAAATAATTTTATTAAAATTCGGACATCATAACTGTTGTTTTTCCAAATATACCACCCTACGAAAGTTTACAAAATATAAACTCTTCTAAAAGCAATCAATTTCCCCAAACTTCAAGGCCTCCGGCCCTCAATTTCCAATTCACAGCACAAACACAATAAATTCAATCAAAACTAATATATATATATAACATAATTGAAATAACATGATTTAAACACATAATTGTTTACAAAACATAATATAATTTATACACAAGTGTCAATTTGTTTTCTTTACAAAACATATCAATTCAACTTATATACATTCACACCTAAATGCACTCAGTCCTTTAATCCTGTAGGGGTGTCCTTACCCTTGATGTACCAATGCCTGCACCTAGGGAGATTTATTTATAAAACACAAAATATATGATGAGCTAAATGAGCTTAGCGTAAGCCCTCAATCCCATTTTATGGTTTCCCTAATACTAGTCCCTTATCGATCATTTAAGATTCTAAGTGATCAAGGAAAGTGTTCATGATTGTAGGAAATTTTCAGAAATTTATTGAACCTAATTGGAGAATAAATAGAAGGGTAAATGGTCAATTCCCTTTTAGTCCATATGAGTTAATGTGATAAAGGACTAAATTGAAAACAAGTTTATCAATTTGGGGTCAATTCATAATTAAGCAAAGTGAAGGGATGAAAACCAAATTTTTCTAGGACATAATGGTCATTTTTGAAAAAGATCAAACTATATATACAAAGACTTAGCCATTTCTCACCCAAAACAAAGAAGAAAACCGAGAGAGTGCAAAAATGGGGTAGATCAATTGGTTTTAACCAATTTTCAAGCTCCAAATTAAATAATCAAGAGTTAATTAAGTAATCAAGCAACTCTAAGCTAGAAGAACAAGTTAGAAGCAAGATCAAAGCCAAACCAAGGTTAGTTTTATGATTTTTGAAGTTGTTTCAATGATGTTTGTGTGATGATTTGGTTGGGTTTTTGATATGGGTTTTTATGTATGATTGAAGTTAAGTTTTAAGGGACCTAAAATAAGATTAAAGCACATGGAAATCATTAGGTTTGATGAGCTAGGTTTTGGTGGGAGAAACCATAAAGTTTGAATGGAGATTGTTTAAATAAAACAAGTTGCATATTAAGTGTTTGATGAAATGCCTAAGTGAAATAAAATGAAAAATTTGAATGAAATGAATTTGGTGTATGTTATGGCATAAAGGCCATAGTGAGCGATGTAGGAATCTAATGGAAATCTAATGTTTTAAGCATGATTCCATGTTGAATTCATGCTAAGGAAACCTAAGATAAGCTAATGGAAGTGTTAGAAACTCATTTAGATCACTTGTATTTATGGCCTCAAGTGACAGGCATTGATGAGTATTATGTAATATCACCTCATGTATGAGTTTTAATTCATTAAATGAGTATTTTTAAGTATGTACGGCATTAAGGAAAAGAGAATTAAGATTTAAATGAAAAATGTAAAAGTTGCATTGAATAGGTGGTGAAAAAGTGGAGTTTTTCCTAGGTTTCGTCACCTGATAGTTGGAATGTTTCAGAATGCTTTACGGGTGATCTAAATACGAGTTAGGGAGATGAATGAAACAAGCATAAAGTGAAGAGCAGCCCTAGGTTGGGCTGTGTGTTACATTCGGCTAAGGGAGGTCTAAAAAGACCAATTTTCGTTCTAATCTTCAAACAATGATTTTGTGTATATGAGGGTGTTCCTAGGTGAGAATAAGTAGAATTCATGGAAAGAAAACGGAATTTTAAAGCTTTGATTAAGTTGAAATCGAGAAAGGAAGTATGTAGGCAACATAGTGTTTAAATGAATTAATTGGATTATAAGTTACGTGATAGGTTTTGTGAGGTTAAAATTAGTGTATTCTAAGTGAATATGTGATGTGTAGGTAAAGGGCAAGCTAGCGGAATGAGCAAAGGCTATTGAAGCTCCAAATGCCAAGCTTGAATAATGTGAGTGCTATACATTGTTTTGAATTGCTTATGATTGATTTATAAAGTTTTTGGAGTAACTGAAATGCTATAAGAGAAATATTGTGAGCTTTTTGATTTATATGATATTTTGAATGAAAAGTGGTGTTTGTTTTAAGATATGATTGATTTATATGTTTGCCATTTTAAAATATGAAATCAGCATTTTAATTTCTATTATGTTTTGTATGAAAAAGTTAAGTAATTATGAATTCATAAGTATGATTTTTATTTGGAAATGAATTTAAAGTTTTGGTTTTAAGTTTTGTTAGCCAATGAGGCTATAATTTATAAGTATGCACTCAAAAGTAAGGTTTGTAAATTCAAAGGTTTAAGGCGAAAACAAACGATATGTTTAAATGTTTTTGCATGATTAAGATAAGCCATTTTGGGCTTTTTGTCCTTAGTAAGGACAATTTGTGCTTTTGCACTTAAAAATATGAGTTTTGGTGCCTAACTCACCTAAAAATCGGATTTTGTGTTTGTTGCACTCATATGAGGGATTTTGTGTTTTTACATTAAGTAAAGGCAAAATAAGTTTTCAAAGGCCATAAGTATAACCACCCTTATAAGTTTAAATTTTAGACCCAACCGATATATCTCACATTAGTATGACAAAGTTTTGGGGGGTGATGCATCACTAACTTGAGAGGAAATTAAGTCAGTCGTGTCGCCTCTACTTGTGTGGGATATTATCTCGTGTTATGGTTAACGATATAATATTCTGCACATAACTACGGGATGTCTTTGTAAGTAAGTAAGTGTCATAATTGGTGTTAAATCAAAAACACCACGTGACTCCATGTCAATTGACGTTATGCTTAGCTATCGCGTGGTTGTAAGTAATATGGGGTACGAATAGTGCTTTTAGAAAAATAAAGTACTTATTTGATATATTAAAAGCAAAGAAAAATATTTTATTTGCTTTAAGTATGTTTTATGATTGAATGAGAGTTGAGTTTTAAGAAAGTTTAAGGAACTGAAATTCATTTTATGTGTTTTATAATTCATAAGCTTTTTATGAAGTTTTATGAATATATATGTTTTACGGATCTTCTATTTCATGCTATGCATTGAATTGAGATTTAAACTTTAATAGGTTTTATAAAATTACAAGTTCAATATGAAACTTTATGTATATATGAATTCGAAATGCTATTTAATTTATAAGCCTTATATGAACTTGATGCGTACTGAGTTTTTAGTTTTTATAAGTTTGTTTTATAAACTAAATGAGAATTATGATTTGTTTTAGCTACAAGTTATATGAAGTTTGTGAATTTATAAGTTTTACAAGTTTTAGCTTATAACTTTATGCATGTATAAGTTAAAATGCTATGTAATTTTATAAGTTTATATGAAATTCAAATATTTATGAATTTATAGTTCTCATATGTATGTTTTGAAAATTAAATGAGATTTATTCTTTTTAAGCCGTGAATTACATGAAGTTTTTATGTAAATATGCTCACATGTATCTTGATGTCCTTATAAGTTTTTATAGTTTTATAAGTTTTACGTGAAGTTTTAAGCGTTTGTACGTTTTAAAGAATTTCCATTTACGTTTTGAAATGGAACAAGATTTGAGATTTATAATGAGTTTTAAGAAAAGGAAATGTGTAAGCCCTCAATCCCATTTTATGGTTTCCCCAATAATAATTCCTAAGCGATATTTTAAGATCCTAAGTGATAAAGGAAAGTGCCCATGAATGTAGGAAATTTCCATAAATCGATTGAACCCAATTGGAGATTAAATAAGTAATATAAGGGATTGAATTGTAAATGGCCTTAAGTGAATTGTTGAGTGTGCTAAGGGACTAAAATGAAGCAAGTTTTCCTACTTGGGGTCAAAGTGGAATTAGGCAAAGTTCAAGGGTAGAAACCAAATTTTCCTAAGACATAATGGTCATTTTTAAAGAAGATCAATATAAATACATGAACTTAGCCATTTTTCCACTCGTTTTAATGTCCAAACAAACACAAACCGAGAGAGTGATGGAAAGAAAGAGAGATTTCGGCCATGTGAGGAAGATATGGGAAACAAGTGATCCAAGCCAATTTTCAAGCCTCCAATCAAGATTCCAAGGCAATCTAAGCAAGAAAAACAAGCCTAGCACAAGATTCAAGCTAAAAGAGGTTGGTTTGCACAACTTTGGGCTTGTTTGAATGATATTGTGTTGATGTTTATGATGATGTTTTTGTGGGTTTTTAGTATTGGTTTTTATGTATGATGGAAGTTGACTTTTATGAGACTAAAAGTAGGTGTAAACTATATAAAAACCATTAAGTTGATGCGTTAGAGTTTTGATGGGAGAAACCTTAAGTTTGTATTGAATTGGTTTTAGTTAAAAATATGTTGTAGATAAGGTGTTTGACAAAATGCCTAAGTGAAATAAAATGCAAAATTTGAATGAAATAAATTGGTTATGTGTTAGGCCATGTAAGACCATAATATGAGAAGTATGAAACCAATGTCATTTGATGGTATTAAGCACGATTCCATGTTGGAATTATGACAAGGAAACCTAGGATAAGCTGATGAAATTGTTAGAAATTCATTTAGACAACTTGTCTTTTATGGCCTCAAGTGATGGGAATTGATGAGTATTATGTAATATCATTTCATGTATGTGTTTTAATGTATTAAATGAGTACGTTTAAGTATATATGACATTAAGGAAAAGAGAATTAAGATTTTAGAATGTAAAATGTGAAAATTACATTGAAAAAGTAGTGAAAAAGTGAGGTTTTTCCTAGATTTCGTCACCCGTTCGTTGGAATTTTTCATAACCGTTTTACGGGTGACCTAAGTGCGAGTTAGGGAGGTGAATGGAGTTAAAATTGAGGAAAGAAAACAAATGGGTTGGTCTGTGAATAGTGTTCAGCTAAAGGGGGTGCCAAAAATGTGACTTTTCGTTTCAAGCTCTAGAAAACTATTTCGAGCATATGGGGATGTTCCTAGATGAATATAATAAGGTTCATGAAAAAAAAAAATCAGAATTTTTGAGCTTTGGTTAAGTAGAAATTAAGTAGGGAAGTTTTTTAGTGAAAAATGTCCTTTTATGAGTTACTTGAGTTAGAAGTTAATTAATGAGTTTTGTGAAGTTAAAATTAGTGTATTTTAAGCGAATATGTGATGTGCAGGTGAAGGGAAAGCTAGCGGAGTGAGCGAAGGCTATTGAAGCTTACTAATGCCAAGCTTGAATTAGGTGAGTGCTACACCTTGATTTGAAGTGTTTTTAATTAGTTTGAAAAGATATAAGAAAATTCCTATGTTGAATGTTAAAGAAATTTTATATACAAGTTTATGCATATTCTACATGTTTAGGTATTTTGTAAGTGTAATTGTCATCTTAGTATTTGAAAGGAGTCTCTTGATTATATGATATTTTGTATGAAAAGTAAGTATTTATGACTTTATAAGTATGAAATTGTTATGAAATGAAATTTAAGTTTTAAGTTTTAAGCCTCTTTTATATATATATATATATATATATGAAGCTATGTTTTATGTTATGCAAAGAAAAGTAATTTTTAGATTTCACTATAAGTGATTTTAAGTATTTAGTACTTTATAAGCTTTGCAATTTATATGTTTATATGATGCTTATGCAAAAATGAAGTTTTTATGAATTCTTTATGTATATTTTGCATTGATATATATGTTTTATATGAAGTTTTATTAGCTATTGTATATGTTTATTATAATCTAAGTTCTACATGAAGTTTCATATATATAAATATGAGGTTTTATGTACGATTAAGTATAAAATGATATTTTATTCTTTTGCACTGAGTAAGTAAAATAAAAATCAAGTTTTCAAGGCCATAAGTATACCCATTTTTTTTATAAGTTAAGTTTTAGACCCAGTCGGTATATCCCACTTTGATATGGCAAGTCCTAGGGGGGATGCGTCACTAACTTGGGGGGAAATTGAGTTTGTCGCGTTGCCTCTACTTTTGTGGGATATTATCTTGTGTTATGGTTAGCGATGTAACATTTCACACATAATTGCGAGATATCTTTGTAAGTAAGTAAGTGTCACGGTTGGTGTCTATTAAAAGCGCCACGTGACTCCATGTCGGTTAGCGTTATCATCGCTATCGCGTGGTTGTAAGCATTATGGGCTACAAATGGTGCTTTTCAAAAATTAAGTATTTAAAGTATTGAAAGCAAAGAAAGATATTTTGTATGTTTTAAGTATGTTTTACGATTAAATGAAATTAAGTTATTATTTATGATTTTGTAAGTATGAGTGTATGAAATAAAATTAAGTCTTAAGTTTTAAGTTTAAATCCCTTTTTATAAATAAAGTTAGGTTTTATGTTGTCCAAGGGAAAGTAAATTTCTTGATTTCACTTAAGTGAATTTAAGTGCTAGTACTTTATAAGTTTGCAATTTATATGTTTTATATGAGGTTTATACCATTAGGAAGTTTTATGAATTCTTTCCATATACCTTACATTGATATATATGTTTTATATGAAGCTTTATTAGCTATTTATATGCTTATTAAAATTTAAGTTCCATATGAAGTTTTATGTATTTATATGAGGTTTTATATATGGTTAAATTTAAAATAATATTTTGTGTTTTTACACTAAGTAAGAAAATAAAAATGAATTTTCGAATGCCATAAGTATACCCATCTTTATAAGTAAGTTTTAGACCCGGTCGATATATCCCACAATAGTATGGCAAGTGCAGAGAGGGATGTGTCACTAACTCAGGGGGGATTTAAGTTTGTCGTGTCACCTCTGCTTTTGTGGGATATTATCTCGCGTTATAGTTAGTGATGTAATATTCCACACATAACTACGGGATGTCTTTGTAAGTAAGTAAGTGTCACAATTGGTGTCTGTTAAAAGCGTCATGTGACTCTACGTCAGTTAGCGTATTGCAGCTTCCGTGTGGTTGTAAGCATTATGGGGTATGAATGATGCTTTTCAAAAATTAAGTAAGTATTTGAAGTGTTAAATGCAAAGAAAAGTATTTTATATGATTAAGTTTGTTTTTACGATTACAAAAGATTTAAGTTTTAAAAAGGTTTAAGAAATGGGAATTTAATTTATACGTTTTATAACTTATAAATTTTCTGTGAATTTTTATGAATATATTTAAATTTTACGGATTTCTCATTTTAAGCTATACATTGAAATTGATTTAAATTTTATACGTCTATAAACTATAAGTTCTATATGAATCTTATGTATGTGTAAGTTTAAATGAAATTCAATTTTATAAGTTTTATATGAATTTTATGCATATACGAGTTGAAATTTTCATACGTAGGATTTATATCTTAAATAAGATTTGGACTTCATAAGTTCTAAGTTAAATTGAGTTTTATGTATATATAAGCCCTCGACCTTATTTACGGATTAATAGTATTTTTTGGGTGAATAGTATCCAATAAATAGTAAAATTTTAAGACGGACCCTAGAAATTTGAAAATATTTAGAATGATTAGTATGACCCAATAAAACTGAAACGGAGTAAAAATGAGTCCATTTGGTAGTTTTTGAAGGTTCCGAAGTTATCCGATGAAAACGCTTTTATGGACCAGGATTATGAATATCATATTGTTCCAAAACTCGCTGCTCGCTACTCAATCGGCGACCCAATGAGCAGTGAGTAATAGACTACTCAGCGAGTACTCGACGAGCACTGTTTTGAGGGGTAAATTATTATTTTTTAAAATTGCATGGCATAAACTGATATTTTTTAAATATTAGGGACCAATTTGATACTTTTGACCATTGAATTTTATCAAACCTCAGGGGGATTTGTGTAATATGGCATCTATAAATAAAAACAACCACCATTTTTACCTCTCTCTCTCTCTCTCTCGCCGCCTCCATCCCTCATCATTTTTCTCTTCTCTCTTTCTCACTCACTCCAATGTCTCCACCCCTCTCTCACAGGTCACAACTGATCTTCTCTCCCACCATTTCAAAGACCATTCAACCACCATTAGTTATCACTTATCACGGTGATAACGAAAACGGTGACAAACAGTGACATTGACGGCGACTACGCTGCAATGGATGAAGCGACGAACGGCAGCAAACTCACCAGGCAGAGAACACGGCAGCAGTGCACCGGCGGGCAAAAAATATGAGCAGAACTGCAGAAGTGTAGAACGAAAGTGAAAACTGAAGAAGAAACAATCCGAGATGGCCGAGTTGTCCGAGTTGGGCCGAGTTTGGCTGAGTTGATCCGAGTTGGGCCTGAGTTGGGCCGAGTTATTGCCAGACCCGAGTTGAACCTCCGATCTAGGGGTTCTCGGATCGGCCACCGGCCGAGCAGCGATTTCACGGTGAGAAATCGACCAACTCGACCGAGATTTTAAACCATGGTGAATATTGTTGACCTAAACTCCGTTTGAAATTTTTTTGAAGCCACGGATTGAGTTCTAAGGGATCTAATTAGAGTATTGTAAAGTCAATTTGATGAATGGGTGATCATAGAATTAATTTAGAATTTATTTCAGAATGAATAGTAAGTATGACAAGAGACTAAAAGAAATAAGTTTTCCTACTTGTGGTCAAAGTAGAGTTAAGAGAAAGTGAATTATGGATCAAATGAAATGAGTTTACATGAGATGGCCCAAAGTGGAATAAGCAAGAGTTAAGGGCCAAAGTATAATTAATTAAGGGACATGATGGTCATTATGGAATTGTTAAAATATAAATATGTTGACTTAGTCATTTTGCTTCAATTCTCGCCAACACACACAAACTCACACAAACACTTACAAAACAAAGAAGAAAACTGAGACAAGAGAGGGAGAGCTAGTAGTGTTCGGCCAAAGGAGAGAATAAGTGATCAAGCTAGTTTCAATCAATTTTTGACATCCCAATCCATTAAGCAAGCTTCCATAAGCTAGGAACTCAAACTAGAAGCAAGAACCAAAACAAATCAAGGTTAGTTTACTTACTTTTGAGCTTGTTTTGTGATGTTGTGTTGGTGATTTTAATGGTGTTTGAGTTCGTTTTGATTGGGGGATTTTATCTATGTTGAGAGAGGATTTGTTGGAGACTTGAAAAGTATGTATAGATGGCATGGAAACGTACTAAGATTGATGAGCTAGGGTTGGCTTGAGATAGATTTTAGGTTGGTTTTAGATTGGAAACAAATGAAATGAGATGTAGACAAGGTATTTGATAAAATGTCTCAAAGAACTAACATTCAAAACTTGATGGAAATGAATCTAGTATGTGTTGTAACATGTGAGGCCTTATGGAGAAGTATGAGAATCCAATGGTATTGAGATGTTTTAGGCATGATTTTATGTTGTTTAAGTGACCAACAAACTTATGAAAATGATTGAAATGGAATTAGAACAACTTCCATTGTAAGGTAATGTAAGACACCTATGAAGGGCATTATGAATTGTCTTTGAATATCACTTATTTTATGTGTTGAAATGAATTGTATGGATAGGTTTGAGTATGTATAACACTAGGAAATGAAGAGTTAAGTTTTAGAATGAAATGGGTGAAAAAGCCCCTTAAAAAGTGATCGTAAAGTGGTGTTTTTGGCCCAAAACACCTATCAAACGATATCGGAATTCGACAAAATTTTACGGGTCACCACATTGGGAGATAAGAAGAGTGTGGGAGAAAGAATTGGAGCAAAAGCATGCATGGTTTGGGCTGTGCATTCAATTCGGGTTTGAGGGGTCAAAAACGATCATTTTGAGTTCCAAGCTTCAATTTATGATGGGAAGCATATAGGGACGCTCCTTGAGGTATATAAGAAGGATTCATGCAAAGAAATTGAGAATTTGGAGTATAGATCAAAGAGAAATTGAAAGAAGAAACTACTAGTGTAGAAAGAATTTTATAGAGTTAGTATAGTTAGGTGCATCTTAGTGCATCTTTGCATTATCTATTAAGCACATTCTAAGTGTACTTATCATGTGGAGGTAAAACAGAAGGAAACAGAACCAATGAAGGCTATTTGAGCTCACTTAAGGAAATTTAAAGTTAAGGTGAGTGCTAAACTTATTTTTCAAAGGTTATGGTTGTTTCAATATTTCAACATTTTATAAGTTTATTGGCCATTTTAGAAATGGATATGAGTATTGTTATTGATATCCTAAATCGTATGAAAAGGTGTTGCTTTTATGATTTTACAAATATGAATTCTACTTTTAAATGAAGTTTAAGGTTTAAGCTTTATTGACAAGACTCAATCCGAATCTTACTATACTTACATTCGGAGGGCCCTGCCTGGCACTCCAACGGATCCATCCTAACCCTACTTAATGGGCTAAAAGAAACTCGCAGAGTGAACCCTTAAAATATTTTCTTACTTAGTAAACTTAGAATGGGTTGGATTTTTTTTTTTTTGAATTAGAAAATTCGACAGCACAACGGCTGCGTTTTTAGCTTAACCAAAATAACCTGCAAAGGAAAATACACTTTCATATACTTTTATTATTCCAACCCAACTTCTTTTGCCTCAAACATACTTATTATGGCATAAATCAAATTTCCATGTCGTTAATAATCAAAAGTATAAAATGATAAATCAAATGCAATTTCATACATAATTAATTTACCACTCATTTACGATTTAAACATAACATACAATTATTTTCAAATACAAAACATGCATAATATATTATTACAGAAGCATGGTTGTGTCGTCACCCACTTACTCTTCTGGAGTAGCCTTTTGCTATCGGTCACCCACTTCAATACCTGAGAAGGGTTTTAAAAATAAAAACAAAAAATGATAAGCTATTGGAGCTCAGTGAGTGTTTATTTTCTTTTTAACTGAAAATATTTTATTTCTTAAAATACATCCTTAAAACTGTTTAAACTTCATTTACAATTCTTAAAATTTCTCATAAGTTCCAAAGCGTACCTAAAACTTCTCATAAACTTGGCGAGTGCAAATCCATAAAATGCATATATGCACAAAACTTTTTCATAAAACTTATAAAATCGAAGAACCCATAAAAGTATTGAAATACTTATAAAACTTATAATTTAGAAAATAATTTGAACTCATACATACATAACGCTCCATAAAAATTTAAAAATTAATAAACATATAAGAAATTCTTATTTCTTAAGCTTTCTAAAGTTTGAATATTCAATTGCAAAACATATGTAGAGATCTTTAAAGCTCCTGTATAAATCAAACTTCATGTAGCTCATATCTTAAAATGAAGACTTAAACCTTACTTCGATCCTAAACTATACAAATGAAAATTATAAACCCTTAAATGCGAAAAGTCTTATATAAAGCTTTTAAATTGAACCATATCTTGAAACTTAATATACATATAGATTTCATATAGAACTTATGGTGCACAACATATATAAGAATTGAAATCTCAATTCAATGCATAACTTAAAATAGAATTTCCATAAAGCATCATAAATATTCATAAAATGCCGTAGAAAAATTATGGATTGGAGAAAAATTAGTTTCATTTGATCGTAAAACATAATTAAAACATATTAAATATTTTCTTTGTTTTCAATTCTTAGAATACTTACTTAATTTTCGAAAAACACCATTTGTACCCCGTAATACTTACAATCACGCGATAGCTATGATAACGCTAACCGACGTGGAGTCACGTGGCGCTTTTATCATACACCAACCGCGACACTTACAAAGACATCTCGTAGTTATGTGCGGAATATTACATCGCTAACCATAACACGAGATAATATCCCACAAAAATAGAGGCGACACGACAGACTTAAATCCCCCCTGAGTTAGTGACACATCCCCCCTGGACTTGCCATACTAATGTCGGATATACCGGTCGGGTCTAAAACTTACTTATAAAGGTGGGTATACTTATGGCCTTTGAAAATTTCATTTTATTTTCTTACTTAGTGCAAAAGCACAAAATTCACTTATTAGAGTGCAATAAGCACAAAATCTTAATTTGGAGTGCATTAAGCACAAAGCTCATACTTAGAAATACATAAAACTTCAAATTTCATTTTCTTATTGCATAAAGCACAAAATATCATTTTGATTCAATCATACATAAAACCTTATGCATACATTTTTAAAATTTCGTATGGAACTTAAAATTTAAATAAATATATAAATGGCTAAGAATACTTCATATAAAACATATATATATATATCAATGCAAAGTGTACATAAGGAATAGATAAAACTTCATCTTTGCTTAAGCCTCTTATAAAACATACCAATTGGAAAACTTATAACTTAATAGACACTTAAACTCATTTATAGGAAAGTCAAGAAAATTTACTTTTCATTTCATAACATAAAACGTAGCTTCACTCATAAAGGAGGACTTAAAACTTAAATCAAGATCTTTATTTCTAGATAAGCTTATACTTATAAAATTAAAAACATTTACTTTCCATATGAAATATCATATAATTAAAATACTCATCTCAAACACTAAGATGACAAATACATTTTCAAAGTGCTTAAACTCTTAAAATAAACAAAACCTCACATATAAAATTTCTTTAACATTAACTATACGGATTTTCTTATATCTTTCCATAACTAATTGAAAATACTTCAATTGAAAATACTACAAAATAGTATAGCACTCACCTTAATCAAGTTTCCTTACATGAGCTCCAATAGCCTTCATTGGTTCCGCTTCCTCCCTTTTCACCTACACATCACATATTTGCTTAGAATAGGCTAATCTTGACCACCTAAAACTCATTACATAACTTAGAACTCAATTAATTCACTTGAACATTATTCTACCAACTTACTTTCCTATTCGGTGTCAACTTAACCGAAGCTTTAAAATTCCTTTTTCTTTACATGAATCCTACTTATTCTTACCTAGGAACACCCCCATACACATGGAACCATCATCCGAAGCTTAGAACGAAAATTGGTCTTTTTAGACCTCCCTTGGCCGAATATAACACAACCCCCTATCCATTAATTTTCTTCACTTAATTTTTGCTCCACACATCTTCTTGACTCACATTTAAATCACCTGTAAAGCAGTTTTGAAAAGTTCCAACAAACCGGTGGAGAAAACTAGGAAAAACCACATTTTTTCATCACTTTCTCAATGTCATTTTCACTATTTTCATTCTAAAATCTCATTTCTTCTTTCCTTAATGTTTCCTTAATGTCATACATACTTAAACACATTCATTTAGTGCATGAAAAACAAATACATGGGGTGATATTTCATAGTATCCATTAATGCCCTTCACTTTAAGTTATAAAGGCCAGTTATCCAAATTAATTTCTAACATTATTATCAACTTATCCTAGGTTCTCTATTAAATTTCCAACATGACATCTTACTTAATATCATCTAATAGCTTTGGTTTCATACTTCCCTTATCATAGTCTCACACGAGAAATCACATATCAATTTTAATTCATTCAAATTTTGCATTTTTCTTCACTTAGGCATTTTAACAAATACTTGGTGTGCTTAAAAATTCACTTAAACCAATTTAATCAACTTAATGGTTATTCCAACAAAACCTTAACACACCAAATCCAATGATTTTCCATAAACTTTGCACTTATTTTTGGTGCCATAAAACTCCACTTAAATCATACATAAAACCCATTCCAAAAACCCAACCAAAACATCACAAAAACATCATGAACACATCATGGAAACAACTTAAAAAGTGATGGAATCTTACCTATTTTTGGCTTGATCTTGTTCCAAGTTTGTTTGTCTAGCTTAGGGAAGCTTGATCACTTGAATTGGAAGATAAAATTGGCATGAAATCCACTTGATTCACTTCATCTCCATGCATGGCCGAAATTAACCATTTTTCTCCACTCTCTCGGTTTTGCTTCTTTGATTTTGTGTGTGTTTGTATGTTTGGCGAGAAATGAAGAAGAATTTGGAGAAGTCAACATATTTATATTTTTAACAATTCCATAATGACCATCATGTCCCTTAATTAATTAAATTTTTACCATTAACTCTTACTTATTCCACCTTGGCCCATGCCATGTAAACTTATTTCACTTGGATCCTTAACTCACTTTCTCTTAATTCCACTTTGACCCCAAGTAGAGAAATATATTTCATTTTAATCCTTTGTCATACTTACTATTCACTTATGGTCATTTGCAATTTAATCCCTTATATTTATTCATTCCGAAATAATTCCAAATATATTCCATGATCATCTATTCATCAAATTGACTTTACAATACTCTAATTAGATCTCTTAGAACTTAATCCATGGCTTTGAAAAAAATTCAAACGGAGTTTAAGTCAACAGTATTCACAATTCTATCTATAAGGGCGTCTTCGTCGGGTAACTTTCGGCACCTTCAAAAACTACCCAAACGGACTCATTTTTACTCCATTTCAGTTTTATTGAGTCCTACTAATCATTCTAAATATTTTCGATTTTCCAATGTCCGTCTCAAAATTTTACTATTCATGGATACTATTCACCCCAAAATATTACTATTCATCCGTAAATAAGGTTGAGGGCTTACATTTATAGGCAATTGAAATTAAGTTTTGTTGTTGTTCAAAGGGAATGAGATATGAAAGTTTTAAGGAAGATTTCTATTGTGAATGTTTAAGTGATTTCGTATATAGTTTTATGATTGTTTTAAGTGTTTAAATATTTTATAATGTATGTTTACCATTTTTAAATGTGAAATGAGTATTTTAATTTCTATTATGTTTTGTATGGAAGAGTTAAGTATTTATGAATTCCTAAGTATGATTTTTATTTGGAAATGAAATTAAAGTTTTGGTTTTGGAGTTTTGTTAGCCAATGAGGCTATAATATATAAGTATGTATTCAAAAGTGAGGTTTGTAAATTCAAAGATTTAAGGCGAAAACAAACTATATATTTACATGTTTGTGCATGATTAAGATAAGCCATTTTGGGCTTTTTGCCTTTAGTAAGGACAATTTGTGCTTTTGCACTTAAAGATATAGATTTTGGTGCCTAACACACCTAGAATTCAAATTTTTGTGCTTATCGCACTCATATGAGAAATTTTGTGTTTTCGCACCAAGTAAAGAAAAATAAGTTTTCAAAGGCCATAAGTATACCCACCCTTATAAGTAAGTTTAAGACCCGATCGGTATATCCCACAATAGTATGACAAGTCCAGGGGGGATGCGTCACTAACTTAAGAGGGGATTTAAGTCTGTCGTGTTGCCTCTACTTTTGTGGGATATTATCTGATGTTATGGTTAGCGTTGTAACATTCCGCACATAAGTACGAGATGTCTTTGTAAGTAAGTAAGTGTCACGATTGGTGTCTGTTAAAAGCGCCATGTGACTCCATGTCGGTTAGCATATCATAGCTATCGCGTGGTTGTAAGTATTATGGGATACGAATGGTGCTTTTTGAAAGCAAAGTAAGTGTTTGAAATATTAAAAAATAAATAAAAGCATTTCTAGGTTTTAATATAAGTGATCTCTAAGTGCTTAGCATTCTGTATGCTTTTCTATTTATAAGTTTTATATGAAGTTATGCAATTTATAAGTTTTATAAATTCTCTATGTGTATTATGCATTGAAATAAATATATTTTGTATAAAGTTTTATGAATCCATGAATTTTATGAGTTTTGACATATGGTTTTATGTATATATTAATTTAAAAATGAATTTTAAGCGCTTATGAATTTATAGTTTTTATATACATGCGTTGTAATTTAAATAGAAATTTATGTTTTTTTAAGTTGTAGGTTATGTGGAATTCTATATATATGTGAGTTTAAAGTTTTTATTGTATGCTTCGAAATTGAATATTTAAATTTTTAGAAAGTTAGGAAATAAGAAGTTGTTTATATGTTTTATACATTTATAAATCTTTATGAAACTTTATGCCTATGTAAGTTTAAATTACTTTTCAACTTATACACCTTACGTATATTTTAAGCCCTTATGAATTTCATGTCTTATAAGTTTAAGTAAGGTTTTATGTAATTATGTACTTTATTTAAGAAAATAGGAAGTCAATTTATAAGCTTATTAATCTATAAGTTTTCTATGAAGTTTTAAGGAGCTATGAGTTTCATAGATTTCCTATTTCACACTATGCTCTGAAATGAAATTTAAGATTGAAAAATTTTAAGAAGTAAAAATTATTTCCAAATGTTTTAAGGAGGTATTTTAAGAAATATAATATTTTAATTGAAAAGAAATTAATCACTCACTGAGGTCCCATAGCTCATCATTTGTTGTTTTTATGTTAAAAACCTCCTCAGGTATGACGTGGGTGACTGAGACGAAAAGACTCCTCCAAAAGAGTAGGTGGGCAAGGACACGACATTGTCTTTATACAAATATATTGCATATATTATGTACAAAAGAAATTATATGTATTTATATATACATTTTTTTAAGTTATGTATGAGTGGTTTAGATTTATTTATGATATGAAGTTCCTAGTTTTTAAATCATTGCATGAGTTGCAATTGAATTGATTTTGATTTTATGTTTTTACTTTTGATGAAACGAAAATTTTGATTTGC
The DNA here is from genome assembly GCA_021234005.1 of Nephelium lappaceum. Lineage (NCBI taxonomy): Eukaryota > Viridiplantae > Streptophyta > Magnoliopsida > Sapindales > Sapindaceae > Nephelium > Nephelium lappaceum. The sequence continues at coordinate 2,586,494 of CM038003.1, forward strand.
GATGTTGAATTATATGTTTGTGGTCGAAAGAAGTTGGGTTGGAAAATAAAAGTATATGGAAGTGTATTTTCCTTTGCAGGTTATTTTAGTTAAGTTAAAAATGCAACTATTATGTTGTCGAATTTTCTATTTGAAAAAAAAAAAAATCCAACCCATTCCAGTTTTACGAAGTAAGAAAATGTTTTAAGGGTTCGCCTCCGCGAATTTCTCTTAGCCCATTAATTAGGGTTAGGAGGGATCCGTTGGGGTGCCAAGCAGGGCCCTCCAGACGTAGGTATAGAGGCTTTTGGATTGGGTCCTATCAGTAAATATGAACTTTTATGTACGAATGAGTTTAAGTTGATATGTGATTTATAAGTCCCATATGAGTTTTTAAGTACTTATGCGATTAAAATTTCATATATATATATATACCTTGAGATTTAAATAAAAATTTATGCTTAAGAATTTTATGTTATATGAGATTTTTTTTCGTAAATATATAGTTTTATATACATTTTGATGCCTTTATGGATTTTATAGTTTTATAAGTTATGTAGAGATTTATGAACGTATGTATTTTATGGATTTAACACTTACACTTTACAATGAAATAAGTTTTAGGATTTATGAGAAAATTTTAGAAATATAACGCATTTGAAAAGATTTTAAGGAAGGTATTTTAAGAAATAAAATATTTTAAGTTACAAAGAAATTAAGCACTCACTGAGCTCCCCAAAGCTCACCGTTTTCTGTTTTCATGTTAAAAAAACCTCCTCAGGTATGGATGTGGGTGACTGAGATGGAAGAGTTTCTTCAGAGAGTAAGTGGGCAATGACGCGACAATGCTTTTGTATAAATACATTGCATATTTTGTATTTGAAGGGAATCATATGAATATATATATATATTTAAGTTGTATATGAGTGGTCTAGATTCAATTAAGATATGAAAATTTTAGTTTTCAACCCATTATATGAAATGGCAAATGTTTGGTTTATAATCTCATGTTTTTACTTTTAAGAAAATGGAAATTACGATTTATGCAATTATAAATATGTTTGTGGAAGGAGTTGGGTGGAAAATGAATCCATTTGGAAGTGTATTTACCTTGCAGGTATTATAGGAATATTGAAAACGCAGTCGTTATGCTGCTAGAATTTATTCTATGAAATGACTTGTTTTAAAGTGCTAAAATGAAACTTTAGTTTTGAAAAAAAAAAAATCCAACTCATTCTGTTTTTTACAAAGTAAGAAAAGTTTTTAAGGTTTCACTCTACGAATTTTCTCTTAACCCGTCTAGTAGGGTTTAGGAGGGGATCTGTTAGGGTGTCAGGCAAGGCCTTCCGATGTAAGTACGTTAAGATTCGAATTGGGCCCTGTCAGAGTGGTATCAGAGCTATGGTTTAGTAAAATTTTGAAAAAGTTTTGAAGTTGGTTTCATGCATTTTATGACGACTCATTTATATTGAATCTCATAGAAGTATGCATTGTCGTAGTTGCCCGAAATGAGGAGGATAGTCGTAAGGCACCCACACTTGAAAAGGAGTACGTTGACGAGTAGGGTAAGAATTTCTAAAGGATTAATTTTATTGGATATGCATGATTTTGAGATAATATGAGAAATAAGTTGATTATTAAGGTCTTGTGTTACGATGTATGGTTGTAGACGGAATGAAATATGAAGATATTCTTTATGTATAAATTGATATGAATGGTTATAGTGTTAGGTGTAAATCGTAGTACGATGTTATATTTTTAAGCGTTGATATGAAGCTAATTGTGATTACGAAGTAAGTTATGGATTTACTTGAGATTATGTTTTAGATGCCGGTTTGATGGAAGTTTGTAAGCATTGGTGATGAATTTGATAAGATTTCAATTACGTTGATGATAGTATATCGATTTTAAGTAGAAAATGTTTATTATTTTAAACCCCTTGTAAGTTAATTTAAATTGTTAATTAATAGAGTTGAGCAGCGAAAGCGTGATGCGTAACCTTTAAATTGAATTTGAAGTTATGAAATAATAGATATTAATGTTAAGGTAAGTGAATGAAATTTTAGGACTTGGATATTGTATTGTTGTTATCGTTTATGACCTTTGAAGGATTTACTAGTATCAAAGAGTATGGATGAGAAAGGATAATAAGGTAGTATGAACTGTTTATTGATGGATGGCGATTTAGTATTTAACCCTTACATGAAGTATAAGAATATACAAATTGATTTATTAAGTTTTGATGATTATTAGAAGTGATGATAAGAAAATGATTATTACTCTGAGTAGTCTTACGTATGCTCATTTAAATGATATGAGGATGATTGTTGTAGAGAAGGAACCCGCCCCCCACACACCCCACCCCCCCCCTCCCCCCCCCCCCCCCCCCCCCCCCAATTGTGGCATTTTAGTATCAATTTCTTATGGATGAATAAAGTTATATGGATAGCAAAGTGAACCTAGCAAGTCAAGAGTTTAGAGTCAGACTTGATGCTATTGGATGTAGTATGGATTTTGATGTTGTCATTAGGTATGAATTGGCTGTCTAAATATAGATTACAGTAAATTGTTAAAGAAAAGGAGGTTATGGAAAGGAAGTGAAGTTCAACAAACCTGGGGAAAACCAGACGTAATTTAGGTGATATGAGAAAGATGTTTCCTACAAGTGTGATAAGTGTGATAAAGGCTAATAAGACATTAAGAAAGGTGTATTAAGGATACTATTAATTTAGGATATGTAAGGAAGACGTTTCAAGATGACTTTCAGAACTCTCTAGGGGCAATATTGAGTTTCCTAAGTGATATCGTTCGGATTAATTAATGCCCTATCCGTTTTTATGAAATTGATAAGCAAAGATTTCAGGCCTTACTTAGGTAAGTCGATCATTGTCTTTATGGATGAAATATTGATATACAGGTAGTCGATAGGACTAAGTTGAACACCTCAGGGTTGTATTATGGATATTATGGGAGCACCAATTTTATGTGAAGTTAAGTAAGTTGAAGAAGAAATCGACCTCGATGCCGTGTGATGAATATTTCCATCATGGAATGATGAATTTATGGTTTATAGTGATGCCTCCAGATAAGGTTTAGGGTGTATGATTATGCAACAAGATAGGGATGAAGAATAAGCTCACCAAAGATTATGATTATGTAAATGAGTATCACCCTGGAAAAGTGAATATGATAACAGATGCATTAAGTTGTAAGTTATAGGGTTCATTAGCCCAGTTGAAGGGCAAAGTATTGCCTATGTTAGTAAGATTGAGGCCCATAAGTGTTAAGTTGGAAATGATGGATTTAAGAGCTTTACTAGCAGTACTTCATATTCGTCCAAAGATAAATAAGATTAAGTAAGAGAATTTCAGGCCCAGAAACCATAATCGATGAAGCTAAAGAATGAAATAGAATAAATTCTAAGTAAAAGATGGGACAAAGATTATGTGTGCCCAATATCGGAATCTTATGAGTTATGTATATGATATAAATTTCGGAGATGAAATTTTTATAAGGAGGGGTGAAAATGTAAGCCCTCGACCTTATTTATAGATCAATAATAATTTTTCGGGGTGAGGTATATCTCGAGATAAAATAGTATTCGATGAATAGTAAAATTTTAAGACGGATCCTAGAAAAATCTAAAATATTTAAAATGATTAGTAGGACCCCAATAAAATTGAAAATGGAGTAAAAATGACTTCGTTTGGTAGTTTCTAAAGGGTTCCCGAAAGTTACCGACGAAAACGCCCTTATGGACAGGATTGTGAATACTGTTGACCTAGACTCCGGTAAATAGATTTTTTTGAAGCCATGGATTGAGTCCTAAGAGATCTAATTAGAGGATTGAAAAGTCAATTTGATGAATGGGCGATCATCAAATTAATTTGAAATTTAGTTTGGAATGAATTGTATTATTTTTTAACGTGAAGGGGTATAAATGAATGTTTAGTGATATTAAACAGACCATTCTAAAAGCACATCCATGTGACTATTGATGGACCAATGGTGGATTAACACCTAATAGTCATCTTTTGACTAAAATTGTGAGTTGAGATTAATTAAAATTAATTAAAGAAAATGGAATGGATAATTATGGAAGTTTATGGATCAATTTGAAATAAGTTTATATGACATGGGCTAAGATACATAAGCAAGAGTTAAGGGCCAAAGTTTAATTAATTAAGGGACATGATGGTCGTTATAGAATTGTTATAAGTATAAAGATGACACTTGGTGAAATTTGAAGCACAAAACATCACAAATAAAGGGAGAACCGAGAGAGAGTGGTGGAGAAGAAGGGTGAGGTTCGGCCAAGTGAAGAACCAAGGGGAAAACAAGTGATTTTCATGTATTTTTGAGTTCCAAACCAAGAATTCAAGCCCCCTTAAGCTAGAGGAACCATTTGGAAGCGAGAAATCAAGCAAAAAGGTGAAAAGGAAGTAAACGGAACCGAAGAAGGCCATGGGAGCCCATCAAAGGAAACTTGAGTAAGGTGAGTTCTACGTTTAATTTTGAAGTGCTTGCAATTGGATTTGAAGACTTTAATAATATATGTTATTGCAAGTGTTATGTCTTGTTTTGAAAGTTTTGTGAATGGAATTATAAAGTTCTTTAAGGAATTATATTATAAGAAAATTTACTAAATGATTGTTCAAGGAAGATATGTATACGTTTATGTTTATTTTAAGTGTTTAGTGTTTTGTATATGTATTGTTATTTTAGTATTCAAAGTGAATATTTTGATTATTTGCCATTTGGTATCGAAAGTTATTATTTATGGTTTTATAAATGAGATTGTATGAAATAAAATTAAGTCTTAAGATTTAAGTTTAAATCCCCTTTTATAAATATTGAATTCAATTATGATTATAAGGTAACTTATAGATTTACTCAATATTATGTTTTAGATGCTATTTTGATGAAATTTTATAAGTATTAGTGACGAATTTGATATAAGACAATTATATTGATGTTGGTGCATCAATTTTAAGTGGAAATTTTTACTACTTTAGACCCCTTATAAGTTAATTTGAATCGTTAATTGAGATATAATATAGTTGGTAAGGTGAATAGGTCGATGAAGAAAGGTAAGAAAGGGAAAGTGTAAGCCCTCGATGTTTAATTATGGTTTCTTTAGTAACAACTCCTAATATAATTAGTAAGAGATGTTTTGAGACCCTAGGGGATTAAATGAAAATGAAAATATAAAGATTGATGGAACCCCATTGGTAGCTTAAATAAATATAAGGGTAAATGGTCATTATTATTGAAATTTTATAAGTTAGGGTGAGGTATGGACTAAAGTGAAACAAGTTTACATGATTAGGGGTTGAGATGGAATTAAGTAAAGTTTAAGGACTAAGAACTAATTGATTAGGGGACATGATGGTCATTATAGAATTGTTATTAGTATAAATATGACACTTAGTGAAATTTGAAGCACAAAACATCACAAACTAAAGAAAGAAACGAGAGAGTTGAGAGGAGAAAAGTGTATGTGTTCGACCAAAGAGAGGAAGTGGTGATCAAGGTTGGTTCAAGCCATTTTCAAGCTTCTAATCAAGCCATCAAGCTTCTCTAAGCTAGAAAAACAAACTTGAAGCAAGATCCAAGCAAAATAAAGGTTAGTTTCTCATCTTTGGAATTGTTTTTGATGGTTAAAAATTGATGATTGTATTGGTGGTTGTGATGAGGTTGAGTTGGTTTTGATGGGAGTTTTATGTATGTTAAGAGATGATGTTTGGAGACTTAAACAACAGGAATAGATGGCATGCAAACTAGTTAGTTTGATGAGCTAGGGTTGGCATGAGAGAGAGATTAAGTTGGTTTTGGATTGGAAGCTAATGAAATGAAGTGTAGGCAAGGTGTTTGATAAAATGTCCAAGAGATCAACATAAAAAACTTGAAAGAAATGAACTTAGGGTATGTTAGTGCTTGTAAGGCCATATGGAGAGGTGTAAAGAACCAATGGATTGAGGGTTTTTTTAAGCATGATTCCATGTTGTTTAAGTGTCAAACAATCTTATGAAAATGTTAGAATTGAAGTTGAATGACTTGCATTGTAAAGCATGTATGAAGGACCATTGATTGTCATGGAATGCCACTTCTTGTTTTATGTGTTGAAAGGATTGTATGAGTAGGTTTGAGTGTTTATAACTCTCTAAGGAAAAGGAAATTAAAGTTTAGAATGAAAAATGTGAAAATGCCCCCTAGAAATGGATGAAAAAGTGAGGTTTTTCCTAGGTTTGGACACCCAAAGTTGGAATTTCTTAGAACCGCTTTACGGTGATCTAAATGCCAGTCAGAAGATGTTGGGAAGAAAGAAGTGAAGCCAACCCTAGTAGTGCTGTGCACACCATTCGGCCAAAAGGGGTAAAAATGACCACTTTTCGTTTCGAGCTTCGAACGATGAGTCCTGAGCATATAGAGTATTCCTAGGTGAAATAAATAAGATTTATAGAAAGAAATCAGAATTAGAATGCTTCGGTTGAGAGTAACCGTGTAGAACACTTTTGTGAATATTCATTTTGGTAATTGATTCAAAGTTGTGTAACAGTTTTATGAAGTTTGATTTGGTATTCTAATCAAAAATAATGTGTAGGTGAAGGAAGGCTAGTGAGCCGGAGAGGGCCATTGAGCTCATTAGGGAAGCTTGAGTTAAGGTGAGTGCTAAATGATTTTTACAAAGTTTTAAATGGTTTTCAATGTTCCATCATTTATAGTTGGGTTTGCCATGTTAAAAATTGATATAGCTTTGTTTTTTATTCATGTTTGGTATGGGAAAGTGTAATTTTCATGATTTTAATAAGGATTAATATATTTGAAATGAAGTTTAACGTTTTACCTTATTTAGTAATTGAGATTATGTTTTAAGATTATTCAATGAATGAAATTTTAAATTTTAAGCATTTGAAGTGAAAATATTATAGGTTTCAATAAATTTTCAAAGCCAACTGCCTACCCACCCTTGAAAGTTTTTAGACCCAGCCGGTACGTCCACACGTGTAGATCAGTATGATAAAGTATAGAGATCGTCGCGTCACTAACTTAGGGGGATAGAGTTCGTTGTGTCGCTTTTACGTGTTATGCGATTTCTTATGCTACGCATTGCAATGTAAAATTCCGCACGTGGTGTAATGGATGTTTTATAATGTGTCACGGATAGTGTTCGTACTAAATCGCCATGTGACAACTCCACGTTGATTAATGTTTATGTTAGGCATTGTGCCCTACGAGCGTGTAATTTGTAAACGTTTAAATAATAATAAATAATAAAATTTATTTTATTCAAATTAATGTGCCTATTATGAAATTTTGCTTCATACGAAAACATGTAACATCCTGATTACTCTATGTAGTCTCAATTAAGTATGTAAGTGTTATATACAAGGATTTAGTTTGAGATTAGTAATCAAAAGAGTCTGTAGAAAGCAATAAAGCTGGGTACTTTGTTTGGTGATAAATCTACAGTCGATGCGTCCCATTTCGTATTTGATACGATGATCTTATCTTATCCTGGATTGTTCTATGGCATATGAAAAATGGAGGCACCTTATATTAGAGATTAGGAGGACGAGACCTCGATAAAATGAGTTTTCTTATGAATGTCCGTGTAAACAAAGAAATTCTTATTTATCGATTAGATGATCAATAGGAGTTGATCTTAATCCTGAGTGTTGTAAATAACCTTCTATTTATTGGGTCATGTCTTTGATTTCATAGGAGACCTGTTATAGATTTTACGGTCAATATGCTTCGTACTTTGAGATGTGATTTACTAGTGGACTGGGAACATTCTACACAATAATGGAATCCACTCCTTCTTGCGAGAAGTAGAGTGAGTAGTTCCCTTAAGTGTTGATGCTTCGGGTCTTGACAATAAAAGCGCTCAACTTTCTGTTTTATGAGTAAATGAAAAGATAATTCATAAGTTGTTATGAGATTTATTCATTAGAGAATCATTGTACTTAAAGGGAACACGATATAATTAAGAGGTAATACGGATTTTATAACCTAACTCTAATTATGAATTACTCGTGGAAGATCGAATCATATGAAATGATTAATCGATGGACACTG